>CP092867.1:78774683-78796697 GCA_030710605.1 Cordylochernes scorpioides
AAAACAAAAAAACAACGACTATTATTAGAAAACAACTACATTTATAAACACAACACATTATTCCCTTATGGACTTAACGACGAATTAAACTACACATACAAACCACAAACAGAAGAAATTTCAATCTATGAAATCAGTTGCAAATACAAAAAAAATGAATTTAAAACTAAACCTAATAAAACTAGAGGTAAAACTACAAATAAATTAGGTTACATTGAATTTGAAGAATTACTGGACCCAAAACAAATGTACACTAACAACTTCGTCGATAAATTTATTAAAACATTATTTAAACTAAATAATAATAAATTTATCAAACTCATAGAATATATTAAAATTCATAATCTGACTAACAGATTAATAGATATCACACACGACATCTTTAAATACAGAAAAATTAAACAAACTACTAATAACATTAATATTATCATTAAATTTAATAACAATTTATTTAATCATATTAAATTTAATGATATTTTTAATAACCAAATCATCAATAATCTTTTCCCTATAAAAAATTTAAATTTTAAAACAATCTGGAGATACAATAAAAATATAGGTAATTTAGTTTGCAATTATAACCAATTTATTAATAATTTGGCAAATTTAAAAAAATTAAATGTAATTGCAACAACTATATTGATAAATATAAGTTCTCAGGTCATATATTAACTAGCAACTTTTCTTTTTTAAATCCAGAATATCAAGAAATTTTAAATAAAGGGTATAAATATATACCTCAAATTAAACACAATTATAATAATACAATTAAATCTATATTAAAAGATATAGATATTTTCATAAATAAACTAGTATAAAATACAGTATTCCAGAATTTACTTTTCTGGAATGGAAACATAATATTAAAAAGGAAATTATAAATTATTATAATAATACACTTAAATACACAAAACCCAATTCAGACATTCCTTCTTTTAAAGAAAATATAATTAATTTACAGAAGGACTATATTATCACTCCTATAGATAAATGTCCCAATAATTTATCTTTAATTTGTAAAAATCTATACCACGATATACTAAAAAAGGAAATTGATAATAATCATAAATACACTTTTGCTAGAACTACAGGCACAAAAATCAAAAAAGACATCAAAAATGTTGAAAATTCACTAAAAATTTATAATAACCACAAAAATCCAAACATACCCAAAGTTCTATATAATTCCTAAACTACACAAAAAACCTATTTCTTTCAGAACAATCACATCTGGTATAAATTCAGTCATAAAAAATATTGATATACAATTAGCCTCAACACTACAATTTATTATAAATAAATTAACTAATAAATATAATTATAAATTTATCGACTCAAATAAAAAAATCATTAATTATTTAATGAACAATTGGAAAAACATTGAAACAGTACACACATTTGACTTTGAGGACCTATATTCTAAAATAAATTTAAGAGATCTAAATAATAAAATAACCAATTTATTTAATGAATTCATTAATGACAAAACTTTCTACATTAAAATTATTCATAACAGATATAAAACATTTAAATTAGATCTTAAAACAGCAAAAACTCTACTGGAAACATTTTTAAATTTTAACTATATAGAATTCAAAAATAAAATATATATTCAATCAGAAGGCGTTCCCATGGGTACTTCTTCTAGTCCGTTATTAACAAATCTAATATTGTTCTGGTACGAAAGAGAATACTTTCTACAAAATAATATTAATTGGCAAATATTCCGATATGTAGATGACATAATAATATTTAATAATCCACTGTTTAAAAAATTAATACCTGAAATATATCCTAAATACTTGAAACTTAAGAACAATGAAAAAATTTATAGAAACAAAAAAGTTAACTTTTTAGACTTGAATATAGACCTTACAAATAGTGCTGTTAGAGTTTATAATAAAAAGAGTAATTATAATTTCAATATTATAAAATACTGTAATATGAATTCTAATATATCATTAAATTGATGTAAAGGTATATATTATGGTCAGTTTCTAAGATTTTATAGAATAAATAATATATTAGATAATTTCATAGAAGATGTTAAAAATTCAAACATGGAATTTATTAAAAACAAATTTAGTATCAAACAAGTAAAATATTTCAACAGTATATCAATTATAAAATATTTAAAAAAAAATAAATGGAAATATCCATTTATGAAATCAACTTTCTATAATTTCTCTTAATATTAACTAATACAAATTTATAATCTTTAACAGTTAATTAAACTTTGATTAAATAACTGATTAAAAGATTTTTTCACAAGATTTTTAAAGTGTTAAAGTATATAGTTCATTTTTGTTTAATCTCCAATTTCTGGGGAGGAAAATGGAAGTTAAATAAGGGTGAATTTGCACAATTAATAGCTTTATTAAACTCTTATAATTTGCCTTTTTAAAGGAATATTAAAAGATGAATAAGTATTAAATCAGTTATTTTGATATAACTAGCTGTAAAGATTATAAAATTTAGCTTTCTTCCTTTAACTATTTTTCCTTTCTTCTTTAATTTTCTTGTTGTTCAAAAAAATTCTGAATAAATGGTCTAAATTTGAAATGTGGGGGGACATTCCCCTCCCGCGACATGTGTCAGCCAGAAATAGATAATCACAATGGAGGACGCTGCGGCCAAGGTAGGTTTACAGTTTGAATTTGTTAACACTTGTATCTGTTATATATGTTCATTTAAATATTTCACTGAAACAACTTAATATTAACACATAAAATCCGGTTTAAAAGAGATCTATGACATAATAAAGAAGGGGTGAAATGTCGCTGGAATTTTTATCTGAAGATCCCCGTTCCAGCAGATCTCTTTTTCCAATTCATTTCAATTTAAAGTCTTTTGTGTATGTCTGGTCTACCATTAGGGTTTCAAAACATAATATCCAAACTTATAACAAATGTTAATTCATACTATAGATATATTACTAAATACAACTATTTATAATCATATTATAAAATAAAAAACCTTTAAAAATCTTAAAAAAAAAGGATAAAATATAAAATCATAAAAAATATATATATATATACTAACAATCTTATCTACCTTCTTTATAAAACTCTTTTTTTTTTTCCTTATTATTAGTTTGATTAAAAGTACATGGTTCTGTCTTTCTCTCTTTTTTCTAACTATTATATATATTCTCTCTTCGATTATTCTATATATAGGATTAGAGTATGTCTGAATGACGTGTAAAAGCCGATGTAATAGACGTTACTTTGTTAATTTTTATTGTTATTAATTATAAATATATAATTAACTTGAGGATGTAGTAGAAGTAAAGGATTTTTTTTTTTTTCTCTCTCTATCTACAAATTAATAACATTTTACAAATTTTATAATTTGAATTTAAATGATCATAATAGTGAAGATAATCTTAATACAAAACTGGACTATAAAATTAAATAACTATTTATTATTATAATTAATTTAGATTTAGCTTGCTAATCTAATCAAATCTAACTGATATAAGTTATCATTATTATCAGTTTGCTCCTTAAGTTTTAAAATTAGAATCACTGTTATAATTTTGTTATATAGTTTCTACACTATATATATATATATATATATATATATATATATATATATATATATATATATATATATATATATATATATAAATCATTAAAATACTATAGATATATAAAGTTATAAAGCAACGTGTATATATAACAGCATAGAAGATTAGGCACATGCTAAACCGTGGATAGAGAGAAGCTGGGGATTCTATGAATAAATCCTTATAATGAGAAAATTTCCTGGAGCCATTTCTCGCGCCACCCGTTCCTATTTATTAATTAGGCTTAGTGCGTTCGTCTTTCGTAATTAAGGTCTAATATCATTTGTGTCCCACGTCATTAAGATAATTAAGTGGCGGCAACAGGTGCTGCGGTGGCGCAGACGAACTTTTTGAAGTTTTCTGATGGACACCCTCGGCTGATATTTAATTTGCTTTGACGTCAACAAGATTCCGGTAGGTGTGAAATATCACTAGAGAAACCCTGGTTTACAAGGTTGTCCCAAAAGTTCGCAAACATTTGCGAAAAATTGAAATACCAATATTATTCGCCTTTATGTATAATGTCATTGTATTATGTATAAAGTGATTGTATTATGTATTTGCCATAATAATATTATTCGCCAAGAAATAAGAAAAACAACGTTTTAAGAAAAATATTGGGACAACCTTATAGCTCTTGAGTGTGTGATATAACGATGGAAATAACACTTCAACCTTGTGTGGTAAGTTTTGCTGACCGATGTTTTCCCACCATTTTCAAGTACGTTTTCCCTTATACAAGAGAGTGTAAATGATTGTATTCAAGCAATACATTAAATATACAGTGAAACACCTCTTATAAGAGACTTGTGTTCTCCTGGTCTCTCTATGAAGTTTAGCGAATGCTGGAATAAATAAGGAAGGACAAGTCACATTTGGATTAAAATAATTTACAAGTAGTGAATATAATCAGGGATGTTACACATAATGAAAGTGTATCTCTGGTTGCACGATCAGGAAGTGCTCTTTCATTGCCTCATATACCCTTTTTCAGATTTGAATAAAAAATTAACGTTTTCTTAATACGTAATTTTTAATTTCCGAAACTAGTCAATCAAAGATGAGGTCACTCATCCTATATAGCTTCTATGTTAGGTTCTACTCTTGGAAGAGACCAAAGGTAAACACGACAAGTTTCTTTACCTTTGGTCTCTTCCAAAAATGAGATATTCTGCGAATCCTTCTATTGTAATTTAGGTTCTACTATGCTCAAAATAAATATTCTCTATGGTTCTTTTTGTGATGAAGAAAGATAATTGGGAGAGTTTGGCTCATCGGTAGTGAATAATCCCAGCGGTTTGGCCAGTTTAATCTAGAATTGTATTAGGAGTTATTGAATAGAGAGAGAGAGAACGATAAATATAGAAAAATTAGAGAAATTATAGGTAAATATGCTCTTTCGTGACTGTTTGAAATAGTTCTTTACAAACGTTATAAGGCATTGATTTTATATGGTTGGTGCCACGCTGATCCTTTCTAAAAAATTCGAGATAAACTACTATTGATTACCAGACTCTCCAACCTAATTCAATACAATATATAGTCGTCTTGAGTTAAATTTGTTCTTGAGCAAGCCCTAGCCTCTAGTGGCTTCTTTATCTTGAGTCCTTTCTCTTTATTTCTTCCCATCCAGTCCAGCTCTTCTTTTTCTATTCACCTCTTTTTCCATTTATTTTAAGATTCATGAATCACTTTCTTATAAATATATTTTCCCTCTAATTCTTTTGACTTTTCCTGATGACATTCAACAGGCCTCGTTCTAATATGTTAAAGATTTCTTCCTTCCTGATGCCATCAATCCATCATATGGATATGTCCATGCCTGAACCGTTTTGAAAGGAGTTTTTACAAAACATGGGTCAATGGCAGAAATACTATTTTAGAACCTGATGCTTCAACGAGTATTTTATATGATTGAGATACCCTATAACATTCCGACGACCTTGATAAACAATTTCGACTAAATGTTTAAACTAAAAGTGTTGTTCAATTCCTAATTAATAATTACTAAATAAAATCGAATAAAAATATTAGTCAATGACTGTAAAGTTTGCGTATGATTAATATCTCCACAGCAACGAACATTACTTCTTTAATTTTGATTCCCATGTTATATATTTGGATAGCAACGAGAACAAAAAGTGTGGTTAAGTTGGTATGTACCTGGCGGAGAGAGTAAAACTCTGAAAAAAAAAAACCATCTCGGTAAAGTTGCCGAATTCATACGTACAAAAAAACAAAAGAAGAAATTGCTGATTGTAATTTGGAAATCTTCGAAATATAGATCCATATTCCCTCACAGATTCTGGCAGCTATATAGAAAGTTTAATGGCCAACTAACCTAGCGTGGGTATCTAATGACAGTTAAAAATCTTCGTTGATTTTGTTTTTATCTTCCACGGTTCAGTATGACCTCTCATGAACGGCACTCTCCTTAAACGACCACTTTTGTAAAATTAAAAATGGCATTTTTATATATACTGATCAAATTCAATGATTCCAATGAAAGGCCACTTCCAGGGCGTGTATCCACATGGCCGGCTGTAGAGTTCCAGTTCCCAATTCTAACTTTATTGGGTGCCGCTCAAAATAGCAACCCAGATAATCATATTTACAATAATTATTTATGTCACGTGTTGTATAATTATTTGATAGATTTAACATATTTTGGTAAGGAATCTTTTCGGTCTCTGTTCTGTATTTTGGGAAAATTTTCTTGGCCTATTGGAGTACAGTAAAACCTCCCTGTAAAGGACACCTAATTGCAGAGCCAAAGTGTCCTTTAGGGAGAGGTGTCCTCTTACCGGAGAATTTTTAAATAGTAAAAATGGTAATTTTTCAAATGAAAACTGTAGAGAGGTGTCCTGTTTTGTTCAATTTGACAAAGATGGGAGGTTGCCCATCATCTTATACAACAAAACCAAGTAAAGATAAGAATTTTAAACGAGATTCGAACAGTCGCATATTGTTTGATTCATTCTATTTTACCTGGCAAGCCAGCCACAGAGTCCTATTCAGGATATCAATAAAGATTGGTATAGCGCTATTTCTTAGGAATCAACCAAACAAACAACCAGGCGTGGAATAAAGTTTAAAATAGTTGGAAAGAGAGATGGACAATTCTACCCTTTTGTTACTAAAATTACATTATCAAAATGAAAAAAAAAAAAAAAAAACGAACTGATGTTATCATATTTAAAACTTCTTGACAAGTTGACACTTATTGTTTTTTACATACCATTTTTTTTATCATTGACTAAAGTAAAACCTGATTGTTGTAATTTTTGTCTATTTTGTGTTGATTTACCGAGTTGAGTTTACATTTTGTAAACTTATTAAATATTTGAGTTGTTAATAATATAAATATTTATTATATTTTCTCGTTTACAAAAATAATTGCTATCTATACGCCATAGAAACACAACTTTAAATGAGAGACGACAGTTCAAAGTATACTGATATCCCTGGCTTCTCCTGGAGGTGGTCTTTCATGGGAGGTAGGTAGGGATCAGGAAAGTCATTTTTGAGTTTACACAAGTGATCGCTCATAAGATGGGTCGTTTATAGGAGGTTTATATTGGCGATTAGAGAGGAGCAATGGGGTTAAAAGCCGCCACAATGGAGAGAGTTAACCAACGTATCCCGCAGCGACCACTAGAGAGGCCAGGAAAAGTCGCCACTCAACTTCCCGACTTTACCGCCCCAAGTTTAAGTGCTGTTGTAAGTCTTGGTTAAAACTTTCGTTTTTGACCACGCCGAGAATTTCGTTTCCCAAATTACTATTCGCCGTTTAACGCCCTCAAGTATTTATTTTTTATTTATATAGAGAGTGTGTTTAGAAGGCCGACAATAAAAAATCACATACAACAATCTAAAAAGACAGAAATACACCAAACAATTTAAAAATCCAGAATACACCGAACAATTGAAAAAACCAGAATACACCCAACAATTGAAAAAAAAAAAACAGAATACACCCAACAATTTAAAAAGCCAGTATATACCCAACAATTGAAAAAGACAGAATACACCCAACAAATGAAAAAACCAGAATACGCCCAACAATTGAAAAAAACAGAATACACCCAACAATTGAAAAAAGCCAGTATATACCCAACAATTGAAGAAGCCAGTATACACTCAACAATTGAAAAGCCAGAATACAACCAACAATTGAAAAAGCCAGTATATAACTAACAATTGAAAAAGCCTGTATATACCCAACAATTTAAAAAGCCAGAATACACCCAACAATTTAAAAATACAGATACACTCAACAATTGAAAAAGCCAGTATATACCCAACAATAGAAAAAGCCAGAATACACCCAGCAATTTAAAAAGCCAGAATACACCCAACAATTGAAAAAAGCCAGTATATACCCAACAATTGAAAAAGCCAGTATACACTCAACAATTGAAAAAGCCAGAATACACCCAACAATTGAAAAAAAAAAAACAGAATACACCCAACAATTGAAAAAGCCAGAATACACCCAACAATTGAAAAAGCCAGTATATAACTAACAATTGAAAAAGCCTGTATATACCCAACAATAGCAAAAGCCAGAATACACCCAGCAATTGAAAAAGCCAGAATACACCCAACAAATGAAAAAACCAGAATACACCCAACAATTAAAAAAAAAAAAAACAGAATACACCCAACAATATAAAAAGCCAGTATACACCCAACAATTTAAAAAGCCAGTATACACCCAAAATTTAAAAAGCCAGAATACACCCAACAATTGAAAAAGTCAGATTACACCCAACAGTAGCAAAAGCAAATTTGTTTAACATAATTGTTTATATATTTAAAACTTATCATACTCTCTCTGAACAAAAAGGTAAATAACACCCAAAATTTGAATTGAAGTACTTTAAAAATAAAAATGCGGCGAATGATTTTTTTCTTTGCAATAGAGATAATTGTTGGTGTGGCTCTCTAAAGATTATGTAAATATCTCAGATTCTTTCATTTCATTTTTCTCAAAAAGCAAATTGATATCCTTCTAAATCATCTCCATACAATTATTTTACAAGCTTTTATGTAAGATTGGGAAACTCTCAATATACAATTCTATGCAAATCTCTGGTTGTCTTGAATCAACTTGTCCATACCTGTAGGTGATAGGGTGTTGAGATGTGAGATCTGGTTGCTGTGGGCTGTTAGCCTTCCTAGTGTCGTATAGGACAGCAAATGCCAGATGAAGTAAGGAAGATGTCTCAGGAGGTGTTCAAGCCACCCTGACCTAGACATCTTGTACATTAGAGGACAAGTATTGATATCGATTAGAATGACGTGTTATGCCACCAAGTATAGCCAAGTGTTGTTCTTGAAGTCATTTTGTCGTAACTCTTTATGTGTGTGAGGTTTATTGATTTTTTAGCTGCAAGAGGTTCCAGGTTTGAAGTTATACAGTCGAACTTGGATAATTTGAAGTTCAAGAGACAAAAAAAAATCGAATTATCCAAAAATTAGAATTAAAAATGTTTTGGATAAAAGGCTTAAAAGTCTAGGGACCAAGATAAATATTCGAATTAAAGACCTTCGAATTATCCAAGTTCTACTGTATAAGAAAATGAATATCTCTTGTAATTGTACTGTTGCAAAGTCTTGCAACTCTTGCAAGTGATTAATGGAGAAATATATGTTGATGGAATGCGATTTGTGTCCTGTTGTCAATGTCTTTTTTTTTCTGGGTTTCAGGTGAGTGAACCTGAAATTACCAACTTATATTTTGTTTCTGCTCCAAAATTTATTTATTTTTATTAGAATGATAATACTCTAATTACGGGTGGATATTTATTTACAGGTATTTATCACCTTCTAACATTGGAATTTTATCGATGAGAGCTTAATATTCATAGATATATAATTTAACATTTTGAATCCTATTTACAAATTATTCATTGATATTTCCTGTATACCAATTTTTGGGGCTGACCTATGAACATTAAGGGTATATTATGGATTTAGAAATATAATTATTTGCATATGGATCTTCTATTCCAGTTCAAGGGGCTCATAGACAAACTAAACAAAGGAAACAAAGATGATTATCGTATAGCTATCCAAACCGTCATCATTTCACGGTTTTTATGATTTTGGAAGATGTGTATCTTGTACGTTTCTAATGTTTATTTTGTAAATAAGAAAATTATAAATTTTATGGTTTATATATATATATATGATCTTTTTTTCCGAATACACAGGATTTTAGAATTGAATGAGAAAGTTTATTGACAGCAAAAAAAAAAACATTATTCTGAAAAGCCGATAGTGTCTCTATTTTCCAAGCGAATATTCCCGAGTTGTTGCTGATAGTTCTGCCGAAGTGGATTGTTGATGGTACCGGATTTCATTGAATTTGTGAATAATCTTTTGTAAAAGAGAGAGACATTCGGCCTCTCTCTGGATAAGAACGTTTATTTTGTTCCAAATGATTTTTCAGCAAAAGAAAAAACGCTTTGTTATTTGTTCATATGATTTTATGCTTTAGAAATTAATTCTATTGGTTTTTGTAGAGTATCCATATAAAAATTTAAGGTGAAAACATGAGACTTCCAAGGATAAGTTTATTTTGAAAATTTTTAATCCAAATATTTAGAGAGAGAGAGAGATTTTTCAGACATTAAAGTTATAGATTTGAATTAGAATTTTTAAAAAGAACCTGGACGCCTGATGTTTTCACCCTAATTTTGTGATACAAGGGATTATTTTATTGAATTATATAAAATGATTTTTAAAAATAACTCTAATACTCCTTCTGTACATTACTTCCCAACTTTTTATATTTAATTAGAGATATTGATAATATTTTCACGCGTTTCACATACATTGAAGTAAATTACGATGTACGCTCTGGACGCTAGAAGGTTACCGAGACATCTTCTTGAATAAAAGAAGTATAAATATTATTCGATATGTCAAATACTGTTTGACAAATCAATAGTGTGAACTTCCGATCGAGAAAAAAAGGTAAAATTTCATAAATGAAAACGATTTTTTAATTCCCCGCCCTAGCTGGCAGTTTGAACCCGTTCTTTGTTCTCCACTTTTTCTTAATTGGAAATTCCTGGGTAATGATCGTAGCCCCTCCCGCGCGCTTGTTTTGCCCCCAATTCTTTCTTCGTTTAGTGAGCTTTTTTCGACATTTCTCGCTTCCTTAATTTATTAAATATGGGTGAAAAAAGCAGGCTACATTCCATTAAAAAATTATCATCATTTTTTGTTAGCACTTTTTCCAGAATCCTCATCAGTCTCTTCTGAGGGGACATTAATGAGCATATTTTAACTTTTTTTTCGTGGCACTAGGCGGCTGGTACAGCCGAGTTGGCTGAAACTGCTGTTTTTGTGTCTGTTTATGGCTGGGCTTGGCTTGTAATTAAGACCGCAGCGCTGGTTAGATATCGGCCACACAAGGGTTTACCGGATAGACCAAGTGTAGATCCTGAGAATCCTCTCTTTAATACCACCCAAAATATACAGATACCCCTGGTTTTTCCTGAGGTGGTCTCTCATTAGATGTTTTTTAGACCAGGCCATCTCATTGTTGATTCTACAGAGTTGACCGATAAAGGAGATGGTGCCTCTCTGGAGGTTTAATATATAAAAAGGTTTATTTCAAGTTTTACATGCGTATTAGATAAAGGAGGTTGGCGTTTATGGTAGACTGTAATCGCCAGTTCAGTAAATTCTGATTCTACAAGGTTGGCCGATCAAGAAGGTGGCACATCTCTCTGTAGACTACAAATATTATGCGTCGATTCTTTTTAGTTTTTATTTCGACAAAATTGATTGGAAAAAGAAGACATCCTCGCCATTGAGAGTGTACGTATTAGATCAGGTCACTTTATTGAATTATTCTAACTAGGTGGTCGATAAGAGAGGTGGTCGTTATTTAGAGGTTGTGAGTCGAGGAAACTTTAATTACATTTGGAAACCAACCAAAAATACGAAATTCTGGGTTTGTAGTTAAACTGTGGATGTTAACCTAGATATAACTCGTATTACTGAGAAAGAGGTTATTTAATTTGATTACGACTGGTGAGGGTCATTAACTTGTTAGTAACAATGGAATTCATAATTAGAGAAAAAGTGGATAGGAAACTCTTTGGAAATTTAGATGATTACGCCCACAGCAAACTCTTTGATGAATTATCTTCAATAACTAGAATTCTTAGGTGGAAAAGTCGTAGGAAAAGGAGTAGTCCTAGGTCGATTAGACATTGAGTGAACGTCGGCAATGGGATCTTAGGCAGACTGGGCATTGAGTGGACGTCGACAATGGAGTCTTAGGAAGACTAAACATTATGTGGACCTCGGCAATTGATATATTAGATAGACTGGATATTGAGTGGGCCTAGGCAATGGAGTCTTCGATAGACTGGACGTTGAGTGGACGTCGTCAATGGAGTCTTAGGTAGCCTGGACATTGAGAGGACTTTTCTCTCTCTCTCAATTGGAGTCTTAGGTAGACTGGACATTGAGTGGACGTCTGCAAAGGAGTCTTAGGTAGACTGGACATTGAGTGGACGTCGGCAATGGAGTCTTAGGTAGACTGGACATTGAGTGGACGTCGGCAATGGAGTCTTAGGTAGACTGGACATTGAGTGGACGTCGGCAATGGAGTCTTAGGTAGCCTGGACATTGAGTGGACGTCGGCAATGGAGTCTTAGGTAGACTGGACATTGAGTGGACGTCGGCAATGGAGTCTTAGGTAGACTGGACATTGAGTGGACGTCGGCAATGGAGTCTTAGGTAGACTGGACATTGAGTGGACGTCGGCAATGGAGTCTTAGGTAGACTGGACATTGAGTGGACGTCGGCAATGGAGTCTTGGGTAGACTGGACATTGAGTGGACGTCTGCAATGGAGTCTTAGGTAGACAGGACATTAAGTGGGCGTCGGTAATGAAGTCTTAGGTAGCCTGAATATTGAGTGGACGTTTGTGCAATGGAGTCTTAGGTTGACTGGACATTGAGTGGACGTTGGCAATGGAGTCTTAGGTAGACAGGACATTAAGTGGGCGTCAGTAATGAAGTTTTAGGTAGCCTGAATATTGAGTGAACGTCTGCAATGGAGTCTTAGGTTGGCTGGACATTGAGTGGACGTTGGCAATGGAGTCTTAGGTAGACTGGACATTGAGTGGACGTCGGCAATGGAGTCTTATGTAGACTGGACATTGAGTGGACATCAGCAATGGACTCTTAGGTAGACTGGACATTGAGTGGACGTCGGCAATGGAGTCTTAGGTAGACTGGACATTAAGTGGACGTCTGCAATTGGAATATTAGGTAGCCTGGACATTGAGTGGACGTCGGCAATTGAGTCTTAGGTAGCCTGGACATTGAGTGGACGTATGCAATGTAGTCTTAGGTAGACTGGACATTGAGTGGACGTCGGCAATAAGAATATTAGGTAGCCTGGACATTGAGTGGACGTATGCAATGTAGTCTTAGGTAGACTGGACATTGAGTGGACGTCGGCAATAAGAATATTAGGTAGCCTGGACATTGAGTGGACATCAGCAATGGACTCTTAGGTAGACTGGACATTGAGTGGACGTCGGTAATGGAGTCTTAGGTAGACTGGACATTAAGTGGACGTCTGCAATTGGAATATTAGGTAGACTGAACATTAAGTGGACTTCGGCAATTGAGTCTTAGGTAGACTGGACATTGAGTGGACGTCGGCAATTGGAATATTAGGTAGCCTGGACATTGAGTGGACGTCTGCAATGGAGTCTTAGGTAGCCTGGACATTGAGTGGACGTCTGCAATGGAGTCTTAGGTAAACTGGACATTGAGTGGACGTCTGCAATGGAGTCTTAGGTAGACTGGACATTAAGTGGACGTCGGCAATTGAGTCTTAGGTAGACTGGACATTGAGTGGACGTCGGCAATGAAGTCTTAGGTAGACTGGACATTAAGTGGACGTCGGCAATTGGAATATTAGGTAGCCTGGACATTAAGTGGACGTTGACAATTGAGTCTTAGGTAGCCTGGACATTGAGTGGACGTATGCAATGTAGTCTTAGGTAGACTGGACATTGAGTGGACGTCGGCAATGGAGTCTTAGGTAGCCTGGACATTGAGTGGACGTCGGCAATGGAGTCTTAGGTAGACTGGACATTGAGTGGACGTCGGCAATGGAGTCTTAGGTAGACTGGACATTGAGTGGACGTCGGCAATGGAGTCTTAGGTAGACTGGACATTGAGTGGACGTCTGCAATGGAGTCTTAGGTAGACAGGACATTAAGTGGGCGTCGGTAATGAAGTCTTAGGTAGCCTGAATATTGAGTGGACGTTTGTGCAATGGAGTCTTAGGTTGACTGGACATTGAGTGGACGTTGGCAATGGAGTCTTAGGTAGACAGGACATTAAGTGGGCGTCAGTAATGAAGTTTTAGGTAGCCTGAATATTGAGTGAACGTCTGCAATGGAGTCTTAGGTTGACTGGACATTGAGTGGACGTTGGCAATGGAGTCTTAGGTAGACTGGACATTGAGTGGACGTCGGCAATGGAGTCTTATGTAGACTGGACATTGAGTGGACATCAGCAATGGACTCTTAGGTAGACTGGACATTGAGTGGACGTCGGCAATGGAGTCTTAGGTAGACTGGACATTAAGTGGACGTCTGCAATTGGAATATTAGGTAGCCTGGACATTGAGTGGACGTCGGCAATTGAGTCTTAGGTAGCCTGGACATTGAGTGGACGTATGCAATGTAGTCTTAGGTAGACTGGACATTGAGTGGACGTCGGCAATAAGAATATTAGGTAGCCTGGACATTGAGTGGACATCAGCAATGGACTCTTAGGTAGACTGGACATTGAGTGGACGTCGGTAATGGAGTCTTAGGTAGACTGGACATTAAGTGGACGTCTGCAATTGGAATATTAGGTAGACTGAACATTAAGTGGACTTCGGCAATTGAGTCTTAGGTAGACTGGACATTGAGTGGACGTCGGCAATTGGAATATTAGGTAGCCTGGACATTGAGTGGACGTCTGCAATGGAGTCTTAGGTAGCCTGGACATTGAGTGGACGTCTGCAATGGAGTCTTAGGTAAACTGGACATTGAGTGGACGTCTGCAATGGAGTCTTAGGTAGACTGGACATTAAGTGGACGTCGGCAATTGAGTCTTAGGTAGACTGGACATTGAGTGGACGTCGGCAATTGGAATATTAGGTAGCCTGGACATTGAGTGGACGTCTGCAATGGAGTCTTAGGTAGCCTGGACATTGAGTGGACGTCTGCAATGGAGTCTTAGGTAAACTGGACATTGAGTGGACGTCTGCAATGGAGTCTTAGGTAGACTGGACATTAAGTGGACGTCGGCAATTGAGTCTTAGGTAGACTGGACATTGAGTGGACGTCGGCAATGAAGTCTTAGGTAGACTGGACATTAAGTGGACGTCGGCAATTGGAATATTAGGTAGCCTGGACATTAAGTGGACGTTGACAATTGAGTCTTAGGTAGCCTGGACATTGAGTGGACGTATGCAATGTAGTCTTAGGTAGACTGGACATTAAGTGGACGTCGGCAATTGAGTCTTAGGTAGACTGGACATTGAGTGGACGTCGGCAATAAGAATATTAGGTAGCCTGGACATTGAGTGGACATCGGCAATGGAGTCTTAGGTAGACTGGACATTAAGTGGACGTCGGCAATTGAGTCTTAGGTAGACTGGACATTGAGTGGACGTCGGCAATGGAGTCTTAGGTAGACTGGATATTAAGTTGACGTCGGCAATTGAGTCTTAGGTAGCCTGGACATTGAGTGGACGTCTGCAATGGAGTCTTAGGTAGACTGGACATTGAGTGGACGTCTGCAATGGAGTCTTAGGTAGCCTGGACATTGAGTGGACGTCTGCAATGGAGTCTTAGGTAACCTGGACATTGAGTGGACGTCTGCAATGGAGTCTTAGGTAGCCTGGACATTGAGTGGACGTATGCAATGGAGTCTTAGGTAGACTGGACATTGAGTGGACGTCTGCAATGGAGTCTTAGTTAGCCTGGACATTGACTGGACATCGGAAATAGAGTCTTAGGTAGGCTGGACATTGAGTGGACGTCGGCAATGGTGTCGTATAAATATAAATTTATTATTTTTTTATTTTTTATTTGACATATCGGACGCGATATCCCAGCTCGGGATACTTGCGCCTAAATACATTTTAGTAGATTATATACAATTCATTTTATACAATTTAATAACCGGACTAAAAACATAATTAAAACTCAAACGATGGCACTCTAAAACAGAAGAGAAAATCCAAAATGGATTATTTTATCAACCTATATACAACTCAATAACCGACTAAAAACACAATTAAAACTGAAACGATGGTTTTCTCAAACAGAAGAGAAAATCCAAAATAAATTATTTTAGCAACCTATATACAATTCAGTATATACAACACAATAACCGGTTAAAAACACAATTAAATTATAATAAATTGTATTTTTTACCATGTGTGTGCTATGTAGTAAAAGTTGCCATCTTTAATAACTGAAATGTCTTTACGTGGACAAATGTATTTCCATACTCACAAGTCTTCATCTTAGTTCAGTAGAAATAAGCTTCGAAATGTTTAGTGATATCAGAATTTTTCTTCAAACTGGAATACATTTTATTTGTCAATACTACAATGACTTTATTTTAGACAAAATATGCCACTTTTATATATACATATATATACACTGTATTTTGATATTTATAACGATTCAAAATGCTTTTAATACTTGCCTAAAAATATTCCAGCTCTAAAAAAAGAAAGGTACACACTATTTTAGAGCTAGAAAAAGAGGTGTTTTCGCCCTTTAGATTTCGCCTTATAAACTACATATAAATAACACACGACATACCCGATAGAAATATTTGCTCCAATCTACACTAATGGACAAAACTTAAGAAAGTGGAAAGTCTTTGCTGTTGCCGGTCGTCTGTGTTTTTGAAGAAGACAGAGGCAATTTTGTTCACACTTAGTTATCTCGTGTGCCTTCAAAAAAAAAATCACTGTGTTTCAAACATCTTTCAGAGTTATTATCTAAATCCCGATATACATGCTAAAAGGTACAACTTCCTTAAGTTTTATCGATGAGTGTAGTTATACAACTCTAACACCAATTTTTATGTAAATAAGATCTGAATTTTTAGTGTAAGAGTTCATTCAAATAGCGATTCACCATCTCTATGTTATGTTTTAAAAAGTTATATTTAATTTGGACCTGAATAAATCAGTCATTGTCGTTACTTTGTCTTTTAATTTCTACACTGAAACAGCCTATTCTCTCTCAAACTTGAGCCCTTTCCTTTCCATAGACCTCAATTTTGATTTAAAAATATATTTTTCTATTCATACTCTCTCACATTGCCTACCAAACGTTAGGCCACTTATTCTTTGAATTACAAAAAAAAAAAAAAAAAACGAATATTTTTCAATTTTATAATTTACCCAGCCACTATACCAACTAAACACCTCTAAGGCAAATTAAGAAGATTTCGTGAAACTCTTGTTGAATCGAAGCCGCTCTAGACCTACGAGGCCCGAAACCTCGGCCTGGATGGTAAATCTGATGTTGTGATCTGAGACTGCAAGATTTCAGAGATGGTTAATAGAGGGCACATAGTGAAATATCTCTAGCAATCGCGCCTAGAAATTGCGCTTATTCTTAGAAGGACAATTTATCCTGGGGTATAAAAAAAGGCAAAACTACAGAGTATATACATATATGTATATATTATCAATAATAATAAATATTTTAAATTAAAATATTCATTTATGGCAAAAAAAAGAGGTATTTAATGAGAGTATATATGCGCAAAAAAATAATAAATAATAAAATATATATACATCTTTCTCTTTAACAAATGCAAATGTATTCAAAAATGTGTCTCTTGATCTTCTCTGAGCAAAACCTTCAGTTCCAGACGAAGAAAAATTCCCCAACACATGCTTCGACAAATCCGAACCAAAGCCTATTTGTATACCAACCATATTAGGTGCACCTTACATGAATTATTATGTTGATTGTAGATATTGCCAGAAATTTCTTTCTTTTGTACACAGTTCTCGTTAAGATTCAAGAGCTTCATTTGCCCTTAGAATGTTTAAACTCTTACATTTTTTCTCTTCTCTTTTATAATAATAATTTTAAACGAACAATTTTGATGTAAATATTTGATGTCAATGTTTTTTTTCTTTCTCCTTGTTAACATCATATTATTATTCTTTACGGCCTAAAATTATGGTAGATATGTATAGACAAATGTAGAGGCATACATGTATGACAGCGCAAGTATCCCTAGGGGGACAAGCGCTTTAAATTTAAATAAATAAATGAACGTTATAAAATACCTCACAAGGACCCAATACGCCGTCAATAATCAGTCGCTCTGATAAAGGGATCAATTTATAAATATATTTTAAAAACAATTAATGTATATATGTATTGTGTTGAGTATTTCATACTGATCTCTTTGAAGAATATTCATAAAATCGTTGTATAACTAATTAATAATTTTCATAGATAGATAAACGAAAAGTCTAAGAAAGATATAGAACTGCTTCTTTTTCTTCTGGGCTCTTAAACCTTTCGTTAATTCGCAATATTTTAAGAGAGAATAATTCAAATTAGATGAAATTATATATTTTTAAACTTTCAGTTCTCCCAATACTTCGCCCAGTTCTAAGCTCACCTCATAGAGAGAGAGTCCAAATATTATTATTGTTAAATTTTTAAAAAGTGCAACAACATGCATTCATTGCGTAGGGTAAAATATTCAAAAAAACATAGCATATTTCAATAATTATCATTATTATGTGATAAACTAGAAGCTTAAAAAATCTCGTAATTTCCACCTCATCTGTCAAATATCAACAATAGCAATTATATATATAACAAAGCCAAACGACACCAATCTCTAGCCAGAAGATGAATACAGCAAAATTGTTTTTACGACTTGTTCGGGTGATCACCTAAACGAAAATAAACATTGTTCTTTTCTAACGCGGTTACTGGCCCGCCATTGGTCGTTACTCGTCAATTACCACGTGACTTCAAATAACGACCTCATTGGTCAAACGCTTTCGCTTTGTTACAGTTCAAAGCATTTTTTTTTTTATTATACCCATATTTTTTCTAATTGAACTCTAATTGTACGCATTTTTTAAAACCAGAACTTTATTTTAGAGAGATTAAAAAATAAAATAAAAATAATTTAGAAAATTGCAGGTTTCACGAAATCTTGTGAGATACGTTTTTCTTACAAGCATGTTCCAGTTGCAACTAGGTCCGATATCAGTTGTCCTTGCTAACCTGTGTTGGGGAATATCTTATCTGGGCAGAAGTGTGGAAAAACTTCCTGATATTTGTTTAGAGCGGCCATTTTTGTTTCTGCCGCAGCGTCATATTTGTAAACGGCTGTAAAGAAATATATAGGATATGTACAATTAGAGAATTGTAGTTTATTTGACAAAGAGAGTCTACAGAAACGACATTTAAAAATAAATCAAGGCCCCTGAGTTGCTGTAGATACCGAATTGAAGCTTTCATACTATCGAAGAACGACCATGCAAATGAAAACTTGACGGATGTTTAAGAAAACCTTCAATGTCATTGTAACAAGCAAGAACTAAGTTTAAGAGCCGGTAGTTGGCTGGATTAATCTTTATTCTATATCTATATATCTATATTTATTATGTATATGTTTATATATTCAGAAAATAATAGCCACTAGAACTTCAGACAATTAAGTCGTTGATATTTACGGGTCACTAGAAGTATTCATCCATGCAGCACTAGATCAACTCACCTCTGCCGCTGCGGCCCACGAAGCGCAGGTCCGGGAAGACAGCCAAGCCGTTGCTACAGGGTGCGGTGGAGTTGCGGACTTCAGCGGTCAGGTTGTCGCAGCTACCCGCCCTCAGCGTTACCCGCGTCCCATCCGGCACATGTTCCAGCACAGCCACGCGGAACGGTGAGGGCAGGGCCTTGTTCGCACGCCAGTGCACCGGCAGTCGCGTGCACACGATGCTGGGACTCCCCGTAACCGTCCACTGCGATGGACTCAGTCCCAGGCTTTCTAAAATATCCATTGTCAGGTCGCCATGATGTCGCCAACCGCAGGGAACTTCCCGACGAGGGGTTCTGTAGGGCGGGCTGCACCTGGGCCGTTAACAATGGCCATGTTGCCCCGCCTTCCCTTTGTTCACAATTCCAAACACGTCCCCCAATGGCGAAAAATCAGATTTTCACGGCTACTTGATTACTTCTTCTATAAGGAGAATTATTTAAATACCTAATTAAGAAAAAAAAATACAAACATTAATCTCATTCTTACCATTATTAGTCGAGAGAAGAGAATCGCTTCTAATTAAAATTACATATGAGCTTCTTTAAAAATTAACGCGGATCACAGAAGGATTTTTTAGATAGCTTTTTTTTTCTAATCTGAGAGTGGCGTTGTTAATTATTTCAAGTTAATTAACCTTAAATGAGATTAGAGAAACAAGGAGAATATGAAAAAAATGTCAATGCTTTGTTTTCGCTAAAATACCTTTTTTTTTTCGTTTTCCCATTAGCTTATCCTTTTCTTCATTGACGCGGGGGTCTCTGTGGCTTCTAGAGAATCTGTTTCAGATCCTTCTTGGGCTCACCACAGGCCTACCATATATATTGCTTTGTTCTCATTTATTTTGGTCGTTTTAGATTTGAAAATTGTTTGTTTCTATTTGTGAAGGGAGAGATGTATCTTTGGTACATATATGCTATACCTATTAACAATATTTTAGAAATACATCTTTTGAACTCAGAAAAGTTTAAAATATATGTAGTGTTCTATTAAAGAATATGTTATTAAGTATTACAAGTTGCATACTTGTCAATACTAATAAGAGATAAGTATGCAACTTTTTCATTAAGTAATTTGCTGACCAGTATTGATAAAGAATGCAATTTTATTTCACGGCATCAGTCTCTGACTAGTATATCGATAAAGTATACCAATTTGCTTCATGGAGTCTGTCGCTGACCAGTATTGGCAAAAATGCAACTTTGCTTCAAGAAGCCAGTCGCTGACCAGTATTGGCAAAAATTCAACTTTGCTTCAAGAAGCCAGTCGCTGACCAGTATTGGCAAAAATGCAACTTTGCTTCAAGAAGCCAGTCACTGACCAGTATTGGCAAAGATTCAACTTTGCTTCAAAGAGTCAATCGTTCACCATTAATGATAAGTAGGTAAATATTTTACGGAGAAAGAACCTTTAATAACCTTCATTGTTCAACCACCAATAGAATGATTTTCAAGAAATGAAACTAGTTAAGCAAATTTTTTATTTTCAAATAAAACGCACCCAATGGTTTCTTGAATATACGAGGGCTGTTATACAAGAGTGAGGCAAAAAAAAGAACTTGTTTCAGGAAAATGATGTTTATTTTTCAACATAGTTCCTATTTAGCTTCACACACCTGGTCCAGCGATGTTCTGATTTTTTAAATCTTGTACTTGAACAGAACTGGTCATAATCGCCTTCATTGTTCAACCTACAATAGAATTTACATGGCATAATCACCTTCATTGTTCAACCTACAATAGAATTTACATGGCATAATCACCTTCATTGTTCAACCTACAATAGAAATTACATATCATAATAACCTTCATTGTAGAACTTACAATAGAATTGACTCATCATAAGAGCCTTCATTGTTGAACATATAATTTAAATTACATATCATAATAACCTTCATTGTTGAACATATAATTTAAATTACATATCATAATAACTTTCATTGTTGAACTTACAATATAATTGACTCATCATAATAGCCTTCATTGTTGAACCTATAATAGAAAAAACATATCATAATAACCTTCATTGTTCAACCTACAATAGAATTGACATGTCATAATCACCTTCATTGTTCAACTTACAATAGAATCTACACTTTTTAATCAATCAATTAAGTACTATTCTAATAATTAGTGGAGGAGTGGTTTAAAAACCCCGGCAATTTTAGACAGCTACGAGACGCGATCGCATCCCGCATTGGACACTTTTTTAAAAGCTTTTATTTTTTTTCTGATTCTTGCAGAGGTAACACCCCCCCCCCCCTCCCCAACCCCCATTGAGTGCAAGTATCCAAACGGGGCTCTGGCTCACATGTTATCACTAAAGTCGAACTGCTATCCAGATGTGTAGACATGTAGTGCATTTACAGTAAAAGCGGTCGGTAACTACATATTACGATTATCCTTTTAAAATTATCTCTAGTACACTTGGTATAAACCATGATAATCATGGCGGGTAGAAGTTGACGACTGCTTTTACTATAAGTGCACCACGTGTCTATCTATGTATAAAGCAGTTCGACTTTTTTAATTTAAAATGTGCCAGAGCCTCGTTTGGTTACTTGCACTCACTGGTGGG
>CP092867.1:78796797-79010819 GCA_030710605.1 Cordylochernes scorpioides
TGCACATACACAATCATAGGTCAAGTAAAAACATATATTACTGAAAAAAAAAAAGTACAAATCTGATATTGTACTGGGATAAGGCGCATAAATTAAGAAAGAAAAAAAGACATCTCTTTATCCTGCAACTGAATATCAAATATTCGTTGATTTTTAATTATTCCAGAATTGGCCAAATATTCATTCTTGATTAATCAAGAAAAGCTAACCACGTACGCGTGGGTATTTGGGTATAGAATGGGTATTTGGCAAATTCTGGAATAATTAAAAATCAATGAATAGTTGATATTTATGCCGATAGATGGCGCAAGGAGACGGCACGATTAAGAGATGCCTTTTTTTCCTTTCTTAATATATTGCTGAGTGGTTTCATACATGTAGAGATATATGGGCTGGACTGGAGTATTGAGTAACACGGCCTGGATCCCGAAATAAGTAAAAATACATACATTACTTTTATTCTATTATAAATTAGAACTTTAAACAATTATAAATTTTGGTTAACGGTTATTATTTTATATATTAAGCCTTAGGGAAAGTTTATTTTCAGTATAATCCCCCTTTTTTGCGTTTTTATCAAGACATCATTATATGCTCTATACGAATCTTTTTAAAAATATTAAGTGTCAATATATATTGTTATACAATATTAGTGATTTGTATTCTCACCAATACTATTGCTATCTAAATACTGATATAATATATATGATATATTTTTAGGAAAATATAATATTAAATATCTTCATCCACAACACGACACACACAATTGCACCTTCGAGCGCTGAATTCTAACCCCTTTTTAATGCAATTTTTCTTTATATTATTAAAAACTAGTTCTACACATCTTGTACTGAAATGATAAAAATTGAAAATGGGAGAATTCAAAAAAGTGTAACAATTTATAATAATACAATATTGTGGAAGATCCTGTAAGGCGGGTCTTCTAGTTGTTAATATTTGGAAGCACGTGTATTTTTTCAAACCTAATTTGATTTATTGAAACTTGCTCAAAAGTTATTCGTATTTTATAAATATATATTTTCACATAATTAATGGTGGTAGTGTCTTGTCCATGGAGCAGATCAAATCGGTCCGTGCACCCTGATCATAATACCGGCCTGACTACAATATCCCGCCCAGAAGTCATCTTCTACGTGGCGGGCGGGAGAAGCAGCACAAGTAAAGGACTGCTCTGTAAGGCGTAGTACGGTGTCGTGAGCCCCGAGCCGCTACGGTAACCGTGAAAGCCTACAGGGAACTCTGAAATGTGGCTGACTAACGGGGCAATGGCACGCCCCCCCCCCCCCCCCCCCCCCCACCTTTCCATGAAGCAACAAAAAAAATCACATAATTAATAATATAAGAATATGTTATATATATACCTATTCTACTGATATACTCTTTTAGAAAATATTTTATTGCTTCGGAAAATAATCAAATAACACTTTGGACCATTGGTTACTTCTATGATACCCTCATCATACATGGACAATTGAATCCTACATAACTTGTGACTCAATTGGGCTCTGTCTTAAGTGAAACCGATAGGGCTGAAACTACATAGTTCTATGGTACCTACCAAATGTATTGAAATCTACATGTAAGGACATACTTGAAGTATAAGCAGTCGCCAATCTCAACCTATCATGGCCTGATCCATCCATATATATTTGGGGGGATAAGTACTATTATAACTAATACTCAAATATAAAATTTCCTAAATTTGGCCTATGGATTCTTGCCCTTATTTCAATTAATAAGTTTATAAAAATGTGGGTGCATCAATTTGCAAAGCAGGTGGTCTACAAGAAAAACGAGTTAAAAAGAAGATCCTGTTGTTTCTTTCCAAAAATGCGACGAACCAAGTCGAGGTGCAGCAGACGATGAATAATTGAGGCCGGATGAATATTTAACCAAACGAACCCGGCTAACTATCAGTCGCCGCCGTTAAAGAAGAACAAATAAGAGCATAGCAGACGCTATTCTCACAATTTTAGGCGCGTTAAATATTTAATTTGCACACGATTCCTTTATTCTACGCCCGTGCTTGGTGATAATTAGCAGACGACTAATAGAATATGGCGACGGCGGCGTGTATAATGTACTGTTTGACGTTGTTAGGGGCCTCCTTTGATTGGCTAATTGGCGACATCGACTGCGCGGGATTTGCAAACACAATAATGTCTTTATTTTTTTTTTCAGTTTGCTTTCTTCGTTTGCTTTTATCTGGAGAACGTGTTTACACAGACTCGTCTGCATAGAAATGGAGCTATTCTTTGTTCTACAACTCCTTAGAGATTTACGTATTTTCTTTTTTTTTTTTTTTTTGCAAGAAATAGGGAAAGGTGAGATTGATTTCATTTTCAATGTTGTAGAATGAAAGAATACGTTTTCAACATGTTTAATTTGTAATGTTTTGTTCTTTTCACACAGGCGTAAACATATCTTCAATATAGAGTTAATTAATGAAGTAAACAAATTAAACAATCAAATAAAAGATGACCCAATATTATTGGACTCTGGCTAAGGGAAAGGGTGGGATACATCTTTTGGGCAAACGATTTTACAAAGCCATTGGTTCTATATCCTTCTGGCCTCCTTTTTGTTGGCGTAATTTATATTTTCCCTAACGACATACTAAAGTGTTTTTATTGGTGCAATTTTTATCACACGGGAGTCACAAATTAACATCTTCCTCTCTCTTTAATAACCTTTTAAAATATGTATATAAATGTTTGCCAATATATTTTGATCAATCTTTATAATTGATAACTGGGTTTAATACAATTCAAATGGGAGTTTTAATTAGATATTAATGACATCACGAAAGTGTATAAATATCTATCATTGAATCTCTCATAAAAAGAGTTAATTATGCATTGAGACGAATAAAAAGAGACTAGAGAAAGTTTATGTCAGAACATAACGAAGTAATGGAAATCTTCATTAAGCTGAACAACAAGTTTCCGAGCTAAACATGGCTCTTCAGCTGACTCTCGTCAATAATATGGAAATAGAACGATTCAGAATTTCCTATTAAACTTTTATCTTCTACTTTATTTTTTTGCATATCTTTAAAATACATTTCATATACTCTATATATAGGTGGACGAGTGGTTAAATCTCTCGATTCCCGACAGCCATGAACCGGGATCTAATCCCGCATTCGACACTTTGTTTTTATATGTGAATGACCTTCACATATAATTCATTGTTGTAAATATTAAGCTAGGTTGCTCTATTTGAGAGGCACCTAGTTTGGAACCAGAATCAATTACTCTCTCTTACACAACTACAGGGTGTACCAGGTAAATTGGGACTAACTTTGACAGTCCATAAAACAAAAACTACTTGAGATTAAAAACATGTTTTTTTTTTTCATTATGTAGCCATATTCATGTAAAATGCAACAGTACATGTGTGCGCAGTGTAGTGATGAAGAGTAACCGAGAATTTGAAAATCGAGCTGCCATCATCGTTGCTCTGCGCGCCGGAAGGAGCCCCAAAGAGATAGTGGATTTTCTTAAGTTGCCCAAAACCACTATTTATCGTGTCAAGAAGCAGTTTGATGAGGCCGACAGTAACAAAGAGGGGATAGCTACAAGGAAAAAGCACTCGCGTCGATCGGACAGGGTAAGAGGCGAAGAATTTGTCAAAAATGTCAAGGAGAAGATTGATGGAAACTCTGGGAAGAGCATGAGGGCCATAGCCAAGGAAATGGACGTTGGCTCTATGACAATTGTCAGAACTATCCATGAGGACCTTGGTCTCAAGTCTTATGCCCTTCGGAAAGGTCAGTTGCTGACTGAGAATATGAAGAATAACAGAAAAGGAAAGGCTGCTGCCCTCCTCAACAACCTGAAACACGACTCTTTTGGCATGCTAAGGTTCTTCTCTGACGAAAAGAACTTTGACGTGGACCAAAAGGTAAATCCCAGGAATGATCGCTGGATCTGTAAAGACCCCTCAGAGATACCTGTCGTGATGCACACGGAATTTCCTGCCTCCGTAATGGTCCTTGGCGTTATCAGCAGTGAAGGTGATGTCATGCCTCCCCATTTCTTTGAGAAGGGCCTTAGGATGAACGCTGACACCTACATCAATGTTCTGGAGACCGTTGTGAAGCCTTGGATGGACATGGTGGCCGCAGGAAGGAAGTATGTCTTCCAACAGGACTCAGCTCCAGCCCATAAGGCAAAAAAGACACAATCGTGGCTGACACTTAACGTCCCTAGTCACTGGGGTCCTGATATTTGGCCCCCTAATTCTCCAGATTGCAATCCCCTCGACTACTATGTATGGGGCGTTGTTGAGAGAGATGTCAACAAAGCTCCTCATACCACCATCCAGTCTGTCAAGAAAGCAGTTCACACGGTGATGACCCAAATGGACAAGGTCATCGTCGCCAAGGCCTGTGCTTCATTCCGCACTCGCCTCGAGACTGTTGTAGCTAATAATGGAAACTACATTAAATAAATAAAAACTATATCCTTTTATCTACTACTGTGTCAAATTTCATTCGGATATTTTAATTTTTACTTTCAAAAAATTTCAGTTAAAATACCATTGTTGAAATTCCCAATTTACCTGGTACACCCTGTATAAAGAGAATTATAAAAAAGGCATCTCTCCTTATCGTGCAACTGAAAGTTGCTGATGGCTTGCGCCATCTATCGGAATAAATATCAACTATTCTCATTGATTTTTAATTATTACAGAATTGGACAAATGCCCATTCTTGGTTAATCAAGAAAAGCTAACCACGGACGCGTTGGAGCTGTTGGCCCTCATCAGCGTGGTGCAAGCTGTACCTCGACGACCAAAAAACTGGTCATTCAGACATCCTGAAAAATCATGAAATGGGTAGTTAAGGCCAGAATTGCGTGAGACCGCGACACAATGTGAAAAAAATAGTACAAATGTGATATTGTACTGAGATAAGGTGCATAAATTATGAAAAAAGGCATCTCCTTATAAAGAGAATATCAAGATGTATTTGCATGAATGCGAATTTTATAAACCTAAACAATGAAAAATAGTATAGAATTGAAATTGTACTGGGATCAGGTGGATAAATTAAGAAAAAAGCTTCTTCTGATCGTGCGACTAAAAGTTGCTGATGGCTTGTGCCTTCTGCTGAATAAATATCAAGAATGGGTATTTGGCCAATTTCTGGAATAATTAAAAATTAAAGATTCGTTTATATTTATTCAGAGAGATGGCGCAAGCCATCAGCAACCTTTATTTACACGATCAGGAGTTGCCTTTTTCTTAATAAGGAGTGCGTTTTTGGATTTTTAGACAATAATAGAAGCGGAAAACAGCAATTTCGTCACTTGACAAAGTTGTTTAAAAAACCTCTTAAAAATGTAAAAATATATAACATTATGGGATAATTAAATTACGAAAGAGGAAGTGTGCTGCGCAGTTTGGAAGATGTTATAGAATGATTTGTTTACAGACACAAGACGCGTCATCAAAATATAAATATATTTCGGTTACATGGCAAGATATGGCTTAACTCATTTTAAATTTGCTTTCAAGACATATTTATAGAAGTTAGAGATAGAGATAAATATTTTATTAGGATATTTTAGAAGAATTAATACAATGCTATCATAAGGTAGCATGTCATAATAACACACAAATTAATTAATATACTGAGAAAATCAATTTTCTGGGACAACAAGGAGTTTGGCTATTGATAGATTTTATCGAACCAGGTATAACTATTAAATATATTACATAACATTATACATCTTGGAGAAAAAGATTTAGAAAATAAATTATAGAGAAGCAACCATGTAAGACTGACCTCTGCAGGCCTCAGAATAAAATGGCTGACTATGGCAGGACAATCATGTCCAGTGGCTGTTTGGACACCTTTAGATAGGCGGGGAAATATCTCGACAGATTTCAATACCACCATTTTAATGGCGGGCTAGATCCTAAGTTTTCTCCCAGATAGCATTTTCTTATTGGAGATCTCACTGTTAGCACATGGCGGTTCCGTTCTTTCTAACATATTGGCTGTTAATGAGGTAGCTTCATTGGGGCGACGGGTGTTGACGATGTGGTTATATGAATTTGTTAACTATTGGGACACACCCACAGAAACAATTTAATATATCTCATATATATATATATACAAGGTATGATCAAAAGGTTCGGGGAATTAGTAAAAAAATATTTCTGAATAAGTTTTCGAAAAATAAAAATTATCATCATAATCACGAGACTGCGTTCTCTACTAGAAAATATTTACATCTGTGGTGGTTAATTAACGACAATCCACATAAAACATTTCTTGCAAAATCAAGCCTTTTTATTACAATCACTATGGGTACACCTCGCTATATATTCAGACAACCAAAAAAAAAAAAATGAGAGGAAGAATAATAATAATAATTCAATTAAATAGAGAAAATATTTATATAAATTAGATAATAAAAATTTTGCATATTGGCAACAAACAAATATGATTTTTTAAAAGCAAATAAAATTTACATAAAATAGAAATACAAAACAATAATTTACATGCCCCCTACATCACTCCCCTTCCAGTGACGGAAGTCACGTCCAATAGACTCATTGTACCTGGAAGGAGTTTTTATCCGTCTTCCGCTGCGGGTCTCCTTTGGCAATTCGAACCGCACCCTAGGCTTAGATGGTTGCGGTTTACTGGAAGGCCCGATGGGATCTTCTCTGCTGGCAGGTATGATGGGATTTCCACTGCTGGCAGGTTGATCTAGTGTTCCCAAGATATAAGCGGGCTTTAACCGATCTATCGATATCTTCACTTCCCTGTTCTTAATTCTTAGCGTAAAAAATTTATCAGATTTTTCAAGAACTGGATAAGGTCCTTCGTAATATGGTTCTAAAGGCTTTCTAATTCTATTGATTCTCAAGAAAACTTGATCAGATTTAAATAAATCTTTATGGATAAAAATATCTTTAGTTACATTGTGATTCGTTGTTATTGGTGTAACCATATGCATATACTCTATGAGGTTCGATATAAATAAACTGGAATCAACTCGACTTACAGGTTTCTCAAAAAATTCTCCAGGTAATTTAATGGTTTTTCCATAAACCATCTGTGAAATTGAAAAACCCGTATCCTCTCGAATAGCAGCGCGTAACGCTAGAAGTATTGTCGGCAAAGAATCGGTCCATTTGACTGAATTATGAGCTTTAATAGCAGTTTTAAGTGTCCGATTAAAACGTTCAATTTTACCATTACTCTGAGGATGGTAAGGAGTAGTATGTAGCAGTTTTGTACCGCATATAGCTGCAAGATTTTTGAATACTTGGGATGTAAATTGTCTTCCCTGATCTGAAACTATAGTGTAGGGAGTTCCGAATCTTGACACCCAGTTATTATAAAAGGCAAGGGCTACACTCTCAGATGCTATATTCTCCAAGGGTATCACTTCCATCCAGGACGTATATCTGTCAATGCAAGTGAGACAATAATATTTTCCATTTGATGGAGGTAGTGGCCCAATTAAATCAATATGAATCACACTGAATCTTTCGTCGGGCTCTCGAAATGTACCAATTTGGGATTTTGTGTGCCTTGTTACCTTTGTTTTTTGACAATTAATGCAGGCCTGGGACCATTTTCGAACGTCTTTTTTTTTTCTTTCCAGATAAATTTTGATTTAAGCTGATTAATTGTAGCCTTTATACCCGAATGATTTAAATCGTGAAATTGATGAAAGATTTGAATTCGAAATTTTTCTGGAATAAACGGCCTTATATTTTCAGTTGACACATCACACCAAAGCATTTTGCCAGATTGTAATGGATATTGTTTAAATTTTAGCGATGTATTTTCTTTGCGTAGATTAAGTAATTCATCACTATTATTTTGTTCCTCTGCAATTTTATCATAATCAATACTTGTAACTGCTTCTATTCTAGACAACGTATCTGCAACAATGTTTTCTTTACCACTAATATGCCGGATGTCTGTGGAAAATCGTGAAATATATTGAAGCTGTCTCTGTTGTCTTGGCGAAGCTTTTTCATTATTTTGTTTGAAAGCATATACTAATGGCTTATGATCAGTGAATATATAGAATTCTCTTCCTTCCAACATATATTTAAGTTTTTTAATACTCAAATAAATTCCAAGTAATTCCCTATCATAGGTACTGTATACCTTTTGAGCATTATTTAACTTCTTCGAAAAGAATGCTATTGGTTTCCAACAACTATTTTCACATTGCTGCAACACTGAACCAATGGCATTATTAGATGCGTCTGTACAGAGCGATAATGGAAGTGCAGGGTTGGGGTAGGACAATAATGCAGCACTTGCTAAGTCTTGTTTACATCTTTCAAATTGCAACTTGGCTTCTTCTGACCAATCGATTTTTCTTTTATCATTCTTTTTTGAATCTTTCAGATAATCATGAAGAAGAGCCTGCGTAGAAGCTGCGTTCTCAAGATATCTACGATAAAAATTTACCATACCTAGGAAGGTACGCAATTCCCGTTTCGTCGTTGGCAGTTTATAATCTAGAATTGTTTGAACCTTTGGTGGAAGCAGTTGAGACCCTCCATTTGTTATCCAGTGCCCTAGAAATTCCAATTGGTCAACTCCTAAGATAGATTTAGCGTTGTTTATGCGCAATCCATAGTTTTGTAGTTTCTCGAGAACCAATTTTAAATGGGTTTCATGTTCTTCATAAGTTTCTGAAGTCACTAATATATCGTCCAAATAGGGAAATGTAAAATCCAAGCCACGAAGTACTTCATGAATAAAACGCTGAAACGTAGCTGGTGCATTCCTAAGACCAAAGCTCATGACGTTAAACTCATAAAGTCCAAATGGAGTTATTATGGCTGTTTTAGGCTTGTCCTCCTCGGCAATGGGGATCTGGTAATAGGCTTTAAACAAAACAAGTCTAGAAAAAAATCATCTTTCCACTTAAAATATGCTGAAAGTCCTCCAATCTAGGTATTAGGTAGCGATCAGGCAAGGTTTGAGAATTTAGTTTTCTGTAGTCACCACAAGGTCTTAATGTGCCGTCTTTTTTGGTGACCAGGTGAAGTGGACTAGCCCATTGTGATTTGGATGGCCTGATTATTTCATGCTCGAGCATAAATTGGAACTCTTGCTTAGCTTCATTTAATCTTTTTGGATCCAATGGTCGAGCTCTAGAGAACACTGGTGGTCCTTTTGTTATTATAAAGTGCTTCACATCGTGATTAGCTTTCATTATTCCTACGTTGGGCCTCGTAATATCTGGGTAATTAGCCAATAGTTTAGAAAAATTTGATGTTGTTCTATAAGAGCTAAAAGTCTCTTCAGAGATTGAGCAGATATCACCTTTTATTGTCAGGTTTGTTATACCGTCAATCAATTGTCTTCTATTAATATCGAGGATTCATTTGAAATTATTTAGAAAATCTGCTCCAAGTATACCCCTGTTGGTTTTAGCTATTACAAATGGCCATTGGAATTGTCGCCGTAGACCAAGATCTAAAGATAATATTTGAGTACCGTACGTGGAAATTTCCGTTCCATTGGCTGCATATAGCTTGAAATCGTTCAGGGTGGTCCCAATTTTTCCTTTGTAAGGTATTAAGGAAACATCAGCTCCACTATCCACAAAGAATCGCATGTCAGTTTTTTTGTCACTTACGAATAAACGGCTATTGCGACGTATGTTCTGTCCAGCAGCAGAGTGCGTCGCACCACTTACTGCTGGTTGGAGTTTTCCGCATTGACCCCATTCACATGGCTTTATACATTTTCCAGGTAGGCATCTTTTTCCATACCTATAATGGAAATAGCAAAATTTTCCTCTTGGATTATATCCGCCCTTAGATCGGGAACGGGAGCGCGCATTGTAGTGATAATCACGTGATCTTCGGTCACGAGATCTACCTTGACGCTCCATTTTCATACTTTCTATTTTCTGTTCCAGAGATTATATTTTTTTAAATAACATTTTTGTTTCATTCTCCGGCTTAGCTGCCTCGTAGATCTCCGTCTTGGGGTTTAATTCGGCTATTCTATCAGCCATTACTGCCAATTTGTCGAGCTCTTCCTCGCTAATTATTAAAATTTGCTGAATTGCCTGTTGTAGTTTTTCGAGCCATAGCGTCTTTATAAATTTATCGGATAAGTCCTCTGTTGCTAATGATCTTAATTTCTGCAACAGCTGGCTAGGCTTTAGATCACCTAGTTCAATTCCCGATAGCAGTTTTCGAATTCTTTTTGATTCGCCATCTTTGAATATTCCAAGAAGTTTTTCTTTTGCCTCTGAATATTTATTTATTTCTTTAGAGGTAATTATATCCCAGAGGTTTTCGACATACTTTGGGTCCAATTGAGCGATTAAATAATTGAACCTCGTATTTTCGGACTTTATATTATTTATCAAGAACTGAGCCTCTACTTGATGGAACCATATATCAGGTCTTTCAATCCAGAAAGGTGGAAGTTTAATATTTACCTTATAGGTCTCAACTATTTCAGTTTCCTCACTTTTCATTTTATCAATTCGTCGTGCTTGTTCTTTTGTTCGGCTCACCAGTTTATGTGGTGGTTAATTAACGACAATCCACATAAAACATTTCTTGCAAAATCAAGCCTTTTTATTACAATCACTATGGCTACACCTCGCTATATATTCAGACAACCAAAAAAAATGAGAGGAAGAAGAATAATAATAATTCAATTAAATAGAGAAATTATTTATATAAATTAGATAATAAAAATTTTGCATATTTGCAACAAACAAATATGATTTTTTAAAAGCAAATAAAATTTACATAAAATAGAAATACAAAACAATAATTTACATGTCCCCTACACATCTTTACGATATCTCAAATAATAAGAATTTTATAAGCATTTTTTAAAGAAAAGAAAAAAAAGCGCGGCTCTTTTTTACAATGTATCTTAAAAGTAAACAAAGGGTATGCATAAAGTTTTGTCAAAAATGAGGAAAAACGGCGTCAGAAACGTTTCAAATGTTGAAATTGGCGTTAGTGGTTTGCCCGTTTCAAATCTGGTAGAGAGTCAACCCAAGATAACGAACGCCAGGGAAGACCTCCTTTGGAAATTCATGAAGAACTGACCCAAAAAATTGGTGCTTTAATAAGGAAAAACACTAGGACAACGATCAGAGAACTAGTAGAAGAAACAGGAGTTTCATATGGAACGTGTCAAAAAATATTGACCGAGGATCTGGAACTTGAAAGAAAGTTTTCGAAATTTGTTCCAAAAAGTGCTTCATCACGATAGCATGTTGACAATGCCTCATCCCCCGTACTCGCCTGATAAAATCTTTGTTCTTTTAGAACTGACTTCATTCTAGGAAAGAGAAAAAAGTCATTTGGTGCTAAAACCAAATGACTTTTTTTTCTTTCCTAGAATGAAGTCAGTTCTAAAAGAACATAGATTTGATACCGTTAATGCCATAAAGTAAAAATCGCTGAGCGTTTTGAGGGGCATTACTTCTAACAAATTTTCTGGGTGATTTCGGAACTGGGAAAAAGAACGAAACACTGTATAGATTCCCTCGGGCAGTATTTTGAGGAATATTAACCATTTTTTGTATATATTCATTTAATAAATCTTTTATGACCCAATTCCCCGAATTTTATGATCATACCTTGTATATATTCAATTTGTAGTAATCAAAATTAACCAATACACACCAAATTAAAATATTATCAATTTTAGAAAATTATATAATGCAATATATATAAATCATGCAAAAATATATAGATGTGATATCTTGGGACCTCTGGGACCAGTGTTACCTGATTCTAGACGAACCTCGATGTCAACTCAACCGTGCAGTCGTGGTGGAAGGCGACACAGCTGGGCCAAAGGTGAAATAAACAAACAGAGATTCCACTAAGAAGCGTCTGACGTCAAGAAGGAATGGGATGAGTGGAGAGAGAGATCTTTAGAGCAAGTGTTACCGTTGGGATCCAAGCGCAGACTGACTAACCTAGGTTCTCGATTTAACACCAAGACCTTTCTTCGTTCTAATTGGTAGGAAGATGTCACGTGGCCGTTGGCTATTGGTTGACCTACTTAGGTATTGTTTCCTAATTGGTAGGAATATGTCACGTGGCCGTTGTCTATTGGTTGACCTACTTATGTGTTACCTTCTAATTGGTCTTTGCTGAGGTCTTTGACGGAAGATATATCCGGCCTTGCCCAGGAAATACTGGCCGTTAAACTCGACTTTTATGATTTCCGCGATTCATAAAATTGACTGTAAATTTATTAATAGTGGTGCTGGCCTTAAGCCTCTTTGCTAGGCCTTACTTCTACTCTCACCTAAGCCTGATTAGTTTTAACCTTAATTTTCTCCTGTTAGTCTCCATTCCTTCTATCTGTACAGTTGCTATACTTTATTAGATTCTTACGCGGTACAGATTGATGTTAGTTGAGGTTTTCTATTTGCAGTACATAAGAAGTTATATACAGTCATGGGGTGGAACATGTGGTAGTAGATATCTAGACTATTTACAACAATTCCATGGTCTTAAATCATCACATAGATATAAATTTTGTGAATGTATAATATACGTACATTTCACTAAAATTCTACAAAACGAATCTTTTTGATATTGTTTGATGGGTTAATACAAACAGAATCATACAATAATAAGAGTATAAGATAATATTAAACGGCACTTTCGAAATTAATAAAAACACTAAAATAATTAAAATGAGAAAGATATGAATGTATATGCGAATAAAAATAACAAAATATATTATTTCTAAAAGTGTTTCAATATTTTAAACATTAATTTATCAAAACAAGGTTTACCCACAGCTGCAATAAGTTTCATTTTAGCAAAAAAAAAAGCTTTAAAATTCAAGTTAGTGCACGCAATTTTTCTTTATACTAAAATATTTTTAAAAAAATACCAAAAACATATTTTGTCATTTTTCAAATATTAAACAGATGTATAATTTTTATTAGAGTTACGCCTGTAAAGAAGAATAGCGAGGTTTGAAAGCTCGTGTGATATATATCACTCTAATATAAATTAATTTTCTTGGACCTTTTTGCTATTTACATAAGAATATTATTATTTAGAGGAATTTATTTTTATTCGTATAAAATTTATAAAAGAGTGTATGAATATGTGACGATGCAACATAATTTTAAAACGCAAGAAAAGAATATCAAAATGGCGCATTTTAACAACAGAAGACATGTTAAAGGCGGCAAACGTCATTATAGCAATGTGGCCCGATGCTCTTTAAGGGCTCATTTAAAATTAAACTGTCGAACAATCGGCTTGATTAAAGAACAACGACCCGAATATTCTAATTAATTAGGCATTATCCATTGTCATTGATTGGATTATTTTGATTTAAAGTCTTGCATCCCTTAATTGTCTAGCAATTAGTTCGCTTTCAGCTGCCGTTTCGTTTGCTTCGGGTTGGCTATTTTGAGACAGAAATGAATGGTTTGTAAAAAATATTTCCAAGATTTTTTTAATACGGACTTTTATATTTAAAAAAGTTTAAATATAAACATCAAATGATTATAATAAAGATATAGTTTATTGAGCCGTGAAGATTTATTTTGACACTTTTTTTATTATAAAAAAATACATTTTTTAATGTTGGAGATATTTGAAAAAAAAAAAATGTTTGAAAAAATATTTAAATTTAGAATGAAAATATAAAAAATCATAATAATAAATGATATTTTCTAAAACATCATCCATTGAACAAACATTTCCTCGGGATAATAATATTTTCCTCTATATATATATCTCCCATCTATGGATTTTTATCTACATATGTTGTTTTTACACTATAGTGTCTTTATATGTAAAAATAATACAATATATATAAATACATTTGTCACGTAAATGTATTATGGTGTGCGATAGCATATTATGCATACAATCTACGTTAGCAGATCATTTCTTGTAACCCCACGTTGTTTTATTTATTCACACCGAATTAGAGTCCAATAAGCAGATTTCTCCCAGGTCCGCCGAGCTGGATTCCAAGACAATAAAGCAGCAGCAGCCATTTATTGCACAAATGTAATTTAGTAATTTATCCCAATTGATATACCTTATTGATCCAATTACCATCTGCTCTCCGTGTCAATTCAATTTGGTGTTTGCAGGTTCTAAAGGCCGTGCCCATCAAGGCAGCGTTTAATATATTTATGGGGTCGCAGAGAGAGGACACAAATATATTAAATATTAACCGGATTGTGCATCTAAATAAAATATTGGAAATATAACGTGCTGTGTTGGATTAAAACCAAGAAAGGAATATCTCAAATTTAATATTTAACATTTTTTTGTTGAAAATATAGAATGGTTGATAAGGTTTGATTAGATTTACAAATATTTAAAGGGAATGTGTTCTCTGGAAAAAAACAGAATTCCATTATCGATGCAGCTACTGCGGAGATGCTATAACTGACTGAATCAGGAGAGAGATTCTATTAGAAAGAATACATTATAAAGATATATTGAGAGTATTGAAACTTTAAGTTATTCTCAGTTAAAAATCTATTATTTCAAAGATATTGAGTGAAATCTATGATTCAGAAGATTTTGAATCAACTCGCGAGCTGCTATTCTTGTGTTTACATGGACGGATGACAAGAAAGGTTGTTCTCTCGAGATTTTGTTGTTCGTTAGCAGTCTCAGGACATAGAGATTTATTTTTTATTTATTTATTTCAATTCAAAACGCTATGTCCCCCTGGGGACACTTGCGCTAAATGTACATACAAATATATATAACAAAGAAAATATTCAACATGGAAAGATACACAGAAAGCGACTTAGAAAGATTCAAAAATGTTATTTACATATAGAGATACTTTGTGGTTGGAATCATAACCGAGATACTATAAGTTTTACAAGGCTGCGCAAGAGAAGAAAACATTGAAAAAAGAAAGCCGTATGTAAATGGATATGTAAACGAACGATGTTTTCTCATATTTTCTAAGCAATTATGCACCTGAGCGAATCCTGTGTAGGACATAGGTTCCCAATAAAAGGCTTGTTGTTGTTTTTGTTATAACCGAAGTATACAGGCACGCGGATGAGGTGATATAGGGCACTTTGTTAGAGAAACACGGGTACTCACGTTTGTTCCTGGGCTCCCGTGGTCCGTCCACCGTTACTTTGACGGACTTGAAGGTTGCGACTAACGGCGGCCGTGTTTCCACTGTGATGGTCAGTAGCAGGCACTTTCCTGGACACACGTTTCTCTGATACACTTCTTCTCTACTTTATGTCTTTCTCTACCATGGTAGCTCTGGATCCATTGGACACTATTTTCATAGGCATTATGGTCGATGTTTGTATATACGACTTCTAATATATATATACATATTTCAAAAGTACGAAATCGTGAGGCGAAAAATTTATTTAGTTATAAGTTTAATTATTATAAGTTTCGCCTCTCACGATTTCGTACTTTTGATTATTTGCTCCAGTCGATTAATTCTAAATTTCCTATCTGTATCACGAAGGTCAGCTACTTGTCTGGAATCTGTTCTGGAAGAACATAAGACTTCGCCTACATTTTCTATATATACCTATTGTACCTGATTACTCTAAGACTCCATCTAGACGTTTCTGTGTTATCCGTCTATATATCTTTTTCATTCTTTGCGTATATATGCGCTCCCATCTACATTCAAGAAGTCTTTGAAGTACTATCCCTTTATATAAACTCTTGAGAATCAAGAAAATATTTCTTTTATATTGTTCAAATTTGTTTACGTCGGTGTGTAAGGGGGTCTAAAATGTTTGTTTTGCATTTTCTTTTGTTTATAGTCCTCTAACCCCATTTTTGTCCACTTACTACCTCAACAGAAGATGTCTGCTCATGTTTGTGCCCATCTATATTCCTGCATGTTCATGAACACTACACTTACGTCAGTTTGTTTGAACACACTCAGAACTTAACGTTTAGATAATCCTACACATTATATGCTCAATAAATATGTGCACAGTTGGCGTATTTATTCTAATATACGCTAAAAGTGTTATTGTGTTTGCATAATATATGCTTGGTTTAGTGATAATTTTATGTGTATTTTCTATATTTTATATCAAGTCTGCCTTTTAATCAACGTTTCTGGCTCTGCTATGTCATGTATAGAGATCAGAGGTGAAATTGAATACTATTAATAATTTGGTAGGTATATGATTTTTACCTTCCCTTCGCTTGCTCGCGAAAACTCGATCTTTATTGGTGAAATAATGAATGGATAATTCACATGCTCGGAATTTCGTATTATTCTCTCAGAGTATCTCTCCCCTCTCGCGCAAAGACTATTACAGAAATATATGATTTTATAAAAATATAGATTGGATCCCCAACGGCGTTATAACAAAGATATATGAGCTAGAATATAACATGATACGCTATAACAAGGTTGAGTTGCTTTATAACACGAAGCTTAATATCAAATATGAGCTGGTTTATAACACGAGGCATTATAACAAAAAATATTAGATGGCTAATATCATGAGGCGTTATAGCAAAGACGTGCTATGAGATATTACTAAAATCCAACAGAGGATAAAAACGATAATTTTAATAAATATTCTATGAGTTATAATACTAGAGGCTCTCTCTCTATAATCAAGATGCAGTGCTTAGAGAATAAGGAGCAAAGGAAACAAATCATTGGAGGTTTAGGACCTAGGGGATAACTCGCTGGGCCTTAGGAACTACGAATGGAACAAAGGCGAATGCCCGAGTGCAGCACAATTAACAAGGGAGGAGCAATTAAGGAGATGGGCTGCATTAATCAGGTCCTGACAGATGACAATCTTGATCAGCCAATCATCTCGAGTTTTTCTCCGCCGCCGCTTATTTTACTGATTAAAAAGCACCGAGGCAAATTGGCTCATTCCCATTTCGCTCACGATTTCCACCATTAGAAGAATTAGAACGCAGGAAAAAATCCGTTAAGAGAGACACAGGCAATTAATTAGAGCAAGCAGGCCGGGCATATCATCATAACTCCATTAAACCCAAGTTTCCATTGCCAAATGGTGAGACGCAACGCCATCTAATGGCAAAACATCATTTCCGCCAACTTCAGGGCGCTTTTAAGCCTGCCCCTGCCCCTCCCTAATGGCCAGGAAGGGAAACGGAGGAATTACCAACCCCCTACAATCGGAACTGCGAGGAAGGGTTAAAAGAAGGACGCGTCGAAGAAAAAAAAAACTAAAAAAAAAAAAGTGAGGGGAAAGTGAGATTTTTCCCCTTAAGCGCTTATGCGGTAAAAGCTGAAGACGATTCTTTCGAAATATCCAAATTTTTTGAGTGTCTTAGAAGAAGAAGAAGAAACCGTTTGTTTTCATTTTCCGCTTGACACCAAGGTACTTAGCTATGCGTGGACGGCCACGCCGTTAATGCTACCCCTTCCCCGGTCCGCCACCGCCCGAAACCAACTCCAGCCGCCAAATTTGCATAAAGCGCTGGCATATAACAGCCATTTACCGCTTTTTAACCGCGCCGGGAGAATGTGGAGGAAATTGAAACCAAATAGAAGATTTTTCCTTTATTTAGTCTTTTTCTCCTTTTTCTCTTTGTCCCCGGTGACGGCCACGCGGTGAGGTTATATGTAGATAGGGCTGACTTTCAGGACAACTTGCACGTGTTATTGGTTTATATTTTATTGATACATTTGATGGGCTAGCTGATTTTAAATGGGATTTTAGATTTTGAAAAATAGAAAAAGTTTCACAATGAGAAATTCCAGCGATTTGTTTTCGAGTGAAATAAAGTCAACCCTGCCAATAGAGTATCCAGCCTGCGAAGCCACTGGAATCGACAGAAATGGAGGAGTTTAAAATTAAGCAGCACACCAAACAGTAGAAAAGCATTTATTAAGAGAGAAATTTTGATGACACAATTGCATAGTTCTGCTATCTTTGTATCGAAGATTATAATTCCTTAAGTATAGTATTTGGACAAAAATCATTCAGGAATAAGTATCTTATTTTTATAATTTAAATTGCCGTCTATTAATAAAATTTTTAATTATATATTTTCGAAATGTGTTTATTAAGATATTAATTTTTATCTCTATACAGACTTTATTGTAATGATAAAAATTATTAGATGAGCCAAGTCCTCTCATTTAATAATTTTTATCGTTGTAGTAAGATCTGTAGAGATAAAATTTGATAATAAATACCATAAGAATCCCTTTACCAAAATAAAAAAAAATTACTCTTATATCAATCTTTTGATATCTCTAGCTTTCGGGCTTCAACGCCCTTCTACATAAGTATTTTGGACTAACGATAAGCCGCTTCTTAGAAACAAATATCTATTTACACTTTATGCATTTTGCATAACTATAGTTAAACATTCTACTCTTTGTCGTCAGATTGTTCAATTTCTCAAGTTCATTTCGGCTAATATGTAAGTGAATACATGTTTTAAATATGATGTATTTTTACACTAAACTCAAATCTTTTTAGGAAACTTCTGCAACCTTTTATCTTCTAGACGGATGAAGTCTGGTCAGCACTCAAATTAAACACTAAATTAACACTTCGACCAAAAGTACATTTTTATTTTCACCAACGTTCGGATGGAAATCACCTTCTTCAGGACTGGAAATGAAATAGATGTTCGAAGGCATAAAGCGAGCAGCTTCAGTTTATGGATAGCTTGTCGTTTCACCTTTATTTTATTTTCATTCTAGACGCAAGTGAATGAATGTTGTTAGTTGAATTTTATATATCTGAAACTGCCCTGGAACCAAAAGTCTTGACTGATTTGTTTCCTCTATATAAAAAAGAACGGGGGGGGGGGGGGGGGGGGGGGGGGGGGGCTACGATTATCAATCCTCTAGTATCTGATGCCAAACAATAGAAGAAGATGGTCCTATTCTACGAGAGCCACTTTGTAAACAGTTTGTTTCGGTCGTTCTGAAGTGACTTTTTTTAGCGTCTGTCCGTGGGTTTCAACTTCCTCCTCAGTAATGGAAGCCTCATGGCATTCCTGGAGGTGGCCTGGGAGGGCAGGGCGAGGTAATGCCCCATTGTGCCGCCGCTGCTGATGGAGTTTCCTGCTGGGCGGCAAATTATAGGCCCCGCATATACAACGTCGCGCTAAACACCCGCCTGATGGTACACCCACAATACCGTGGTAGCCAGTCGGCCACAGGCCCCGCATAAACAAAGGACGTATGCTGATTTGACTAATGGTGGTAGACTAATGGGAAGTTTGGACGTAAAGTTGAGGGAAAGGTTGGGCAGATAGTTGTACACAGGAAGTTGGACAGAGTGTTGAATGGAAGGTTGGAAGGATATGGTTGGACGGATGGTTGAACGGATGGATGGTTGGACGAATGGCTGGACGGATGGATGGTTGGACGGATGGTTGGATGAATGGACAGATGGATGGTTGGATGAATGTACGAATGGATGGTTGGACGAATGATTAAGCAGATGGTTGGATGAATGGACGGATGAATAGTTGGATAGTTGAATAAATGGTTGGAAAGATGGTTGGATGAATGGACAGATGGATGGTTGGACGAATGATTGGACAATGGTTGGACGAATGGTTGGACAGATGGTTGGATGAATGGACGGATGGATAGTTGAATGAATGGTTGGATGAATGGACGGATGGATGGGTGAACGGATGGTTGGATGAATGGACGGATGGATAGTTGTATAGTTGAATGAATGGACGGATGGATAGTTGGATAGTTGAATGAATGGTTGGATGAATGGATGGATGGTTGGATGAATGGACGGGTGGTTGGATAGTTGAATGGATGGTTGAACGGATGATTGAATGGATGGTTGATTGGACGGATATTTTGATGAATGAACGGATAGATGATTGAATAGTTGAATGGATGGTTAGATGGATGGTTGGATTTATGGTTAGTTGGATGGTTGGTTGGACGGATGGTTGGGGGGGGGGGGGGGGGGGGGCGGAAGGTTAGATGAATGGTTGGACGGATAGTTCGATCGATGGTTGGATGAATGTATGGCTGGAAGGATGGTTTAACGTAAGGTTGGATGATCATTTGGATTTACGGATGTTTTACGGAAGCTTGGACGGATAGTTGGATCGATGGTTGGACGGAAGTTTGAATGAATGGATGGTAGGAACACACCGCCGGATAAATTTGACTAACTTTTTACTTCAATAGTCGTGATTTAAACTATAATTACCCACACTGGACTATGGTGCAAAATACACCCTGATTTTGATCCTGAATCTTTTTGTGATGGTTTCGTAATATTAGACTGTTTGTAATATGTATTAAAAAGGACGATTTTATTTTACATATTTGCAAAAATAAATGTGAGGTATAAATTATTTTTGTTCGTTGGACGCATAGAGAGCGTACATATAACATAATACTGGTTTGTCTTACAAAGCTTATTATGAAACCTATATTAAAGGATATTTTTATCATCAGATGGTAGTTTTATCTAAGTGGAGCTTATTTAGAATTTTAAAGAAAAGAAGTAAAGAGAAAGGGAGTTAGCCGCTGCACAAATCATCGGGCCACTTTCAGCAATGTCGCCTGGGAGGGACACTGCAGGTCCATTTAGCCAGCAGCGGGACTCCCACCACAAACATTGATTGCTCCCACAGGAGCGGTTTTCCGTGTAGCCATCGCTCTGTTCTCTCATTTGTTCTCCTGAAGGAGACTCCTTAATTATTAACCTGGAGTTTCCAACTTAAATTGGCCGCTTCCCGTCCGGCTGACTGCCCACCGGGGCTTGTTGGTGGTGTTCTTGGCACAGCTGGATACAGTTGGAAGCTCACACACATATCTATCCCATATTTATCTAATCCTAATTTGCATATGTACATAATAGATTCGATATAAGGATACTCAATTTAACCATTCTTCCATTTAGCAATAGCGCGTTTTCTGATCACTTCGATTCTTTATTTATATTGTAAGTTATTTTGTTACACAGCATAATTCTTATTATTCCTATATATTACTTTATTTTAATAAGTTGATAATTGATTCAAATAAATTTCCTTGCCATCGTGAGATGGTTTATCCTTTATTTTCTACGTGACATTTTGGTGGAGATGCTGAGTAGATTAGAGAAGATAAGTTGAAGACTGCATTGAAGACCTTAAGGCCATGGGTGCTGTGGTCGACATTTTTCCGAGACTGTCTCTAGGATTCTACCGCCGTGTGAAAGCCAAGACTTCCCTCCAAGAAGACATCTCTATAGACGCTACGATGACAAAGCCACACATCACGTCTCAAGAAAAATAACTTTTAAGACTTCGAATGAATCCATGACAAGAATACCTGAGGTCAAATGTCAGTAGGTCAAGCTTTCTCAGCTGTGGGTCACAGCTCCCATAGGGAAGGAGCTATGTACCATATTATTCATTATTTAATCAATAAGTCACTAATTTTGGTATTTCGTTACCCAGATTTTTCAGCCTCTCTATTATTTTATTCTCATAAGTTTATTAATGTTTGGATCAAAATAAGTTGTCTTGTGTCATCCTTACGCGTTTGTCCATCTTCATTTTTCTACGTTAAAACATATAGGGCTTTTTCTTTCTAATTTTTAATAAATCTTTTAACTTTTCTTAGTCGAACTCTTTACTCGGTATATATCTCACGCTTTGCCTGTGTTTCAGATAATCGGGTACATAAGTAGAAACAAGAGAATTCCAGACCCCTTTCTCCTGTGGAGGGTGACAGTGAGTCACCGAAAGGTGGAGACTACAATAAAGAGATTACAAATTAATTGTAACAACTTTATATCCTTTTTCAATATAGTTTTCGTTAGTCCCCGAACTAGAATATAATTAAATTAACCCCTATATAATATTTTTACCCTCTTTTAAAATTTACTGAAAGATATTTGGTATGGATCATTATGATTGTTCAAAATAGCAATTATTTTTTGACTCCACATTTCTCATTACAGTTCTTATCATTGTTGCTCAATCTGCTTCATATTCGTGTTGAAACATTGAACTCTCACTACTACGTATCTAGTACCTAATACTACTCAATATATAATTGTTGGTTTATTGAACAAGGGTTTGTCTGTGTGTTGAGGGCATATCAACTCACTCGGAGTTCTTTCAACCAGAAGTTAGCTCATTTTGGAAATACTTTCCTGTTGATTATAATAAATAAAATAAACAAATTCCGTTGGAGCCAATTATTTTATTGTAAACAAGAACAAAACATTTGCTAAGCAATTACGAAGGAGTCCACTTAATCAAAAGCTAAGAAAGATGCCATATTTTTAATGGAATTTTTGTCCTTTATTATATAAATAAGCGTCATTCGAATGTTCTGCTGATTATTTATATATGAGTATGAGGTCAAAATAAAGGAAAATACTTAAAACATTTAAGCCCTAAGAAGAGAAGACAGAGTATTATATCACTAGGTAAAGTGGAAAAGAGGAGAGAGAAATATGCAAATATAATTTTTGTAAAATATAAGAGATATAGTAGAGAGACGAGAGAAATTAGATGACACTAAAGAGATTATTTAAGGCGTCAGGATAGAAGGATGAAATAAAGATATATTTATGTTATAAAGGTATTTATCTAATTTAAACTCAATTCTTGTTGATCTTGTGACGAGCGTAAAATCGAAGTGATACTGTATATACTTTACGATGTCGTCTCTTGATCAGGCATGTTAACGAATGTTCCAAGATGGTTAGCGCCATCTATTGGAATGAATACCAAATAAACGTTCATTTTTTTTTGTTAACCATCTATCTATATCAGAGACAGATGGAATTGCTAGAGCAAGTTGTTGTTATACGCTAGCATTCTTTAAATGTGCACTCACTAAATTTAGCCCTGAATTATGAGGTTGTTTTATTTTTTCAGCTATTTCAGTAAGTCAATTCTGTATTGTTTAGGCTGTGATGGAAATGTGAAGTATCTTTCAGTAATTATCTGTTTGCTTTTGGATGAGAAAACATGTGAAAAATAAAATCAAATCTGGATTCCTTTATGGAAACACTTCTCCCTTGTATGATGAAAAATAGGTTAACTTTGTGTGTGTGAAAAGAAACTTAAAAAAAATTCAAGCTCGCATTTCCGACTGTTGTTAACTCGCTAGCTGTATCTCAACCTATGTGGCCATAAGGAATTTTTCATACGTTTGATGATCACAAAGCACATTGGCTTTAATCTCATATATCTCTTCACACACCTTCTATTTCGGGATAAGGAAGAGAATGCATTATTCACCAATAAGAAACAAAACAAACGAAAAATATGAGAAGTAATATAGAAGTATAAGAAATGGAAGTATTAAAGCACGGATGTTTCTTTTAAACATAAAACAAACTTCTACTGTTCTTAATGCGATGAAAAAATATTGGGAGGGCTTGGCTCATCAGTGGTGAACCCTCCCAGCGGTTTCTCCAATTTAATCTACCAGACCTCTTCTTAGGGTTCTAATACTGTATTGAACGATTCTGCTTATATAGGCTACAATGAAGAGTGGAATCTTAGAAATGGTATTCATTGCAGCAATTATAAGCAGAATCGTCCAATACAAAATGAAGCCTGCACCACGCTGAGGAGGGCCAACAGCCCAAAACGCATACGTGGTAAGCTTTTCTTGTTTTATTAAGAAAATGAGTTGGCCAAAGACACATAATATGGAAAATCCTGAATCAACGTTTACTTGATTTTTGTTCCAATAGGCTATTTTGTTTCAATATTATCTAAAAGGCTCATGTGAGAGGTCAGGGTACATCTTTTTTATTTTCAATATATATAAATATATTAGTAAATTAAATTTTATTGCCATCTATCGTTAAAATTTTACACAAATAAATTTACTGGCAATGAGTTTCTTTTACAGTAGTGAACCCTCTCAGCGGTTTCGCCAAATTACTTTCTAGACCGCTCTACTATTGTATTGGACTGGTTTTGTTATATACCCTGCATTTTCTATGGAAGGCAGCTTTGGGGTGTTTAGTGAACTATGGACATAAGCTTATAGGTCTGTAGAGGTTACATACATATAATTTCAAGGTATTGCAGAAGGTATCACTCCTAGTAGACCATGCAATAAAACAAGGACACATACCAGATTTTGAAAATTCAAAAATATTATACAGAAACATTCAAGATAAACATGCAAGATTATTTCTAGAGAGCTGGGCATCTATAGAGAACAAAAATAATATCAATAGAAAAATAGATATACCCCAATCATACCTACAGATAAAACAGAAACAGTAATTATAGAATATATACAATAGTATTTTAATTATATAAAAATTCAAAAAGTAATCATATTTTAATTGAATTATTTGGCCACACTACTTTATTAAAAACCTCGTCACTCGTGCATCACGTGGATGATTTGTTTACAAGGTTAGAATCCCCGAGGAAGATAGGCGAACAGCCTCATCGAAATATTGGATATTTTAATAAATTATTTTGATCCAAAATAAGCGCTTTAATTTTAAATATATATATATATATATTAAAAATAAATAAGGCATCTCCTGACCACGAGCACATGTGCTTTTTAGAGGGCGCTAAGCTTTATTTAGCTTACTCCGTGATATTTGGCCAACCCGTGGTCAGGAGATGCCTTATTTATTTTTAATATCAACACCTGACCCACTTATCTTTTATTTTTTTCTATCGTTTTTTCATATATATATATAAATCATTAAAATACTATAGATATATAAAGTTATAAAGCAATGAAGATAGAAGATTAGGCACATGCTAAACCGTGGATAGAGAGAAGCTGGGGATTCTATGAATAAATCCTTATAATGAGAAAATTTCCTGGAGCCATTTCTCGCGCCACCCGTTCCTATTTATTAATTAGGCTTAGTGCGTTCGTCTTTCGTAATTAAGGTCTAATATCATTTGTGTCCCACGTCATTAAGATAATTAAGTGGCGGCAACAGGTGCTGCGGTGGCGCAGACGAACTTTTTGAAGTTTTCTGATGGACACCCTCGGCTGATATTTAATTTGTTTTGACGTCAACAAGATTCCGGTAGGTGTGAAATATCACTAGAGGGGTGAACTAGAGAAACCCTGGTTTACAAGGTTGTCCCAAAAGTTCGCAAACATTTGCGAAAAATTGAAATACCAATATTATTCGCCGTTATGTATAATGTCATTGTATTATGTATAAAAAGTGATTGTATTATGTATATTTGCCATACTAATATTATTCGCTAAGAAATAAGAAAAACAACGTTTTAATAAAAATATTGGGGACAACCTTATAGCTCTTGAGTGTGTGATATAACGATGGAAATAACACTTCAACCTTGTGTAGTAAGTTTTTGCTGACCGATGTTTTCCCACCATTTTCAATTACGTTTTCCCTTATACAAGAGAGTGTAAATGATTGTATTCAAGCAATACATTAAATATACAGTGAAACACCTCTTATAAGAGACTTGTGTTCTCCTGGTCTCTCTATGAAGTTTAGCGAATGCTGGAATAAATAAGGAAGGACAAGTCACATTTGGATTAAAATAATTTACAAGTAGTGAATATAATCAGGGATGTTACATAATGAAAGTGTATCTCTGGTTGCACGATCAGGAAGTGCTCTTTCATTGCCTTATATGCCCCTTTTCAGATTTGAATAAAAAATTAACGTTTTCTTAATACGTAATTTTTTATTTCCGAAACTAGTCAATCAAAGATGAGGTCACTCATCCTATATAGCTTCTATGTTAGGTTCTACTCTTGGAAGAGACCAAAGGTAAACACGACAAGTTTCTTTACCTTTGGTCTCTTCCAAAAATGAGATATTCTGCGAATCCTTCTATTGTAATTTAGGTTCTACTATGCTCGAAATAAATATTTTCTATGGTTCTTTTTGTGCTGAAGAAAGATAATTAGGAGAGTTTGGCTCATCAGTAGTGAATAATCCCAGCGGTTTGGCCAGTTTAATCTAGAATTGTATTTGGAGTTATTGAATAGAGAACGATAAATATAGAAAAATTAGAGAAATTAGAGAAATTATAGGTAAATATGCTCTTTCATGACGGTTTGAAATATTTATTTACAAACGTTATAAGGCATTGATTTTATATGATTGGTGCCACGCTGATCCTTTCTATAAAATTCGAGATAAACTACTATTGATTACCAGACTCTCCAACATAATTCAATACAATATATAGTCGTCTTGAGTTAAATTTGTTCTTGAGCAAGCCCTAGCCTCTAGTGGCTTCTTTATCTTGAGTCCTTTCTCTTTATTTCTTCCCATCCAGCCCAGCTCTTCTTTTTCTATTCACCCCTTTCCATTTATTTTAAGATTCATGAATCACTTTCTTATAAATATATTTTCCCTCTAATTCTTTTGACTTTTCCTGATGACATTCAACAGGCCTCGTTCTAATATGTTAAAGATTTCTTCCTTCCTGATGCCATCAATCCATCATATGGATATGTCCATGCCTGAACCGTTTTTGAAAGGAGTTTTTACAAAACATGGGTCAATGGCAGAAATACTATTTTAGAACCTGATGCTTCAACGAGTATTTTATATGATTGAGATAACCTATAACATTCCGACGACCTTGATAAACAATTTCGACTAAATGTTTAAACTAAAAGTGTTGTTCAATTCCTAATTAATAATTACTAAATAAAATCAAATGAAAATATTAGTCACTGACTGTAAAGTTTGCGTATGATTAATATCTCCACAGCAACGAAACATTGCTTCTTTAATTTTGATTCCCATGTTATATATTTGGATAGCAACGAGAACAAAAAGTGTGGTTAAGTTGGTATGTACCTGGCGGAGAGAGTAAAACTCTGAAAAAAAAAACCATCTCGGTAAAGTTGCCGAATTCATACGTACAAAAAACAAAAGAAGAAATTGCTGATTGTAATTTGGAAATCTTCGAAATATAGATCCATATTCCCTCACAGATTCTGGCAGCTATATAGAGAGTTTAATGGCCAACTAACCTAGCGTGGGTATCTAATGACAGTTAAAAATCTTCGTTGATTTTGTTTTTATCTTCCACGGTTCAGTATGACCTCTCATGAACGGCACTCTCCTTAAACGACCACTTTTGTAAAATTAAAAATGGCATTTATATATATACTGATCAAATTCAATGATTCCAATGAAAGGCCACTTCCAGGGCGTGTATCCACATGGCCGGCTGTAGAGTTCCAGTTCCCAATTCTAACTTTATTGGGTGCCACTCAAAATAGCAACCCAGATAATCATATTTACAATAATTATTTATGTCACGTGTTGTATAATTATTTGATAGATTTAACATATTTTGGTAAGGAATATTTTCGGCTTTTCGGTCTCTGTTCTGTATTTTGGGAAAATTTTCTTGGCCTATTGGAGTACAGTAAAAACCTCCCTGCAAAGGACACCTAATTGCAGAGCCAAAGTGTCCTTTAGGGAGAGGTGTCCTCTTACCGGATAATTTTTAAATAGTAAAAATGGTAATTTTTCAAATGAAAACTGTAGAGAGGTGTCCTGTTTTGTTCAATTTGACAAAGATGGGAGGTTGCCCATCATCTTATACAACAAAAACCAAGCAAAGATAAGAATTTTAAACGAGATTCGAACAGTCGCATATTGTTTGATTCATTCTATTTTACATGGCAAGCCAGCCACAGAGTCCTATTCAGGATATCAATAAAGATTGGTATAGCGCTATTTCTTAGGAATCAACAAAACAAACAACCAGGCGTGGAATAAAGTTTAAAATAGTTGGAAAGAGAGATGGACAATTCTACCCTTTTGTTACTAAAATTACATTATCAAAATGAAAAAAAAAAAAAAAAAAACGAACTGATGTTATCATATTTAAAACTTCTTGACAAGTTGACACTTATTGTTTTTACATACCATTTTTTTTATCATTGACTAAAGTAAAACCTGATTGTTGTAATTTTTGTCTATTTTGTGTTGATTTACCGAGTTGAGTTTACATTTTGTAAACTTATTAAATATTTGAGTTGTTAATAATATAAATATTTATTATATTTTCTCGTTTACAAAAATAATTGCTATCTATACGCCATAGAAACACAACCTTAAATGAGAGACGACAGTTCAAAGTATACTGAATCCCTGGCTTCTCCTGGAGGTGGTCTTTCATGGGAGGTAGGTAGGGATCAGGAAAGTCATTTTTGAGTTTACACAAGTGATCGCTCATCAGATGGGTCGTTTATAGGAGGTTTTGGTGTATATTGGCGATTAGAGAGGAGCAATGGGGTTAAAAGCCGCCACAATGGAGAGAGTTAACCAACGTATCCCGCAGCGACCACTAGAGAGGCCAGGAAAAGTCGCCACTCAACTTCCCGACTTACCGCCCCAAGTTTAAGTGCTGTTGTAAGTCTTGGTTAAAACTTTCGTTTTTGACCACGCCGAGAATTTCGTTTCCCCAAATTACTATTCGCCGTTTAACGCCCTCAAGTATTTATTTTTTATTTATATAGAGAGTGTGTTTAGAAGGCCGACAATAAAAAATCACATACAACAATCTAAAAAGACAGAAATACACCCAACAATTTAAAAATCCAGAATACACCGAACAATTGAAAAAACCAGAATACACCCAACAATTGAAAAAAAAAAACAAAAACAGAATACACCCAACAATTTAAAAAGCCAGTATATACCCAACAATTGAAAAAGACAGAATACACCCAACAAATGAAAAAAACCAGAATACGCCCAACAATTGAAAAAAAAAAACAGAATACACCCAACAATTGAAAAAAGCCAGTATATACCCAACAATTGAAGAAGCCAGTATACACTCAACAATTGAAAAAGCCAGAATACACCCAACAATTTAAAAAGCCAGAATACACCCAACAATTTAAAAATACAGATACACTCAACAATTGAAAAAGCCAGTATATACCCAACAATAGAAAAAGCCAGAATACACCCAGCAATTTAAAAAGCCAGAATACACCCAACAATTGAAAAAAGCCAGTATATACCCAACAATTGAAAAAGCCAGTATACACTCAACAATTGAAAAAGCCAGAATACACCCAACAATTGAAAAAAAAACAACAACAAAAAAAAAAACAACAGAATATACCCAACAATTGAAAAAAAAACAACAACAAAAAAAAAACAACAGAATATACCCAACAATTTAAAAAACCAGAATACACCCAATAATTGAAAAAAAAAAAAAACAGAATACACCCAACAATTGAAAAAAGCCAGAATACACCCAACAATTGAAAAAGCCAGTATATAACTAACAATTGAAAAAGCCTGTATATACCCAACAATTTAAAAAGCCAGAATACACCCAACAATTTAAAAATACAGATACACTCAACAATTGAAAAAGCCAGTATATACCCAACAATAGAAAAAGCCAGAATACACCCAGCAATTTAAAAAGCCAGAATACACCCAACAATTGAAAAAGCCATTATATACCCAACAATAGCAAAAGCCAGAATTCACCCAGCAATTTAAAAAGCCAGAATACACCCAACAATTGAAAAAAAGTCAGTATATACCCAACAATAGCAAAAGCCAGAATACACCCAGCAATTGAAAAAGCCAGAATACACCCAACAAATGAAAAAACCAGAATACACCCAACAATTGAAAAAAAAACAGAATACACCCAACAATATAAAAAGCCAGTATATACCCAACAATTGAAAAAGCCAGTATACACCCAACAATTTAAAAAGCCAGAATACACCCAAAAATTTAAAAAGCCAGAATACACCCAACAATTGAAAAAGCCAGATTACACCCAACAGTAGCAAAAGCAAATTTGTTTAACATAATTGTTTATATATTTAAAACTTATCATACTCTCTGAACAAAAAGGTAAATAACACCCAAAATTTGAATTGAAGTACTTTAAAAATAAAAATGCGGGCGAATGATTTTTTTCTTTGCAATAGAGATAATTGTTGGTGTGGCTCTCTAAAGATTATGTAAATATCTCAGATTCTTTCATTACATTTTTCTCAAAAAGCAAATTGATATCCTTCTAAATCATCTCCATACAATTATTTTACAAGTTTTTATGTAAGATTGGGAAACTCTCAATATACAATTCTATGCAAATCTCTGGTTGTCTTGAATCAACTTGTCCATACCTGTAGGTGATAGGGTGTTAAGATGTGAGATCTGGTTGCTGTGGGCTGTTAGCCTTCCTAGTGTCGTATATAGGACAGCAAATGCCAGATGAAGTAAGGAAGATGTCTCAGGAGGTGTCAAGCCACCCTGACCTAGACATCTTGTACATTAGAGGACAAGTATTGATATCGATTAGAATGACGTGTTATGCCACCAAGTATAGCCAAGTGTTGTTCTTGAAGTCATTTGTCGTAACTCTTTATGTGTGTGAGGTTTATTGATTTTTTTAGCTGCAAGAGGTTCCAGGTTTGAAGTTATACAGTCTAACTTGGATAATTTGAAGTTCAAGAGACAAAAAAAAAAATAGAATTATCCAAAAATTAGAATTTAAAATGTTTTGGATAAAAGACTTAAAAGTCTAGGGACCAAGATAAATATTCGAATTAAAGACCTTCGAATTATCCTAGTTGTACTGTATAAGAAAATCTTGTAATTGTACTGTTGCAAAGTCTTGCAACTCTTGCAAGTGATTAATGGAGGTATATATGTTGATGGAATGCGATTTGTGTCCTGTTGTCAATGTCTTTTTTTTTTCTGGGGTTTCAGGTGAGTGAACCTGAAATTACCAACTTATATTTTGTTTCTGCTCCAAAATTTTTTTTTTATTAGAATGATAATACTCTAATTACGGGTGGATATTTATTTACAGGTATTTATCACCTTCTAAAATTGGAATTTTATCGATGAGAGCTTAATATTCATAGATATATAATTTAACATTTTGAATCCTATTTACAAATGAATTATTGATATTTCCTGTATACCAATTTTTGGGGCAGACCTATGAACATTAGGGGTATATTATGGATTTAGAAATATAATTATTTGAATATGGATCTTCTATTCCAGTTCAAGGGGCTCATAGACAAACTAAACAAAGGAAACAAAGATGATTATCGTAAAGCTATCCAAACCGTCATTATTTCACGGTTTTTATGATTTTGGAAGATGTGTATCTTGTACGTTTCTAATGTTTATTTTGTAAATAAGAAAAATTATAAATTTACTGGTTTATATGATCTTTTTTTCCGAATACACAGGATTTTAGAATTGAATGGAAAAGTTTATTGACAGCAAAAAAAAAAAAACATTTATTCTGAAAAGCCGATAGTTGTCTCTATTTTCCAAGCGAATATTCCCGAGTTGTTGCTGATAGTTCTGCCGAAGTGGATTATTGATGGTACCGGATTTCATTGAATTTGTGAATAATCTTTTGTAAAAGAGAGAGACATTCGGCCCTCTCTCTGGATAAGAACGTTTATTTTGTTCCAAAAGATTTTTCAGCAAAAGAAATAACGCTTTCTTATTTGTTCATATGATTTTATGCTTTAGAAATTGATTCTATTGATTTTTGTAGAGTATCCATATAAAAATTTAAGGTGAAAACATGAGACTTCCAAGGATAAGTTATTTTGAAAATTTTTAATTCAAATATTTAGAGAGAGAGAGAGAGAGATTTTTCAGACATTAAAGTTATAGATTTGAATTAGAATTTTAAAAAGAACCTGGACGCCTGATGTTTTCACCCTCATTTTGTGATACAACGGATTATTTTATTGAATTATATAAAATTATTTTTAAAAATAACTCTAATACTCCTTCTGTACATTACTTCCCAACTTTTCATATTTAATTAGAGATATTGAGAATATTTTCACTCGTTTCACATACATTGAAGTAAATTACGATCTACGCTCTGGACGCTAGAAGGTTACCGAGACATCTTCTTGAATAAAAGAAGTATAAATATTATTCGATATGTCAAATACTGTTTGACAAATCAATAGTGTGAACTTCCGATCGAGAAAAAAAGGTAAAATTTCATAAATGAAAACGATTTTTTAATTCCCCGCCCTAGCTGGCAGTTTGAACCCGTTCTTTGTTCTCCACTTTTTCTTAATTGGAAATTCCTGGGTAATGATCGTAGCCCCTCCCGCGCGCTTGTTTTGCCCCCAATTCTTTCTTCGTTTAGTGAGCTTTTTTCGACATTTCTCGCTTCCTTAATTTATTAAATATGGGTGAAAAAAGCAGGCTACATTCCATTAAAAAATTATCATCATTTTTTGTTAGCACTTTTTCCAGAATCCTCATCAGTCTCTTCTGAGGGGACATTAATGAGCATATTTTAGCTTTTTTTCGTGGCACTAGGCGGCTGGTACAGCCGAGTTGGCTGAAACTGCTGTTTTTGTGTCTGTTTCTGGCTGGGCTTGGCTTGTAATTAAGACCGCAGCGCTGGTTAGATATCGGCCACACAAGGGTTTACCGGATAGACCAAGTGTAGCTCCTGAGAATCCTCTCTTTAATACCGTCCAAAATAAAACAGATACCACGGTTTTCCTGAGGTGGTCTCTCATTGAATGTTTTTTAGACCAGGCCATCTCATTGATGATTCTACAGAGTTGACCGATAAAGGAGATGGTGCCTCTCTGGAGGTTTTATTATGTAAAAAGGTTTATTTCAAGTTTTACATGCGTATTAGATAAAGGAGGTTGGCGTTTATGGTAGACTGTAATAGCCAGTTCAGCAAATTCTGATTCTACAAGGTTGACCGATCAAGAAGGTGGCACATCTCTCTGTAGACTACAAATATTATGCGTCGATTCTTTTTAGTTTTTATTTCGACAAAATTGATTGGAAAAAGAAGACATCTCGCCATTGAGACTGTACGTATTAGATCAGGTCACTTTATTGAATTATTCTAACTAGGTGGTCGATAAGAGAGGTGGTCGTTATTTAGAGGTTGTGAGTCGAGGAAACTTTAATTACATTTGGAAACCAACCAAAAATACGAAATTCTGGGTTTGTAGTTAAACTGTGGTTGTTAACGTAGATATAACTCGTATTACTGAGAAAGAGGTTATTTAATTGATTACGACTGGTTAGGGTCATTAACTTGTTAGTAACAATGGAATTCACAATTAGAGAAAAAGTGGATAGGAAACTCTTTGGAAATTTGGATGATTACGCCCACAGCGAACTCTTTAATGAATTATCTTCAATAATTAGAATTCTTAGGTGGAAAAGACGTGGGAAAAAGGAGTAGTCCTAGGTCGATTTGTCATTGAGTGAACGTCTGCAATGGGATCTTAGGCGGACTGGGCATTGAGTGGACGTCGACAATGGAGTCTTAGGTAGACTAAACATTATGTGGACCTCGGTAATTGATATATTAGATAGACTGGACATTGAGTGGACGACGGCAATGGAGTCTTAGGTAGACTGGACATTAAGTGGGCGTCGGTAATGGAGTCTTAGGTTGAGTGGACATTGAGTGGACGTCGGCAATGGAGTCTTAGGTAGACTGGACATTAAGTGGGCGTCGGTAATGGAGTCTTAGGTAGCCTGAATATTGAGTGGACGTCTGCAATGGAGTCTTAGGTTGACTGGACATTGAGTGGACATCAGCAATGGACTCTTAGGTAGACTGGACATTGAGTGGACGTCGGCAATGGAGTCTTAGGTAGACTGGAAATTAAGTGGACGTCGGCAATAGGAATATTAGGTAAACTGGACATTGAGTGGACGTCTGCAATGGAGTCTTAGGTAGACTGGACATTAAGTGGACGTCGGCAATGGAGTCTTAGGTTGAGTGGACATTGAGTGGACGTCGGCAATTGAGTCTTAGTAGCCTGGACATTGAGTGGACGTATGCAATGGATTCTTAGGTAAACTGGACATTGAGTGGACGTCTGCAATGGAGTCTTAGGTAGACTGGACATTTAAGTGGACGTCGGCAATGAAGTCTTAGGTAGACTGGACATTGAGTGGACGTCGGCAATTGGAATATTAGGTAGCCTGGGCATTGAGTGGACGTTGGCAATTGAGTCTTAGGTAGCCTGGACATTGAGTGGACGTATGCAATGTAGTCTTAGGTAGACTGGACATTGAGTGGACGTCGGCAATGAAGTCTTAGGTAGACTGGACATTAAGTGGACGTCTGCAATGGAGTCTTAGGTTGACTGGACATTGAGTGGACATCAGCAATGGACTCTTAGGTAGACTGGACATTGAGTGAACGTCGGCAATGGAGTCTTAGGTAGACTGGACATTAAGTGGACGTCGGCAATTGAGTCTTAGGTAGACTGGACATTGAGTGGACGTCGGTAATTAGAATATTAGGTAGCCTGGACATTGAATGGACGTCGGCAATGGAGTCTTAGGTAGACTGGACATTAAGCGGACGTCGGCAATTGAGTCTTAGGTAGACAGGACATTGACTGGACGTCGGCAATGGAGTCTTAGGTAGACTGGACATTGAGTGGATGTCGGCAATGGAGTCTTTGGTAGACTGGACATTAAGTTGACGTCGGCAATTGAGTCTTAGGTAGCCTGGATATTGAGTGGACGTCTGCAATGGAGTCTTAGGTAGACTGGACATTGAGTGGACGTCTGCAATGGAGTCCTGGGTAGCCTGGACATTGATTGGACGTCTGCAATGGAGTCTTAGTTAGCCTGGACATTGACTGGACGTCGGAAATGGAGTCTTAGGTAGGCTGGACATTGAGTGGACGTCGCAATGGTGTCGTATAAATATAAATTTATTATAATAAATTGTATTTTTTTTTTACCATGTGTGTGTGCTATGTAGTAAAAGTTGCCATCTTTAATAACTGAAATGTCTATACGTGGACAAATTTATTTCCATACTCACAAGTCTTCATCTTAGTTCAGCAGAAAGAAGCTTCGAAATGTTAGTGATATCAGAATTTTTCTTCAAACTGGAATACATTTTATTTGTCAATACTACAATGACTTTATTTTAGACAAAAATATGCCACTTTGATTATATATATACACTGTATTTTGATATTTATAACGATTCAAAATGTTTTTAATACTTGTCTAAAAATATTCCAGCTCTAAAAAAAAAAAAAAAGAAAGGTACACACTATTTTAGAGCTAGAAAAAGAGGTGTTTTCGCCCTTTAGATTTCGCCTTATAAACTACATATAAATAACACACGACATACCCGATAGAAATATACAACAACAACATAAGCCTTTATTGAGGACCTCTCGTCCTATATAGGATTCGCCAGTGTACAGAGTACCCGATAGAAATATTTGCTCCAATCTACACTAATGGACAAAACTTAACAAAGTGGAAAGTCTTTGCTGTTGCCGGTCGTCTGTGTTTTTGAAGAAGACAGAGGCAATTTTGTTCACACTTAGTTATCTCGTGTGCCTTCAATAAAAATCACTGTGTTTCAAACATCTTTCAGAGTTATTATCTAAATCCCGATATACATGCTAAAAGGTACAACTTCCTTAAGTTTTATCGATGAGTATAGTTATACAACTCTAACACCAATTTTTATGTAAATAAGATCTGAATTTTTAGTGTAAGAGTTCATTCAAATAGCGATTCACCATCTCTATGTTATGTTTTAAAAATGTTATATTTAATTTAGACCTGAATAAATCAGTCATTGTCGTTACTTTGTCTTTTAATTTCTACACTGAAACAGCCTAAACTTGAGCCCTTTCCTTTCCATAGACCTCAATTTTGATTTAAAAATATATTTTTCTATTCATACTCTCTCACATTGCCTACCAAACGTTAGGCCACTTATTCTTTGAATTACAAAAAAAAAAACGAATATTTTTCAATTTTATAATTTACCCAGCCACTATACCAACTAAACACCTCTAAGGCAAATTAGGAAGATTTCGTGAAACTCTTGTAGAATCGAAGCCGCTCTAGACCTACGAGGCCCGAAACCTCGGCCTGGATGGTAAATCTGATGTTGTGATCTGAGACTGCAAGATTTCAGAGATGGTTAATAGAGGGCACATAGTGAAATATCTCTAGCAATCGCGCCTAGAAATTGCGCTCATTCTTAGAAGGACAATTTATCCTGGGGTATAAAAAAAGGCAAAACTACAGAGTATATACATATATGTATATATTATCAATAATAATAAATATTTTAAATTAAAATATTCATTTATGGCAAAAAAAGAGGTATTTAATGAGAGTATATGCGCAAAAAAATAATAAATAAAAAATATATATACATCTTTCTCTTTAACAAATGCAAATGTATTCAAAAATGTGTCTTTTGATATTCTCTGAGCAAAACCTTCAGTTCCAGACGAAGAAAAATTCCCCAACACATGCTTCGACAAATCCGAACCAAAGCCTATTTGTATACCAACCATATTAGGTGCACCTTACATGAATTATTATGTTGATTGTAGATATTGCCAGAAATTTCTTTCATTTGTACACAGTTCTCGTTAAGATTCAAGAGCTTCATTTGCCCTTAGAATGTTTAAACTCTTACATTTTTTCTCTTCTCTTTTAATAATAATAATTTTAAACGAACAATTTTGATGTAAATATTTGATGTCAATGTTTTTTTTTTCTTTCTCCTTGTTAATATCATATGACTATTCTTTACGGCCTAAAATTATTGTAGATATGTATAGACAAATGTAGAGGCATACATGTATGACAGCGCAAGTATCCCTAGGGGGACAAGCGCTTTAAATTTAAATAAATAAATGAACGTTATAAAATACCTCACAAGGACCCAATACGCCGTCAATAATCAGTCGCCTCTGATAAAGGGATCAATTTATAAATATATTTTTAAAACAATTAATGTATATATGTATTGTGTTGAGTATTTCATACTGATCTTCGAAGAATATTCATAAAATCGTTGTATAACTAATTAATAATTTCCATAGATAGATAAAACGAAAAGTCTAAGAAAGATATAGAACTGCTTCTTTTTCTTCTGGGCTCTTAAACCTTTCGTTAATTCGCAATATTTTAAGAGAGAATAATTCAAATTAGATGAAATTATATATTTTTAAACTTTCAGTTCTCCCAATACTTCGCCCAGTTCTAAGCTCACCTCATAGAGAGAGAGTCCAAATATTATTATTGTTAAATTTTAAAAAGTGCAACAACATGCATGCATTGCGTAGGGTAAAATATTCAAGAAAACATAGCATATTTTAAAAATTATCATTATTATGTGATAAACTAGAAGCTTAAAAAATCTCGTAATTTCCACCTCATCTGTCAAATATCAACAATAGCAATTATATATATATAACAAAGCCAAACGACACCAATCTCTAGCCAGAAGATGAATACAGCAAAATTGTTTTTACGACTTGTTCGGGTGATCACCTAAACGAAAATAAACATTGTTCTTTTTCTAACGCGGTTACTGGCCCGCCATTGGTCGTTACTCGTCAATTACCACGTGACTTCAAATAACGACCTCATTGGTCAAACGCTTTCGCTTTGTTACAGTTCAAAGCATTTTTTTTTTATTATACCCATATTTTTTCTAATTGAACTCTAATTGTACGCATTTTTTAAAACCAGAACTTTATTTTAGAGAGATTAAAAATAAAATAAAAATAATTTAGAAAATTGCAGGTTTCACGAAATCTTGTGAGATACGTTTTTCTTACAAGCATGTTCCAGTTGCAACTAGGTCCGATATCAGTTGTCCTTGCTAACCTGTGTTGGGGAATATCTTATCTGGGCAGAAGTGTGGAAAAACTTCCTGATATTTGTTTAGAGCGGCCATTTTTGTTTCTGCCGCAGCGTCATATTTGTAAACGGCTGTAAAGAAATATATAGGATATGTACAATTAGAGAATTGTAGTTTATTTGACAAAGAGAGTCTACAGAAACGACATTTAAAAATAAATCAAGGCCCCTGAGTTGCTGTAGATACCGAATTGAAGCTTTCATACTATCGAAGAACGACCATGCAAATGAAAACTTGACGGATGTTTAAGAAAACCTTCAATGTCATTGTAACAAGCAAGAACTAAGTTTAAGAGCCGGTAGTTGGCTGGATTAATCTTTATTCTATATCTATATATCTATATTTATTATGCATATGTTTATATATTCAGAAAATAATAGCCACTAGAACTTCAGACAATTAAGTCGTTGATATATACGGGTCACTAGAAGTATTCATCCATGCAGCACTAGATCAACTCACCTCTGCCGCTGCGGCCCACGAAGCGCAGGTCCGGGAAGACAGCCAAGCCGTTGCTACAGGGTGCGGTGGAGTTGCGGACTTCAGCGGTCAGGTTGTCGCAGCTACCCGCCCTCAGCGTTACCCGCGTCCCATCCGGCACATGTTCCAGCACAGCCACGCGGAACGGTGAGGGCAGGGCCTTGTTCGCACGCCAGTGCACCGGCAGTCGCGTGCACACGATGCTGGGACTCCCCGTAACCGTCCACTGCGATGGACTCAGTCCCAGGCTTTCTAAAATATCCATTGTCAGGTCGCCATGATGTCGCCAACCGCAGGGAACTTCCCGACGAGGGGTTCTGTAGGGCGGGCTGCACCTGGGCCGTTAACAATGGCCATGTTGCCCCGCCTTCCCTTTGTTCACAATTCCAAACACGTCCCCCAATGGCGAAAAATCAGATTTTCACGGCTACTTGATTACTTCTTCTATAAGGAGAATTATTTAAATACCTAATTAAGAAAAAAAAAATACAAACATTAATCTCATTCTTACCATTATTAGTCGAGAGAAGAGAATCGCTTCTAATTAAAATTACATATGAGCTTCTTTAAAAATTAACGCGGATCACAGAAGGATTTTTTAGATAGCTTTTTTTTTTCTAATCTGAGAGTGGCGTTGTTAATTATTTCAAGTTAATTAACCTTAAATGAGATTAGAGAAACAAGGAGAATATGAAAAAAATGTCAATGCTTTGTTTTCGCTAAAATACCTTTTTTTTTTCGTTTTCCCATTAGCTTATCCTTTTCTTCATTGACGCGGGGGTCTCTGTGGCTTCTAGAGAATCTGTTTCAGATCCTTCTTGGGCTCACCACAGGCCTACCATATATATTGCTTTGTTCTCATTTATTTTGGTCGTTTTAGATTTGAAAATTGTTTGTTTCTATTTGTGAAGGGAGAGATGTATCTTTGGTACATATATGCTATACATATTAGCAATATTTTAGAAATACATCTTTTGAACTCAGAAAAGTTTAAAATATATGTAGTGTTCTATAAAATAATATGTTATTAAGTATTACAAGTTGCATACTTGTCAATACTAATAAGAGATAAGTATGCAACTTTTTCATTAAGTAATTTGCTGACCAGTATTGATAAAGAATGCAATTTTATTTCACGGCATCAGTCTCTGACTAGTATATCGATAAAGTATACCAATTTGCTTCATGGAGTCTGTCGCTGACCAGTATTGGCAAAAATGCAACTTTGCTTCAAGAAGCCAGTCGCTGACCAGTATTGGCAAAAATTCAACTTTGCTTCAAGAAGCCAGTCGCTGACCAGTATTGGCAAAAATGCAACTTTGCTTCAAGAAGCCAGTCACTGACCAGTATTGGCAAAGATTCAACTTTGCTTCAAAGAGTCAATCGTTCACCATTAATGATAAGTAGGTAAATATTTTACGGAGAAAGAACCTTTAATAACCTTCATTGTTCAACCACCAATAGAATGATTTTCAAGAAATGAAACTAGTTAAGCAAATTTTTTCTTTTCAAATAAAACGCACCCAATGGTTTCTTGAATATACGAGGGCTGTTATACAAGAGTGAGGCAAAAAAAAAAGAACTTGTTTCAGGAAAATGATGTTTATTTTTCAACATAGTTCCTATTTAGCTTCACACACCTGGTCCAGCGATGTTCTGATTTTTTAAATCTTGTACTTGAACAGAACTGGTCATAATCGCCTTCATTGTTCAACCTACAATAGAATTTACATGGCATAATCACCTTCATTGTTCAACCTACAATAGAATTTACATGGCATAATCACCTTCATTGTTCAACCTACAATAGAAATTACATATCATAATAACCTTCATTGTAGAACTTACAATAGAATTGACTCATCATAAGAGCCTTCATTGTTGAACATATAATTTAAATTACATATCATAATAACCTTCATTGTTGAACATATAATTTAAATTACATATCATAATAACTTTCATTGTTGAACTTACAATATAATTGACTCATCATAATAGCCTTCATTGTTGAACCTATAATAGAAAAAAACATATCATAATAACCTTCATTGTTCAACCTACAATAGAATTGACATGTCATAATCACCTTCATTGTTCAACTTACAATAGAATCTACACTTTTTAATCAATCAATTAAGTACTATTCTAATAATTAGTGGAGGAGTGGTTTAAAAACCCCGACAATTTTAGACAGCTACGAGACGCGATCGCATCCCGCATTGGACACTTTTTTTAAAAGCTTTTATTTTTTTTTCTGATTCTTGAAGAGGTAACACCCCCCCCCCCTCCCCAACCCCCATTGAGTGCAAGTATCCAAACGGGGCTCTGGCTCACATGTTATCACTAAAGTCGAACTGCTATCCAGATGTGTAGTGCATTTACAGTAAAAGCGGTCGGTAACTACATATTACGATTATCCTTTTAAAATTATCTCTAGTACACTTGGTATAAACCATGATAATCATGGCGGTAGAAGTTGACGACTGCTTTTACTATAAGTGCACCACGTGTCTATCTATGTATAAAGCAGTTCGACTTTTTTAATTTAAAATGTGCCAGAGCCTCGTTTGGTTACTTGCACTCACTGGTGGGGTTGAGCTTTTGAAAGAATCGAGGGCCATTGAGAAGAAATTTTCTCTACAGAAAAAAAAAAGTGGTAAATACGGGATTCGATCCTTGATTGTGGATGTCGAAAATCATCGACGGTTTATACCAGTCCTAACACGTGTACGATGGTTAATGAAATCATATATTCCTATGGGGGTCGGTGGAAGGCTGGTTAAACCGTTTGGTTTTCGACCACTAGGACCCGGGTTCGAACCCGCTTTGGACACTTTTTTCTGTTTAAAGAAAAAAAAAATGCTCCAATGGCCCCCGATTCTTGCAAAAGTCCAACCCCACCAGCGAGTGCAAGTAACCAAACGGGGCTCTGGCATTAGTAAGTGCAAAGTCGAACTGCTTTTCACATGTGTAGACATGTGGTGCACTTACAGTAAAAGCAGTCGCTAACTACCCACCTTGATTATCATGGCCTGTACCACGTGTACTAGGGATAAGCAAAAAAAAAAAAATATATATATATATATTCCTATACAATATCAATATATGGATTATTATCATTGCTAAATATATAAATAATATTTAATTATATTTTTTACCCATTTTCACGTATACAGACTAGTTTAAAAATGCAATAACCGTGATATATATCACGTGAATGATAAATATTTTAGTTCTTTAAAATACACTTTTGGCCAGAAAATTGTTTTTTTTTTCCTTCAACAGTTTCGAAAAAAATCATTTGTCCTCGTCAGGAAAAATAAAAACGAAACATTTGGAAAATATTTAAAAAATTATTCTGAGGTTGCAAGATATTGCCTAATGCTTTTTGTCGAAGCGTTAAGAAAACTACGAAACCTCTATCTTCAATATCATATAAATATTTTAATTATTTCATTTAAAAAAAGGTCAAATGATGATGCTGTAAATTATAATTAGGTAATTATCTTATTACCGCTTGCATCATTGAAGCAGACGCCTCTGTCCATAGACCACTCTATTGGTCCCAGTAACTGTCTTTGATGAGGTTTAGACAGTGATAATGGAAATATATATAGATACTATTATCAAATATGTGAATTTTATGTGAAGTTTTGGAGGTACCAATGGCCGTCTCACCAGACTAGAGGCAAGGACTGGCGTATATATATCAGATTCAATTTCTTAGGTGTAATTCTAATTTGATGCCATATTTTATTCCAAAGACGAAAATTAAGATGTATACATTTTGTTACTTGTCCGATGTTCCCAGTAATGATGGGACAGCGCCCCCCAAGGAGCTACCAAACATTAATGTAATGGGCTGCAACATTAATGTGCGGTGCGACAGCATCATTAAACATGATTAGACCGCCTGGCTGGGCAGGGTGTGTTTCCAGTAATTAGACGATTATACCATAATGAGGTACACGGCGGAGCTTCAAAAACACGGAGAAATTACAGCCAGGGTTCTTGCTTCCTTAATTGCAAAGTGATGGAGATGAGACAAGGATTCTTGTTCCAAGGTTGAAGTGAAGATGGTAGGCGTATGTTCCGAACACACATTATTGATAGAGACTGGTGGGTGACACTCGGCATAGGATTTTGGTCGAGGTTTGAAAATGGAAACTATGAATGAGTGCTCCGAACATGGATTGTTGTTCAGAATGGGATATCGTGGATTCCAAACAGACATTCTTGATGGAAGATGAGAGGGTAAACTACGAATGTGTGCTCCTGGACATAGAATTTTGGTCGAAGTGGAAGCCATGAGAGGGTGCTACAAACGTGGATTCTTTTTCGAAGATCGAAGTGGAGACTGAACGTTCTGTAAAATGGTGTGAGAACCTAATATTTCAACGTCCGGTCTATCGTTTCTGAGCTTGAAACTGTCGGATGGCTTCCGAGATAGGAGTCCAGCCTTCAAAACAAAAGTCCTCAGGAGTCCAACCTTCAAAATAAGGTTTGTCCAGAAAGTCCCGAGCAAACAAAATCAAAGCGACGTGCGGAGCCAGATGTCGGCAATCGATGGGCAGGAAGTGTGTCTGGTCCTTTGTTCGGACGGCGGCGGCAGATGGAAAATAAGCAGCGGTCAATAGCAGCGCACAATGGCGCTGTCCAGGCCGCCAGAATTAGGCGGAATCATATTTCCTTCCTCCGCCATTGATCCGAACGAAGCCCCTCCGCCAAATTAAATTCCATCACACATCAAAACGACCCGTTAAATATTAAAGGGGGCTGCTCCTACGAGCGTCACTACACGGTGGAATTTTGGGCGAAGCTTTTTCTTTTTTTTTTGCTGCAATTTTAGATGACTTGGGGTTGTTCGAACAATTTATTGGAGTTTATGAGGGGTTGTGAAGAACTTTTAGGGCAGCGAAAAAAATTCATTGAGGGGTAAAAAAAATTAATTCGTTCTAATTTGCGAGTTGTGGTCCTTCTTCGTTGTTCTATATCGCCCCAATTATGAATAATTAAATGAGGTCGTTTTCCAAGTTTCTTATGCCTACCGCTCCATGAACTGCTGCCGGAGTTTATTGGACAGTCGCCTGTCATCTATCAGCGATGGAGCAAGCAGACTTGAGGGCCTGGTGAGTCCTGGAGGATGATCTTTCTCACTGCGTTTTAATAAAATTTTCTGCTCGGGAAATCCAACGCTGGAATTTCTCATCAGTTCTTCATTTTTCATACGCCTATTTTAAGCATTATCAGTTAACAATACGTGTGATCATATAGGGTTTTGATATTTAATTGTTAGTTTATCCTGCATGCGTTTCACAATATATGATGTATCTAGGTAAGGGATCGGAAAACCTTTGTGTCAGAAGAGTAAAAAATTACAATTTACAAAATTTCTAAGTTTTTGAAGAGCCAAAAATATATTTTTTTTTTGAAAAAAAGAAATAGTGCTCGCATGAATAATATTTGCGTATGGAATTATATAAAGAGCCGCAGCTTCACATCCAAAGAGCCTCAGTTTGCCGACCCCTGATTTAGGTAAAGCTATGTCGCAATACGTGAGTCACTCTGAAAGTTTGGTTTTACGAAATTACTAAATCTTAGATATTTTATGAAAAACAAATAACAGTGCATTCAATACATTTTCCCATCCTTTGAAATCAGGGTTATGTTCTTCCATTTATTGAATGAAAGGAAGAAAAAATTGTTTGCAACAAGTTTCTTTAATCTTAAATTTGGCGAGCTTTCAGGCGTTAGCCTATCATCAGGCCGACATCGCAATATATTTGCGATGTCGGCCTGATGATAGGCTAACGCCTGAAAGCTCGCCAAATTTAAGATTAAAGAAACTTGTTGCAAACAATTTTTTCTTCCTTTCATTCATTAAATTACTTATTGCAATTATTTAGGTTTTTATAGTGATCTTCCATTTATGCTAATGTTTTGGAGTGATGTGAAGGAGTGAATTGATAGCGGTTCCACAAATGAGATGAAGATTTCACTTCCCTCCTTAACAAAGGATTGTTAGAACGTATCCTCCTCTTCATAAAAATTAGATCTCATCAAAGCAATCATATATAACTTTTGTATTATTATTATTATTCATAATATATCAATAAATATAAAAAATATATTTTATCAAAAAAACATTTGTCATCCATATTCAGAAGATGAATATATTAATGGTTGAATTTATTATTATTTTTTTTATTTCATCTCAATTTGCAGGTGTTACATTCGAGCACAGCTCGCGAGTCACCTTGTCCAGATTATTTACACATTGCGAGTTGTAATGCTGGAGTGGCCCCCGGAACCTTACAGGAGGGCAGTTGTTGGGTGTTTGGCTGTCAGCTAGCCATTGGGTCCAGGTCGTCGGATTCGGTGGCTGAGGTCACCTTGATTTTGAACAATTTCTTGTATAGTTGGATTTGATGATTTTTGAAATTGAGAGAATAGTCTTGTTGCAGAGTCTTGATAAATCTCTTCTAGATCAGGCTGGTTGAGATCTTCTTTGAGAATTTTGTTTGAAAGATTGAATGGGGCTCCTATAGTGGTTCGTAAGCAAATCCTCATGAAGGCATCTATTCTTTTTTTATCCGTAGGTGTGATATATTTGCCCCAGACTGGTAGTGCGTACGTGATGATGGGTAGAATACAGGTTTTGTACAGCGTGAATTTATGCTTTGTTGTTAAATTACTTTTAAAATTGAGCAGGCTTGATAGAGATATTTTGGCTATCTTTGCCTTTCTTATGGTGTTTTGGACATGTAGGTTAAATTTTAATTTCGAATCCAAAGTGACACCAAGATACTTGGCATGGTCGGCCCCAACTAATAGTGCTTGAGTTTACTGTCAAGTTGGTTTGTGGCTTGAATTTTTTGTTATCTCTTGGGGGAAAAAGTATTGCTTGAGTCTTAGTTGGGTTAATGTCTAGTTTCCACTCATCGCACCATTTGATTATGTCATTTAGGTAATTCTGAAGCTGAGTAACCAATAGGTTGACTGATTTAGAGTTAAATAAAATTGCTGTGTCATCTGCGAAGAGCTTAAGTTTACATTTAGAGTGCAGTGGGATGTCATTAATGTAAATATTGAAAAGGTAGGGTCCGAGGATAGAGCCTTGAGGTACTCCAGTCTGGATTGGCTTTGGTTCAGTTATAAAATTTCCTTGCTTGACTGAAAATGTCCTGCCCTGTAGATAATTCTGCATAAAATTGATAATGTCACTTGGAAACTGGTGTTTTGTGAGTTTCTTTATAAGGCCATTATGCCAAACTTTATCAAATGCTTTCGCAAAATCTAGAAAGACAGCACCTACCACTTCCTTGTGGGATCTTCTTATCTGGATGTAGTCCAGAACTGCAATGAGTTGGTGAGTTGTTGAATGCCCCCTTCTAAATCCGAATTGCTGCGGGATGATGAAGTTAGAGTTGTCCAAGTACATCTGAAGTCTACGTAAAATAATTCTTTCGTAAATTTTGCCGATGGTGGGGAGGAGGCTGATAGGTCTTAGATCTTCAGGGGATTTAGCGGATTTTTTTGGAATTGGAATTATGATAGCATGCTTCCAGACTTTGGGGTAGTAACACAAGTGCAGTGCGGCGTTGAATACTCCAGCTAGAAATACAATCCATTTGATGGGAAGAAATGGTTGAATATCAAAGGCTATTCCTTTTATAGTAATTCCACGCTTCTTAATATTAAAATGATAATTCTATAAGAAATAAACTTTTTAATGCTATAATAATTCATGATTATCTTTTGAGTATAACAATGGAGTAAACTAATTTTTAGTTGGAAGAAATTCCATTTCCCATTCTAAATGAATTCATAATTATATTTTCCCCTTCCTTATATGTATATTTTTATATTTCATATAATCTAAATTTTAAAAAAGAGAACTAATATTTTAAATACATACTTAGTGAATGAATCAAAACTGATTTTAAAAGTCTAATCTATATCATTGTGATTTGAAGAAAAATATTTATTGATATATCATCATATTTTAATAGAAATTTGACCTTGTGAAAAGTTCGATTAGCAATTTAACACCTACAACAAAATCAATCCTCTCTCTCTGTTTTATGTATGATAAAATAAGAAATAAAATAAGCTCATTAATATGATATATTTGACGAAACAAATCAATATATATATAATAAGAACGATAATGAATTAAAATATTTTTGAAAATTAGAAAATATATGAGGAATTAAGATAATAATTTTAATATAATTCAATATTTAGTGATAACAAGAAGTACTGGCACAAATTTCAAAGGAAGAAAGAAGTAATACAAATATATTAAGACAATATTGTAAACTTTATTGTGAATTTAAATACCAATATTTTGAAGAATGCAGGTAAGAATTCTTATGATCACCCTGACAATCATACCGAAGACATTTCAATTAAACCAGAGGAATTGTATCAATCTTGGATGTTAACTCTGATGTCGCCTCTCTACTGATGAAGGCCACAATCTCCTTGTCAGCTGGACAGACCAAGCTGACTCTGATTTTAATTCTTGATCACCAAATCTTGATACACCATCAGCCAACCAGAAGTGGGATAAATATCACGTGATGTGAACTGGACTAACTGATAGGCTGGATCGATAGAAATATACATGGCGTCAGTTGAGTTTCTTTCAGACCGATCTTAATATTTTTAAAGAAATATGTTCTACATATTTCTGCACTATATTGATCTAACTTTGAACATGATATATGCTGAGATAGCAACAGTTATCAAGATAGTAGAAGCTATAACTCTATCACATTTAAGGAAGGAAAGGCTCCATATCTCAGTCAAGTGAATTGAAATTGAAACGGAGTAGCATTTTGATGACACAACAAAAAATAACTTAAAGTTTTTTAAAATATCACCGAAAAGTGTGATTCGTAATCTAGGCTAGATATGAGTAAACTTTATAAATATGGCTAAAAATAATAGTTCGTTAATATGAAACACTCGGGTGAAATTGTATTGAAAAATATAAAAGAAAGACTGATTGATATTATCATATTCAGTTACCTATTTAAGAAAAACAGTGGTTTCAGCCACAAATATTTTGGACCGTTTTACAATATAAAAATATATCTATATACCTGTGGCATATATTTTATTTTATAACTTGAAGGAATACGTATTGAGAATATAGAGGTTTTTCCTGATGTTCCTGGAGGAATCTAATGTCTTGGGTTACTGATTAGAGGTGCTCCATGAATTAATTGATTTCAGCGAAATTGTAATGAGTTTTTTTCTTCTAGTTGGAAGCTATTTTTGTGGACTTTGAACTTTTATAAATCAATTCACCAAAAATCAGGTAGAAAAAAAAAACTTAAAAACTGCTTGATTGTCAAGGGACTCGGTGACAATAGCAATCTGTTTACCATAAAGTCTGAATTCTAGGTTGCTTTGTGTAAGTGTTGCGTTGAACTCACTGGCTTGAGGGTCGCCGAGATGGTACATCGATCTCAAGGCAGAGATGACTGGCGTCGCATCGTGTTTGGGATGTAATACGTACATCCCATACATCATAAAATTATTTATTATTTTGTAACAGACGTTCAAAATGGGGAGCCGCAGGGTGTGACTTTCCTGTGTTCCAGCTCTATTAACGGCGGTGTTGCAGGATCTAGCTAGTAACTATACAGTAGCTATTGACAGCAGGTCGGGTTTTAGCGCTTACATCCCTCTGGTGATCACAGCAGGCCCTGTGTTCATTGACCATTCCACGGTGGGGGGAGGACCCTACTACTTTAACCCTGTGTACTCACATAACGTGGTCTGGTACTCAAATTCTCTTCCGGCAGCTTGGCTCGTTCCACAGACCCAGGGCTATGTAGTGATTACAACCTGCTTGTTCCAGCGTAAAACTCCGATGAGAGGCCTCGTGTGCGACGTGAATCCGGCTTTCAGGTTTGACTGTATCTTCAGTGCTATCTTCGGCCCTTAGTCCGCTCCATTCCACATTGTTGTCAATAGTGAACTCAACGAGTTCATCGAGTTGTTGGAATTAGGAAGTTGGATTCAGGGGTGAGATAGCCTAGTTTTCCTCTAACTTCTTCTGTTTTGTATCCAGATATCAAATGGAGTCCTCACCGTGTCTAGTTAACATTTGAGGAAATGTCTTTCTTAAGCTCCCTCTTTAGGTCACCGTGTCCCATCTTTATAACTTCACGCGTTATAAACTATATTCTGGAGTTAAATCAATAATATCCTCTCTCTCTCTCTCTGGCGTGCGGCCACGCAGTGCGTCTGCTCCGCGTTTTCGGGATGGAGATAGATGATATCAAGCTGGATAACCCCTTTTGGGTATTGGCGGAGCTCCTGGACCAAGCCGACCTCGTCGACTTCGCCACCTTTTTCGATGCTGCACTGGAGCACACCAGGGTTGCCACTATCGGAAGCCCGGTTGACGCGCGTCGTCTGGACAGAACCCTACTTCCATCAGGCTTCTGCGACCGCATCACCCACTACCAAACTATAGACTACGCCTACTTGGACCACCGTGCCGTCCTGATCCAAGTGGGAGAACCAACTCCTACAAGACTTCCCTGCATCGGCAAGCTGCTACAGTCAGAGCTGTTCTTCGATCGAATGGAAACGCTCATCGATGAAATGTTGGAAGACCTAGCAAATCTTTCACCTCCGATGTTGTGGGAACAATGGACTAGGATCAAGGCAAATCTGGTCGCGAAGATAGGTCCCTCGCGCCTGCCGTCGCCGAGTCCGTCGGTGGATACATTAAGAGAGAAAACCTCTTCCTGAAGCGGAGACTGGAGTACGACACTGTACGCTCCGACTATCCTTCCTTGTCGGATCTCGGGCGTTCCTTACGAGCCAGACGTCGCTCTCCCTCCACCTTCACCGAAGACGACGGCAACGCCATCTCCGGGGGCCAGCTTAGGCGTTTCCTACTGGAGCGCTTAAGCAGTCGCTTCGCCCAGGCTCCAAGCTCGGAAAACGCGATCGCCGACTTCCTAGCTGAAGTGACTCCCCTGGAGTTCGACGAGTGGGACCAGCTCTTTCTCTCCGATATTTCTCGTGATCAGATTGCGGCAGTCATCCATCGCCTGCCAAATGGCCGTGCTTCGGGATGGGACGGATTACCCTGCGAGTTTGTCAAAGCCTTTGAAGATTTATTCGCCGAAGTTATTTGGCAAGTCTTCGAGGCTTCTCGGCTCCGCGGGGCCTTACCTCCATCCTCAAGGCGCAGCAAGCTCATCCTGCTGCCGAAAGTGCACGGTGGTCCGGTCATTCAGCCTACCAACAACCGACTACAGGGTCCTCAGCGGCATGCTCATGGCTCGACTGCGACGTCATCTGTCAGACCTGGTGCCCGACTGTCAGACCTACGCCGTTCCAGGACGGTCATCCTCCTGGAACGATGCGCGAGTGTCTGACGAAGCCGCCGGGGCATCCAGACATGAAACGCCGCTGGCTGTAATCTCTCTGGACCTGAAGTCGGCGTTCGACATCCTGAGCAGGAACTACCTGTTTGCCCTGCTGGAGAAGCTGGTCCTACCATCCACCTTCCTCGGGTGGATAGCTGTCCTCTACGGGAAAGCAGACGCCTCCATCCGGGTCGGAGATGTCTACACCAAGGCCTTCCCGCTTCTCAACGGGGTGAGGCAGGGCTGCCGTCTCAGCGCCGCGCTCATCAGCATCGGAGTTGGGCTTATGCTACGCCGCCTCGAGAGGATTTTGGGCCGCGGCAGCGTGGTCGTCTATGCGGATGACATCGTACTCTTCATCAGGTACGACGCTCAGTTTGAACTCGTGCCCCTGATCTTCGAAGAGTTCCGCATGTCCTCCAGGGTGGTTGTTAACTTCAGGAAGAGTTGCGGGCTCTGATGTGGTTCCTGGAAGCACCGGACGAATTCTCCTCTAGGAATCTCCTGGACGTCCGAGTCGCGGACCGTCTTGGTCTGCACCATCACCGCCAGGAACACCGTCGCCTCCCAGGCCTCCCACCTGATGGGACTGCTGGAGCGAACCATCGCGAGGTGGTCACCCTTCAACCGCGGCCTGTCTCGGCCGTGTGGCCACGCAGTGCGCCTGCTCCGCGTTTTCGGGATGGAGATAGATGATATCCAAGCTGTATAACCCTTTTTTAGGTATTGGCGGAGAGCCGGGAGCCTGACGCGCATGATAATATATCTATTATGCGGAAGAACATGTCAAATCAAAGAAATTGGCAGAAAACGAGAAAAATTCAAGCATAAAGTATAATCGTCTTGTAGAAGACAAGTCATTCACCTTCTACAAGCGGTTCACAAACACTCGAGCTGAAGAAAGAGCACACTATGAGCGTGCCTTAACGTGCGGGGCATTGCCTTTCGTCAAAGGAGTTCCAGGAGGCGAACGTCTTGGCCTTGGACAGTATTCGGCACCTCTGCCGCGGCTACTGTACAGGATTGTCTTCGCGCCAGCGTCGACTCCCAGGGGATCCGGTCTCGCAGTCATCGTAACGCCGGGAGTCGCAGTCCTTTGGCACCGCGTCCTATCGCCAGGCAAGATTGCCGTGGTCAGCTTCATCGTCCGGGGTCTCGAGACATCACCCATTACTGGACACTCAAACACCGCGCCTCAGACCACCTTGCCATCCTTTTCCCAGTTAGGGTTTCCCCGGAGCCACGAGCAGCTCCCATTTCAGCGCTTCTTCGTTCGGTGCCAGTTGTTGAGAGAGTGGCGGCTCTCCTCGCAGTAGATTGAATACATACCCCCTGGAGAACTGTGGAGAATTTGGGGCAAGGTGAAGAGGAACCTTGTTGACGACATCAAGTGTCTCTCCACTCCCCGCGTTGAAGGCAACTACATCACTATAGCTAGTCGGTTCTTACGCTCTCGGATTGAGGCTGAGTCCGTGGAGGCCGACTAACCTTCACTCCCCGATCTTAGGCGCGCCCTACATGTCCTAAATCATCACTCGGAAACGACGAAAGCTTTCAACGCTCAGGGAACCTCATCGAGGGAGAGCCCTTGAGACGCCTATTTTTGGCACCTTCAGTAAACGCTTCCGCCAGCTCAACCTTCGCCCAGAGAATGTTGCTGTATTTTCAGAAAGAGCGACAGAGAGGATATTGCTGGAGGATATGGACCCCCTTCACCGAGAGAGCATCTCCTTAGACGAGGTTCGGGCTGCAATCCACCGCCAGTCACAAGGCAAAGCAACCGGCTGGGAAAACCTGCCCTGAAAGCTGGTGAAGAGCTTTGGTGATTTATTCGAAGGGATTATTAATCGAGTTCTCGATGAATCCAGGCTCCGTGGGGCTCTGCCACATTCATCGAAGAGAAGCCTAATCTGTCTCGTCCCAAGACGCACGGTGGTTTGGCCTAAGCGCATACCCGCCCCTAGCATTACCAACGGCGGAATTGTCAGCTGCATCCTTCGCGGCTGTCTGAGCCCTCACCTGCCTACTATCATGCCGGAGTGCCAGACTTACGCCGTTACCGGATTTTTTTTTTTCTGGAACAGGTCGCCATCGCCTTTAAGGATAAAGTGCCGCTTGCAGTCATCTCTACTGATCTGCAGTTCGCCTTTGACCATGTGGACCGAGGATTCCTGATCTCGCAACTGCGCTCCATCGGCCTGCCTTCCGCCTTCGTGATGTGGTTTTATTTGCTCTATGAGGGGGCTGATGTGACAATTAGAATCTATGGCAACTACACCCGCCCGTTCAAACTGCACATAGGGCTTCGACAGAACTGTACCACTAGCGTCGCTCTCTTCTCCATCTCCACGGGTCCACTAATGCGTCATCTTGAGAGTTATTGGAAGAGGAATCGTCCTGGAATAGGCCGGTGATATCCTTCTGCTGATGCGAGAAGATTGGCAGTTCAGATAAAGCTAAATTTCGTGCATATCTGAGTTTATAGAATTCAAGCGATTTAAACTGGAAATTTAGCAACATTTTGCATTATGATCTGTAACTCCGAAAATAAATCGAATATTGAAATACAAGGCTTCGTCACTCACATCTTGAGGTCATCCTAAATTCATAGAAAACATGTTTTTCGGAATCGGGTAGTGACCCTGGCAGGGCGCGATCTCGTCACAAAAAGTCCAATATCGACGTCTGAGCACCGTCATAAAAAATATGTCAATAAGTGATCTCCCCAACCCAACAAACATACGTCAAAAGTCAACTAAAACTTTCACTGCAAAATGCGTATTTATATTCTTTTTACTTCTTTCGGTATACATGGCAAACCTTACGATAATCAGCGCGACTGATGTTTCTGCAAATCTAAACGACAATGTTTACATGTCTAGAAATAAGTGCCACTGATCTCGTCAAGCAAGGGATGGACCAACTCCATTCTCGCCTCATTAAAACATCCCTCTACACATTTTTCCCTGAGCCTTGAAGTGAGGAAAGTAACAAAGACCGTTGATTAGGTGAAGGAAATATCTTGGGAGAGCCTTCTCGTCTGTTTATATATTTGTTCACAGTCTTTTTGTTTCCAGTTTCCTTTTTACTGTATGACTTAATAGAGAATACCATAATTGTAGGTTGTAGACTTCATTAACCTTTTTAAAAATGTGTATCGTCCTTGACATTTCGGCGACCTACTGTCGCTCTTTTCAAAATATACGGAAAGCTTATTTTAGAGAAGTATTGTCTATTTAAATAAATATGTTCAATAATAATCTCTTTATCTTTTGAAAATACGACAATAGGTCGCCAAAACGTCAAGGAAAACAAACTTTAAAAAAGTTTGAAGCCTACAACTTAAATTGTATCTCTTATTGTTGAAGTTGAAAAAAAAATGGGGGAAGGTCAAACTTACCCAGATTGAAAATAGAGATTCACCAGTTGTGTTTGTACAAGTTGTGAAAATACAAATTAACAAAAAGGGCATAAATATATTTCATTTTGCTTATCAAAAATGACTGGATATCAAAATAAAAAAAAAATAGATAAAAAGGGTGATAAAAATCAAATTGGCCAAAAAATTAGATATATTTAAAATTAGAAAAAAAATAAAAACAAGTGGTACAAAATAAATATACAGATAAACAAATAATGTAGAGAGCAAAAGTAACTAGGGTTGGAAAGGCAAATATTTTTCAAAGTTCACAAATACTTATCTAAGTTTCTCTTGAGTTTATAAAAATAAACTCTTGTTTCAATTCTTTCGATCAATCAGATTGAGTTCTTATAGAATTCTTCACTTGAAATTATATCTTAATATATCTTAATTATATCTTCAGTTCCATACCAGGAAAACAATATCGCTACCCACTTAATTGGCGCGCAATTCTATAATGACTCACTTCTCTTTATTTCTTGATAACGTGGCTACTCATTCCTTCTGAGGCAGGGAACTCATATTTCTACGAGCCTATACACCAGTGCTGCTGGTTGTTCCTTTTTCTTTTTCCTCTCCGTCACCGCGCATAGGTGCTCGTGCATGGGATGGGGGACGATGTCTTGTGTCGTCAGACTCAGCTTACCTCTCACCTTGGGACAAATTTTGCTCCTTTCATTCTTTATTCCTTTCCACACATTAAGAGAAGGAGGTAACAAAAATAAAATTGGAAAAAAATATATATAATAATAATAATAGGGGAAAATCTATAAAATATACAATTATAAATTATCTATTTTTAACACTTATAGTAGTGAATATGCTATACCATTGATATGTGCGGGGGTAGATGTCTGAACAATATTGTTTAAGATTTAATCTAGAACGCGCAGTTTACATGTTTCAGCAATCAGAGCTCCGTTTGATTACTTACCCTCAGCGGGCAGGTTGGACTTGTTCAAGTAGCCATTGAAACATAGTTTGGTTTTTAAGAAATGTCCAACGAACTATTCAATCCTGCTAATGGTATATCGACAGCACATCTTGCCTCGCCATCAATCCTTGCTTCTTATTTGTGCGGCTGCATCTTTTACATCCTTCAGAATATTGTTATGTTCTTTTTTCCCCTCTCGTACACAATTAGCACAATAAATCCCGCCTTTGTTTCATATTCCGTAAAAATACTCAAGATTATTTTTTTCCTTATGCTCGCTTCACTTAACACGCAGGCTTGTAAATTGCCAGAAAATGGTGAAGTTTTATTGGGGGCGTTTATATTGATTGGTACATTTTAATTTTAAATTATTTATTAAATCCGCCGCGTTGGTCGAGCAAGATTTCTTTTGAACATTTCAATAACAAAGACGAGTTTTTATGGCAGTAAAATTTTAATAAACACACTCAAGCAAAAAACCTATTTAAAATAAATTCTATATAGAGAATGTTTTCAGGAAGAGAAAAAAAGTTTATCAAAGATTTCGTAAATGTGAGAAAAAAAAAAGATCAAACTCCCTACGGGAGGTTTTTAAACTATTGCAAATAGAAAAATCAATTTAAATTGGATTTCAATTATGACCAAATTGATCCCGGAAATTTTTTGATCCATTAATGATCGGACTGGGAATCGATTTACTTTTGCCACACATGTGAAGAACTTTATTTAAAATATATCAAATTATAAAATGATTGTAATAAGAGGTTTAAAACTAAAATAGAGAGATCCTATGTGATGAAATAGTGAGATGCTAATAAGCCATTTAGCATCTCATCATACAAAGTTTCACCAGATTAACAATAAAATTGCCAGGGAAATAGCAAAGACTGACCAGACATTGATAATCCTTCATTTGGCATTGCTTAAATTCGTTTCTTTCAGATGGCTCTACGAGAGAATGTCTTCTTTCAACTTTCTTTTGCGTCCATAAGAAGTTTCGGTTGAAAATAGATGATGATAAATTATTTAACATTCTATCATGTGAAGTATCGTAACTCAAAATTAAAATTGACAAAAAAAAAAAGTAATGACCTACTAGATCTGTTTCTCTCTCTCTTCGTGGACATTCATTCATCTTTTTTTTTTTTTGCCATTTATTCAATGGACATTTCGATAGTCGTCAGCTGTTGTTGGTTGTTTAGCTTCCTTTCTTTAACTGACTTTACGGGATCTTTTCTTTGTCAACTTCTTTCTTGTACATCCCACTTGTAGCTGCTGGTCTTCTCCAGACCAGTGCATCAATTCTCTTCGGCTTGCACTCCCAATACTAATAAAACCTACTGTATTTGCCTACCCTTCTCATTTTGAATAAATATTCAAAACGCCATATCTAAAAATATATTTTTATACAGTTCAATAACATAAGCATTAGATACACAACGCATCATTTTTTTATACATATAAATTATTTAGCACGATTATTTCTTCTTTTTTTTCAATGCAACATTTCTACTGCCCTCTTGCTGCAATGAGAAGAAAAGTGAGTGAGCCTGGCTGATCAGAGAGAGTAGTGAACCCTTCCAGCGGTTTCGTCTATTTTGCCGTTTTAACAGCAGTACAATACCGTCGATATTTGCCTAAAACGACAACCACAATTTTCTATTTACATATATTACTATTAGAGTATTTTACACTAGAACGCCATCTATAGTATCCAATTGTAAATATTTCCAGAATTCTCCAGGAATACTTACATAAAAGAGGTCTTTCAGAAACACCAAATTGTTCCTGCGGAAAAACTGAACAAGCTTCTCTTCACCTTATCTACGACTGTCCGAACTTTGCAGAAGTGAGACATCGATTGTTCCCTGATCTGAATGATTTAACTCTCTTAAATCAGCCACTTTGTGTGTATATATAAATTTTATTAACTCTGTCGATTAATACAGACCAACGACGCATCAAAAAGAAGTTACCGAATGGAATCAGTAGATGTGATGCACGGTAAAGAAAACGATTAAATTCTCACGAGATATTTATTTAGGAGATAAATGTTTGAATGAGGAATAATAGCCTGTTATTTCTTAAGTAAAGAGATCAGAACTTAGGATGAAGTGTGACTTTTATTGTTATGATCCTAGGATAGCGTTCAGTCTTTCTCTCTCTGCTCCGGGAAGTGTTCGCCTCCTGTAACCTGACCCTGGATACACAATGTACACAATATATACACATATATTTTATATATTTACATATATTTATTTATATATTTATCATTATATATATATATTTAATATCTTATTAATTAAAATTTGTATTACACCTTATATAACCTCGTATGAACGCTGTAATAAAGAAGTTTCAATCTCTCTCTCAATCAGCAGATCAGTGGATCGAGAGCGTACAATTGGTCCATCAATAAAAGACGCGCTTTGCCTGATGAATCCATTTTATTTATTGTAGTATAAAAAAGGACTGCGCGCAGAAATAGTTTTACATTATATGTATTGAAAAATCAAATTAGGGTTCATATATTCCTAATTTTCAAAAACAAAAATATTGTATTTTTTGAGTGAGCTTTGCTGATCATGCGAGACGTGTAGGAGAGGTATGGGGGAAAGACTTATATGTCTGAAAACTAATGAAACAAAAGTTAAACTGAATAACATATAAAAACGAAGATGCGAAAAACAAGATTCACATAGAATAAGTTTAATAAATAATAAAATGATAAATATCTAAACTATTTTTAACGCGCATGATTCTTTTTGAAAAAAAAAATTTTTTTTTCTACTGCTTTTACTGCAATCAGTGGTGAACCCTCCCAGCAGTTTCGCCAGTTTAAACTATCATACCGCTGGGAGCTAGGTCTTCCCATTATTTTATCATTGCAGTAAGGGCAGTAGATTGTTTTATTTAAAAAAGAATCAAATGCGTCAAAAATAATTTAGATTTCTTATAACATATGCTAATGCATCATATTAATAAATATTACAATATATAAAAATGGTTATTCAATTGTCATTGTAAACATTGTTGTCAAAATTCTAATAACATTACCAATGGTGTTCCTATGGTAGAAACAGGGAACTTGCGGCTTCGACCGAAGTCCCCACGAACTGATGACATCTGATACGTCCAGTTAGAAAGTTCCCCCATTTCACTTTTTTCTTCTAAATGGAGAACATTATTTGGGATGTCTCAGATAGACCGAAGTTTCTCGGGAAATTCCTTCAATATTCAGTTGTAAATTGGAATTAAATATTTGTTAAAGTCCAGTACTGATCAACTAAGATACTTTAGCATTGGAACAGAATCTTTAATAAATAGGGCAAATGGCGATATGGTGGACCTGATATAATGTTTTCTACTAATTCTTATTTTATAAAAACCCAAGATAAATTTGTAGAATAAACGCGCTTTCTAGATAAAAGATAATGTGTGTGAATGAGAGTTTGGCTCATTGGTGGTGAGGCCTACACGAAATTTCTCCAGTTTAATAAACATATAGCCACTTTAACTATTGCATCGAAGATTCTTCTTGTATATCAATAGTTAAAGGTTATTTTATATGGGGTGTTTAGAAAAATAATGGCGATAATTAAATGAATAAGCTTTTATGTTTGGTGTCTTGAGGACTAAAAGATATGACTGAAGCAAATATGTAAATATTTATATTTACCAAAGCCTATCAATATAATTTCATTCTCTCCATCACAAAGAATAAACCTTCAAATGAATTTGGGATAGAGTAACCGATATTAAATAATTGCATAGTGGTCTTGTAGATTAAACTGGTAAAACTGTTGAGAAGGTTCATCACTGATTAGTCAGGACCTTCCAAAATTAATAACGAAACCAAAAGTCTGAATTTTTTTTTAAATTCAAGCATCAATTTATATTAAATCAGAAAGCAAAATTTTATAGCATAGTAGAAATTATAAAACAGAAGATCATAGGGCAAGTTTGAAACCTAGAAGATATAAGATGAAAGAAAGAAAGATACGGTATCGCCGTGATGGCAAGCAGGGTCAATTCGGCCACATGTTTTCACCCCCAAGAATAGGGTAGAAGGCCGACGGGCAGTCAAGAAGGGAGAAGCCCAGCTGACGGCCAGCAATGAAGTCGTTCTCCCTGTTGTTGACGGCGGCTGCTGGATGATTTCTCTGTATGTTACTTGCTTTGTTTTTCATAATTTCACGAAGGTAAATAAAAAGGAGTCCAATAGAGATCCTTGCCGATCCCGCGTGTTCATTTGGTTATCCCTGTGACACGGTAGCTCAACAATATACTGTTACGGGGCAATTCGCCCCGTACTTACAGGGTAGGACCTTCTTCCTTAAACAAGGAGATTACATAACTGAAGCCACCACAAATTGGAGTACCTCAAGGCTCTATCACAGCACCCTACTTATTCAACATGTATAGCAACGATATCCAGGTGCATCCAAATAGCAAAAGCAAGCTTTTCGCAGATGACGCAGCGATATTATCAAACTCCAAATCTATTGTTCTATTGACTAACTACATCAAACTTTGGTCTAAGAGGCTTCAAAGAAATAAAGAAAGGGCCTTAAATACCCATTTCTTGATTTCTCAGGAAGCCTCTTGACCAAATTTTGGTTGTTGAGGCACAGCCTGCATCACGCTGACGAGAGGGAACAGCTTGAAACGCGTTCGTAGTTAGTTTTTCTTGATTATCAAGAAAATGTGTTGGCCAAATATTATGGAACAAGCCAAAATCGACGTTTATTTGATTTTTCCCACTAGATGGCGCTTTGCCATATAAAATGCGAATGTGAACGGTTAGGAAATATATTTTTCAATTTTAATATAGATTATATAAATTATTTCAGCAATGAGATATTTTCTAGAAATCCAAGGAATAGGCAGAAAGTGAAGAATATTCTGAATGAATTTGAAGTTCTCATGTAGGAAAACTACAAAGTCTTTGTTGCATAGAATATGGGCGGAGTTCAGCTTGGAGATCTGGGCAGAAGTGAGGAAGTTTGGAGTACATAGGTCGTGGTGGTAATATCTATTTAAAATTTTGTAACAACTTGTGTGAAATAGAAATTATTTGTGTATTGATATATATAATGATTATCATATGTTGTGCAGCGACTTGGTAGAATATATATTTCCCGTGAAGCAGGGATGAGATACAGAGTTAAATAACTTGAATAACCTTCGAGAGAACTCAAAACTCTTCAAGAGTTTTAAATTTTCAGTGTTTTGATCATTGTTATGGATGAAGTATCAGTTTTGAAATTAAGTCATTGTCGTTGATAAAATTTCAGTGTTGTGATAAAAAAATATTGTGTATAAGACTTGATTGTTTTGACTAAATTAGTCATTGTTACGGATAAAGAGCCATTGTTGTGACTAAAGTATTCATTGTTATAGATAAAATTCCATTGTTATGACTAAAGTAGCCATTGTTCTGAATAAAGTTTACTTGTTGTGAATAAAGTAGACATTGTTGTGAATAAAGTAGTCATTGTTGTGGATAAAGATAATTGTTGTGGAAAAGGTATGACTATTGTAGATAAGGTTTCATTGTTGTGCCTAAACTAGTAATTGTTACTGATAAAGTTTCATTGTTCTAACTGAATTAGTCATTGTTATGGATGAAGTTTCATGGTTGCTACTAAATTAGTCATTGTTGTGTATAAAGTATCATTGTTGTGGATAAAGTTTCATTGTTTTGAATAAAGTAATCATTGTCGTGGATAAAAATTTATTGTTGTGAAAATATTAATTATTGTTGGGGATAATGTTTGTTGTGACTAGAGTATTCATTGCTGTAGAAAAAGTTTCATTGTTGTTACTAAAGTAGTCATTGTTGTGGATAATGTTTTATGGTTGCGACTAAAGTAGTCAATGTTAGGGATAAAGTATCAATGTTGTGGATAGAGTTTCACTGTTGTGACTAAAATAGTAATTGTTGTGGATTAGTTTCATTGTTGTTATAAGTAGTCATTGTTGTGGATAAGGCTTTTTGTCGTGACTAAAGTAGTAATTATTGTGGATAAGGTTTCATTGTTGTGACTAACGTAGTCATTGTTGTGGATAAAGTTTTATTCTTGTGACTAGAGTAGTATTTGTTGGAGATAAAGATTTATTGTTGTGACTTGAGTATTCATTGTTGTGGATAAAGTTTCATTGTTGTTGATAAAGTGTTCATTTTTGTGGATAAGGCTTTTGGTTGTGACTAAAGTAGCATTTATTGTGGATAAAGTTTCATTGTTGTGTATAAAGTTTCATTGTTGTGACTAAAGTAGTAATTTGTGTATAAGGTCCCATTGTTGTGACTAAAGTAGTAATTTATGTGTATACGTTTCCATTGTTGTGACTAAAGTAGTCATTGTCGTGGATAAAGTTTAATTGTTGCTACTAAATTAGTCATTGTTGTGGATAAGGCTTTTTGTTGTGACTAAAGTAGTAATTATTGTGATAAAAGTTTCATTGTTGTGACTAAAGTAGTAATTTATGTGCATAAGGTTTCATTGTTGTGACTGAAGTAGTAATTGTTGTGGATAAGACTTTTGTTATGACTAAAGTAGTAATTTATGTGTATAAGGCTTCATTGTTGTGACTAAAGTAGGCATTTTTGTGACTACAGTAGTCATTGTTGTGACTAAAGTAGTAATTTATGTGTATAAGGTTTCATTGTTGTGACTAAAGTAGTCATTGTTGTAGATAAAGTTCCATTGTTGTGGCTAAAGTAGTCATTGTTGTGGATAAAGTAGTCATTGTTGTGGATAAAGTTTCAGTGTTGTGACTAAAGTAGTAATTTATGCATATAAGGTTTCATTGTTGTGACTAAAGTAGTAATTTATGTGTATAAAGTTTCAGTGTTGTGACTAGAGTAGTAATTTAAGTGTATAAAGTTTCATTGTTGTGATTAAAGTAGTGATTTATGTGTATAAGGTTTCATTGTTGTGACTAAAGTAGTAATTTATGTGATATCAGAATATAAACGTTTATGGAGATAAGGATCTTTATTTTTGATCCTTATCTCCATATAAACGTTTATATTCTGATATCAGATATCCAAAGGAGATTTAAATTGTTTCATAGTAATTTATGTGTATAAGGTTTCATTGTTGTGACTAAAGTAGTAGTTTATGTGTATAAGGTTTATTGTTGTGACTAAAGTAGTAGTTTATGTGTATAAGGTTTCATTGTTGTGACTAAAGTAGTAGTTTATGTGTATAAGGTTTTATTGTTGTGACTAAAGTAGTAATTTATGTGTATAACGTTTTATTGTTGTGACTAAAGTAGTAATTTAAATGTATAAAGTTTCATTGTTGTGATTAAAGTAGTGATTTATGTGTATAAGGTTTCAATTTTGTGACTAAAGTGGTAATATATGTGTATAAGGTTTCATTGTTGTGACTAAAGTAGTAATTTATGTGTATAAGGTTTCATTTTTGTGACTAAAGTAGTGATTATGCGTATAAGGTTTCATTGTTGTGACTAAAGTAGTAGTTTATGTGTATAAGGTTTCATTGTTGTGACTAAAGTAGTAATTTATGTGTATAAGGTTTCATTGTTGTGACTAAAGTAGTAATTTATGTGTATAAGGTTCCATTTTTGTGACTAAAGTAGTAATTTAAGTGTATAAGGTTTCATTGGAGTGACTAAAGTAGTAATTTATGTGTATAAGGTTTCATTGTTGTGACTAAAGTAGTATATGAGAGTAATTTGGAAATTGGTTTGGAAAAATATAGCTACATAAACCGATTATTAATTTAATTTTCGACGTTTCAATGGCGCGCTGTCAATCTCCTCAGGGGGATGATCATTTTGAATACTATTTCTATACTTATATATAACAAAAGAGACGTTTGAAATTTAAAAAATATAAATAAATAATATCCACATAAACCTTTCAAAAAATATTTGTCCGTATTTACATATATGGGGTTGTAACTCCGGAGAACAATTCGAAAAAGATATATAGTACAATCGGTTTCAAGACCACAACAGGGGCCGTCAGAAATTAAAAATCAGAACATTGAAAAATCGGAAAATAAATATTAAAAATATATAAAATATCGAGAATGAAAATTTAAAAATATATAATATAAATGACTAAAAAAAAAAATATGTTATTGTTGTGGATAAGGTTTCATTGTTGTGACTAAAGTAGGAATTGTTGTGGATAAGTTTTCTTTTTTGAGACTAAAGTACCAGTTCTTGTGGATATAAGGTTTCATTGTTGTTACTAAATCAGTCATTATTGTGAATAAAGTTTCATTGTTGTGAATAAAGTTTCATTGTTGTGAATAAAGTAGTAAATTTTGTGGATAAGATTTCAATGTTGTGACTAGTGTTTGTGAATACGGTTTCATTGTTGTGGCTAAAGTACTAATTGTTGTGAGTAAAGTAGTCATTGTTATGGATAAAGTTTCATTGTTGTGACTAAAGTAGTTTTTGTTGTGGATAAGGTTTCATTGTTGTGACCAAAGTTTAATTGCTGTGATTAAAGTAATAATTATATTACGATGCACTAGCGCGCCATCTGTTATCAAATTACAAAACTATTTTAGACGCGTAATATTCTTTTTAAAATAAAATAAAATAAAACAATTTCTACTGCCCTTACTGCAATGGAAAAATTAAGGGAGGGCCTGGCTCATCAGTGGTGAACCCTCCCAGCGGTTTCGCCAGTTTAATCTACCATACCGCTGTTATATTGCATTTTTGGGACTTCCTTTTATAGTGATACTGATAGTGACTCTTCGAATGGGTATTTTAGATGAACTATGGACAAACGCTTTTAGGACAGCAGAATTACATATAATTATAAATATATAATATGCTTCGAGCAAGTAGAAATAAGGGCAGTAGAAATTGTTTTATTTTAAAAAGAATATTACGCGTCTAAAATAGTTTTGTAATTTGATAACAGATGGCGCGCTAGTGCATCGTAATATTATTGTTCGAATAGAAGACACAATTTGATATTTGCGGAAGAGCGATTGCTCGAAGCATATTATATATTTATAATTATATGTAATTCTGCTGTCCTAAAAGCTTATGTCCATAGTTCATCTAAAATACCCATTCGAAGAGTCAAGCATCAGTATCACTATAAAAGGAAGTTCCAAAAATGCAATATAACAGCGGTATGGTAGATTAAACTGGCGAAACCGCTGGGAGGGTTCACCACTGATGAGCCAGGCCCTCCCTTAATTTTTCCATTGCAGTAAGGGCAGTAGAAATTGTTTTATTTCAAAAAGAATATTACGCGTCTAAAATAGTTTTGTAATTTGATAAAGTAATAATTGTTGTTGATAAAATAATCATTGTTGTGGATAAAATTTTGTTTTTGTGTATAAAATACTTATTGTTGTCGATAAAATAGTTATTTTTGTGACTAAATATTAATTGTTATGAATAAAGTAGTTTTCATTGTTGTGGATAAATTAGTCATAGTTGTGACTAAAGTAGTTCATTGTTGTAGATGAGGTAGTTATTGTTGTCGATAAAGTAGTCGTTGTTGTGGATGAAGTAGTTATTATTGTGGATGAAGTAGTTATTGTTGTCGATAAAGTAGTCATTGTTGTGGATGAAGTAGTTATTGTTGTGGTTGAAGTAGTTATTGTTGTGGATGAAGTTCGATGTTGTGTATGAAGTAGTTATTGTTGTCAATAAAGTAGTCATTGTTGTGGATGAATTAGTTATTGTTGTGGATGAAGTAGTTATTGTTGTCAATAAAGTAGTCATTGTTGTGGATGAAGTAGTTATTGTTGTGGATGAAGTTCGATGTTGTGTATGAAGTAGTTATTGTTGTCAATGAAGTAGTCATTCTTGTGGATGAAGTAGTTATTGTTGTGGATGGAGTTTTGTTGTTGTGGATGAATTAGTTATTGTTATTGATAAAGTAGTCATTGTTGTTGATAAAGTAGTTATTGTTGTGGATTAAGTAGTTATTGTTGTCAATAAAGTAGTCATTGTTGTGGATGAATTAGTTATTGTTGTGGATGAAGTAGTTATTGTTGTCAATAAAGTAGTCATTGTTGTGGATGAAGTAGTTATTGTTGTGGATGAAGTTCGATGTTGTGTATGAAGTAGTTATTGTTGTCAATGAAGTAGCCATTGTTGTGGATGAAGTAGTTATTGTTGTGGATGAAGTTTTGTTGTTGTGGATGAAGTAGTTATTGTTATTGATAAAGTAGTCATTGTTGTTGATAAAGTAGTTATTGTTGTGGATGAAGTAGTTATTGTTGTCAAAAAGTAGTCATTGTTGTGGATGAAGTTTCGTTGTTTTGGATGAAGTAGTTATTGTTGTTGATAAAGTAGTCATTGTTGTTGATAAAGTATTCATTGTCGCGGATATCGATAGGTGTGTATGGGCCATCGATAATAATTGATATCGCCTACTTTATTGAAAAGTTTTCAAGATCCATTTTTATCAAAAACGCGTTATTATAGAAACAAACTATGCCTTTTTTTGAAGTAATTCTTAAAACATATAATCATGATGAAAACATATTCTGAGAAATAATATTTTTTATCGTTTGATATACAAACGCTTGGGAAAATCAAAAACACTATTGAGTCTTCATCTTGTATTTATTGAGAGTGCAAGTATGACTCCCCCTCTCTCTCTCTCTTTTTCCGGCTAGAAAATCTAATGAAAATTATATTAGACTAGGCGTATGAGACCAAGCTTCGCCCGAGAATCCCCCCGAGTGCAATTTCCTTCATTCTGAAAGTACATCAATAATACATAGTAGAAGTGTCATAGAATAGCAATACAGAAGTAACACATAAACCACAGGCAAAAAGTGTGTGCGATGGTAAAAATTGTATTATATTAATGTTTAGGTATATAATTTAATTATTTTTTTTTTTTGCAATCCATTTAGTTGTTTCAAAATCAATATAGTGTAAATAGATGGCAGCTTTTCCACCTAACCCCCGAGGTACCCGCTCCAGCGCATCAACCCTTGAAATTGCCTGAGTTGAGTGAGTAACTGCGATGGATCTTAACTGCGATGCCCATCTTCTCAGTAAGATTAATAAAAATAGGTTAATAAAAATAATTAATCCTAAATACTTGCATTTATATTTTTTCTATTAAAAATAAAAGAGCACATGGAAATTAGGCAAACAGGTGTGTTTACTAATGACTGCGTCTGCATTTTAAACGATTTTTTTAAGAGATAAAAAAAAAATAATAAAAAATATGAAAGCCATTATTTACATACAGTAACGCTAATTTTGTAAAGTATTTTCAAAATTTCATTGTGTTCACTTACCGTAACTTAGTTAGTAATATGGATTTCTATCTCAATACTCAATACTTTTGTAAAAAAAGTAACACTCGTATAAAAAAATATTTCCTAAAAAGTACGCTACTTGAAAAAAAAATACAGAACGCTCATTTGTCGCTTTATTGTTCTGTCGTTACTTCGCCTCGTATTTACTCCGCGTAAAAAAAAAGTTCTTCAAATGAAAAAAAAAAAAAAAGCCAAAAATACCAATCAAAATGTAGCCGAAAATTTTCCTCAGGTTTATAAAAAGCGATATGCAAAATTGGTATCAATTGGTTCAGTAGTTTTTGAGTTAATCGCGAAATAGACAACAGACATTGACTTTTATATAATAGAAGAAAGAAAGATAAGAAGATATTTTAAAAAATAATTGTCAATGTTAGATACAACATTCTACCATAATTTGGGTATTTTATGAATGCCATAATGAAAAAAGTTTTGAGGCAATCCATTCATCAAGCCAATTTTCAGCTTCTACACGACTCTGGAAGCGCTGGTCAGCCAGCCCATGTGCCATCGACCGGAAGAGGTGTTAATCCGATGGAGAGTATGGCGCGTCGGATAAGATTTCCCATTTGAAGTATTTCAGAGTGTCTTTCACCGATTGGGCGACATGTGGCCTTTTGTTGCTATGAAGCAGTATCAACTTGCCTTGTCGTTGTGCCCATTCTGGTCGCTTCATTGCGATTTCGGCCTAACTGCGTTAATTGTTGTTGATAGCGATGAGCAGTGACTGCTTCGCCTGGTTTCAGAAGTTTGTAGTAAAAAATGCCGTGCTGATCCCACCAAATGCACAGAAGAACCTTCTTGCCGAGGTTAGCGGGTTTGGCGGTCGAAGTTATCGGTTGTCCTGGGCTTATCTACGATATTTTGCGCTTCGGATTGTCAAAATAAACCCATTTTACATCCCCAGTCACAATTCAACGAATAAAAGACTTTTTTTGAAACCTTTCCTGCAGGATTTCATATATCGTTCTTCGATTTTCCTTGTTCTTTTTACTAATTTCGTGGGGCAACCATTTTCCTTTATTCTTAATCTTTCCCATAGCCTGCAAACGGAGTTAACGTCGAGTGACGTTGAGAGAATCCGCTAACTGTTCTTGTGTTTGAGAGCATCGTCTTCATCCATTTATGCTCGAAGTTTCTCATCCTATAAAATTTTGGCGGCTTTCAGAGTTCTTTGTCGTCGTTGACGTCAAAAATAACCAATTTTTATTCATTTAAACCACTCTTAATAGGTTCTCAATGAAGGAGCATTGTTTCCATAGGCGTTATATAGAGCATTTGATGGGCTTCGGTTACGCTTTACCTAAGGTTGAAGATTAAAAGCAAAGCTTTCTCGGAAATGAGACTTTCCAGGCAAAAATTTAGACATCTAAGCAGCTTAAAATAAAAGAATGCGAAAAGAGATTTATATCAAGTATTTAAAATGACTAACTAGCGTTTAAGACGCAGAAATCTATGCAAAATAAAGCAATTGGTAAAAGTTTGTTTACCCAAATTTATAATAAATCAAATAAAAAGGCGGAGTCAATTTTGCGTATCCAATATATATGAATGTAGTTATTTAATCATACTAAAAATATAAAACAATATATTTTATTTTGGTGTATATAATTATATTTGAAAAAAAAAAGGAAATATATAATAAATGTTGTTTATTGGGTGTATATAACTCTTTATTATTATTTATTTTTCAAGAAATAGAATCGCTATCATACGCAGATTCAGCACAGCAATTATTATTTCACCAACAAAAACACAATGTGGGGCTGTAGAAAAAGTCGTTGTAATTCCATGCCGCCGAGGTGGGCGAGCAATTACAGAATTACATCACGTGATCAATGTTAATTGGGAGCCGGTGGCGGGATTTGCAGTAAGACGACCTGCCTTGATTAGCTTCTGCCTCCTCCTGATTAGCCGTCTGCTGCTTCAAAAATAATTTAAACCCTCGTCTACCTTTTCTTCCCACCTCACTCCTTATTGGAGTATCATTGGGGACTTATTTGATTCCTAATTTTTATGGTAAATTGTTTGGCAAGACTTTCCCTCTCTATTCCCAACATTCGATATTAGACTCGCTGATAGCCCTCCGTCTCAACCACTTCTGTACTATATAACTCTGATCTCTGCCGAATATTGCCTTTTTAAGTTACATTATTTACATTATTTTAAATTCGCATAGCAAGATTAAGACGCAATAATTATAAAAATGAAATTTTATTTTCGCTATAAATTTCGGAAAAGTATTTTAAAAGTGTATTTTATAATTTGATGTTTTTATATATTTGTATATTCAATTTTTAAGTCCTTGTGACGCTTAGAGTTGGAAAAAAAGAGCGAAATATGGGTTAAATAAATTATTATTACGATTTTATTTCGAATTTTTTTTTTTTCACATTTATAGACTTTTTATACTTTTAGACAGATCTATCAGCGTTTTGTGTTCTATTGTGATTAACAATGTCTATTGGTAAAAATAAAGAAATTTGAATAAATAATATAACTTAAGTTAAATCTCCTTTACACAATGAGTTTAGTTTATCAACTCGAATTTTTGCGAAAGGATTTCACTTTATTTATATAAAGTCTATTTGAGTGAGCCAGATAAAACTGTTTCCCAGACTGGATGAGCCAATCTCTGGGTGAAATACAAGGGTAACTCCAAATGATTTTGCAATCGCTTAATTTTATTAAAGCTGAAACTTTCAAATGTTATGAGTTTCTCAAAGTATTCACCCTTAGCACCTATGCAAGATTTCATCTGTGAAAACCAATTATCGAAGCACTTACATCAGTCATCTTCGAGGATGGAATTTACGGAATTGATAAAGGCTTGCAGTGTTTAATTAACAGTGTCGAATTATATTACTTTCAAAAATAACTTAAATTTTGGAAATAAAAAAAGTCACATGGTGCTAGGTCTGGTGAATATGGTGGATGAGTGACTTGTACGGGGCTCGGCTATCTTAAGTAGCCAAATATTTCCATTTTTTTGAAATCGAAAGTAAATGATGCTGAGGAACACTCGCAACCCTGGGCTGTGGTGAGATTTTACAGACCGAGGTTGCAGCCACCAGTTGAAGGTAAAACGTATTTGAAATTGGCGACATTTTCGGCCGGTTGATACATCTACCACACAAGGTTGTCGAGTGTTATCTTCATCAACATACCAAAAGGCAACCAGAAACTCTACAGTTATGTACAGCTACCCTCTACTTATACGAATTTACACGGTAACACTTACACGAGTTACATGGTTCTTGGTTATTTCGTGCCGATCTCTTTCCCCAGTGGTATACTTGGTGTGGTGAGTATTGAAGGCATTTCATGTTAATCTACGTACAGGATTCCTTGATGTTATGTTGGAATCATGATTTATAAAATTTCTATTTGAAATATATTTCGACACTCAACAAAACCATACACAATAACTAGATTATTTTAGATGAATTCAATCGCTGTTTGTGTCAAGTGTCGAAAGTTAAGTTTTTGTATGTTCTTTATTTCTCCTCAATCCATAGGTTGTCATTTCTGGCCTCAGAGATTACTTTCTATGCCTAGTCTTTTGATGCTGTGAGATTTCAATCGATTTCTTCTTCCAAGTAACTTCGTGATAGTTGCTATAGGATGATAGTGAAGTTTCCAGAAGGGTGATCTAGATAGAATAAGGTAAATTGGCTGGATTTATAACCAGCAACAAATACAGAGATAATCGCCGATTTGAAATTTTTAAAAACCTTTCACATATCCAAGTTTGAAATTTCAATTGAAGAAAAGACGAAATATTTTGTGAAGATTTGAAGTCCAATTGTAGTGTACAGTCTGCACAAATTTACTCAATTGTAATGTACAATATGCAGATTAGACCAGGATCTAACCTCATTCCTCTCTCTTGCAGGAAATCTTCATGCCTCATGTCTCTTTATACTGGAAGATTTCAGCCAATATTGAGACAGACTTATCAAGAGCTGATGCTTAGAATTTCAGGTGTAGTTCGTTTATATCGATATATCAAGTTTCGATATAATTCTCTTATATTCTTCAATATTTTATTGCGTTCTCACGAAATTCTGGCCTTAACTACTTGTTTCATGATTTTTCAGGATGCTTGAATGACCAGTTTTTTGGTCGTTGAGATAGGGCTTGCACCACGCTGACGAGGGCCAAAAGCCCGAAACGCGTACGTGGTTAGCTTTTCTTGATTAATCAAGAATGGGTAGTTGGCCAATTATGGAATAATTAAAAATCAACGAATAGTTTATAATTATTCCGATAAATGGCGCCAGCCATCAGCAACTTTCAGTTGCACGATAAGGGGATGTTTTTTTTTTCTTTCTTAATTAATGCACTTTTTCCTAGTTAGTTTTCCTTAGTTCCTAGTTTGTACTATTTTTCCACATATATTTTTATATATATGTAGGTACAGCCTACTCCACGTTGACGAGCGCCAACAGCGCGAAACGCGTTCGTGGATGGCTTTTCTTGATTTATCAAGAAATTGGGTTGGCCAAATATCAGGGAACAGGCTCAATCAATGTTTAGTTGATTTCTGTTTCACGTATTATTTTTTCACATATATAGTCCTTAATATAAAATAAAAGGATTTTAAAAGCGCGAATGTTTCTTTTATACATAAAACGAACTTCTACTGTCCTTACTGCGATGAAAAATTCATCGCAGTAAGGACAGTAGAAGTTCGTTTTATGTATAAAAGAAACAGTCGCGCTTTTAAATCCTTTTATTTTATATGTATAGATGGCGCGTTATTGCTTTGTGATAAAAGTCATTAATATCTCGTTTCTACCTTCATTTAAATCAACTTTTGTGGTTCTTTGAAATTTGATGATAAGGTTTATTTTATTTAATATTTAAACGAAAAACGAAATTTGAATAAATACTATTTAATGGAACGACCAAAGATTGCGCAATAAATGTATTTATTTAATACAAGATGACAAACCTTCCACTAATAATAATTCTTATTAACTATTGTGTTGTATTTTAAACAATCACAGGCCAACAATGGACAATTTGTGTATATCCTTAAATAAATATCTTACTTATATCTCTTTGAAGATTGTGAATTATCGAGGTTTTTACTGTAAATAAATTATATATAAGGTATATTTTACTCTTTGTTCTTTATTCCTACCGATTCAATCAGATATTTCTCTAGTAATTAGAGTTGTATTCTCCTCAGTATCGAGATTAAGTACTTAGCGTATTTCCTACATCCATAATATGGAGCCTTTTTGAAAGATTTATCTCACCAAATATAATTCAAATTTAAAGTAGTCTAAACTGTTTCCTCATTATTCTTCACATACACTTATATACATGAAAAAGTAATAGAAAAATAATTTTAAAAAAGGTCAGGTATTGATCTTAAGAACAAAGAAGGCATATCCTAACTAGGAGCAGATGTGCCTTTTAGATGGCAGAGTGCCATCTGGTGGAACAGAAATCAACTAAGCGTTGATTTAGCCTGTTACCTGATATTTGGCGTACCCATTTTCTTGATAAATCAAGAAAAGCCATCTACGAACACGTTTCGGGCTGTTGGTCCTCGTTAGCGTTGAGCAGGCTGTACCACTGCGACCAAAAATATTTTGGTCTCAGAGGCTTCTATACCAGGAAAAGTCCTTAAAACGAGAAACGATATATGACGCCACAACCCATCAGTGTCAATCCAATCGAGCGATATTTGACCGGGAGACGTTCAGCACAGCGTACTACACGTTCCATTAGACAGAACAGCAGGAGTAAACATCGACGTACATGCCACGACTTCACCTTTTCTCAGAACGTTTTGAAGTGGGGCATCAGGGTACCTGTGAAGATGGATCCTACGTGGAAGACGCAACCTTCATGCAGCTCTTTGCTCACTCGAGAACAGCATTGATCTATGACTAGGAAGAAATCCACCTTCGACGTATATAGCAGCCGTATGGGAAAAGAGACAATCCTGTTTCCAATGGGTTTTGGTTTGGCGTTAAATGACCTTAGAGGTGGGGGCGGCTGTAACGGGATGTACACCGGGCGGTATAATATATTATACGGCCAAATAATATCCGGCGCGCAGAGATGCAAATCCCCGCTCGGAAGCGGATTGGTCTCAATCTACTTCTTCAATTTTTGCCCCGGACTGCTAAGCGGCTTAACCCCCGGGCGACAGTCGCCTCCGTGCCTTGATATCCTCCGTACACTTGACTTGGTCGATTGAACTCTCTGTATTGGGGATCTTATAGTGTATGTAGCTCTTCTCATACATTTGTATATATATATATATGATTTTACTTTTTCTCTTATATTATATATCTATGCCTTTCACATTTTGTCCATAGCTCTACTTCCTTCATCTACATATATACAACAATGAAATTATTTTCTAAATAAAACGCGCTCTAGTGTCCTTCTGTAATAGAGTATACATAGTTCTGTCTCTCACTCTATTTTATTATCTCTGTATATTCTATTATAAATCTATAGATTTATCTCTTTTATATATAGGTATAGCTCTGTTTATCACAGATCTGTAGCTCTATTTCTATCAATATATAACTGAGACTTTCACTCATTGCCTCTATAGCTATGTCTCTTATCTATATGTAGCTCCCCCTCTGTTTCTCACAAATCTCTAGCTCTGTTTTTCTCAACTGTTACGCACAGTTTCAATAGCTCTATATCTATAGTTTGGTCGAGGTATCGGATTGTGCTTATTCCTATAACTCTTCCTCTATAAACTTGCCACGTTGATATAGGTAGACCTTTAAAAAAAAAACGTTTACCCTTCCTTGAAATTTTTTTTACGTTAACATATATAGAAGTTTTCTCATTTGTCTATACGGCTTTCTAAGTTTTCTTTAAGACTTCTTTAATTTTCTAACAGTTTATCATTAAAATCGAAATATTTAATTTCTTTTAACAAAAAAACTCTTTCTCACTGCTCCATAGAGCGAAGCGTCCTCTGCTACAGATCTTGTTGTGAAATATGATAATTAACACGGGTACTGTACAACTTTGAGTAGATGATATCAATACGTGCTGGGGCCTACATTGAACACATTGAGTTGTGTGCATATGTGTTTCTGCGATTGGATGCATCCACTCTAGAATGATGAATGGGCGATAGGCAACTTCGTCTACTGTCCATATCATTATACCTCGAGATTTACATGGTTATTTAAATTTAAAATCAAAATTTCGATTTTAGCTAGACGTCTTGTTTCTGTCACTAGGACGCGACCCAGTTCCAGAAATTAGAGACCTTTGCAATTACATTCAGAGCTTTTGATTTTGATATCGCAGATAAACAATTTAGTTGGCTCGGAACCCACTGTAAATTTGGCGTAGTCTGTAAATGGGAAAACTGTCCACGGCCTGACAAGGTCTCAATATTTAGGCTACTTAATAACAATAGCTCAGGCCGTTGTACATTTGGGTGCGTAATATACTATTATTTATTATTGCGAAATATTAATCGTTTAGCCCCACAACTTGAATTGAGAAAGAGAATATTCAAGAAAATTTAAAAATATTAAAACCATGCCATCGTAGAATACAATTAGGTGATTGAATATCATACTTGTTTACATCAGATATTTTTGTGCAGTTTCTGGCTTATTTCCACAGGTGAAAGTTGGATTTTCACCTAGGTAGCGGTGCCAAGAATGCAAATGGCCTCGAGAGGTTTTGCCTTCCAATTATTCGATGCAATCATCAGATTTTTAGTGGTGTTGACCCAAGAAAGTGGAAACCCGTGTCTGCCGGGGGGTGAATTATTCATTCCACTAATTACTGGCCGGACATGGCAGCGCCCTACACAAATACACCGCCGCTTTTTGTCTTTCTCTATCCTCTGCTTCTTCTGCAGTTGATTAACTGCGGACTTTTGAGGACGGAGGGATCGCCATCCATCCTCTTCTTCTTCAGTTGATTAGCTGACGGACTCTTGAGGACGGAGGGATCACCACCCATTCTCTTCTTTTTCTTCAGTTGATTAGCTGACGGACTCTTAAGGACCGAGGGATCACCATTCATCCTCTTCTTCTTCTTCTTCAGTTGATTAACTGACGGACTCTTGAGGACGGAAGGATCACCAACTATCCTCTTCTTCTTCAGTTTATTAGCTAACGGACTCTTGAGAACGGAGAGATCACTATCCATCCTCTTCTTCTTCTACAGTTGATTGAAATATTGAATTTTGATGTCGGAGGGATCATCATCCATCCTCTTTTTCTTCAATTTATAAACTGTACTCTTGAAGACGGAGTGATCACTACCCATCCTCTGCTTCTTCTTCAGTTGATTAATTGCGGACTCTTGAGGACGGAAGGATCACCAACTATCCTCTTCTTCTTCAGTTTATTAGCTAACGGACTCTTGAGAACGGAGAGATCACCATCCATCCTCTTCTTCTTCTACAGTTGATTGAAATATTGAATTTTGATGTCGGAGGGATCATCATCCATCCTCTTTTTCTTCAATTTATTAACTGTACTCTTGAAGACGGAGTGATCACTACCCATCCTCTGCTTCTTCTTCAGTTGATTAATTGCGGACTCTTGAGGACAGAGGGATCACTTCTTCTTTTACAGTTGATTGAAAGATTGACTTTTGAAGACGGAGGGATCACCATCAATCATCTTATTCTAGAGTTGATTAACTGACGGAATCTTGACGAGACGGAGAGATCACCTGGGATTGTCAATGGGGAAGGTGGGAACATCAATTAGTTATTTCAAGAAATCGAAAAAGGTGTTTTTCCAAAGTAGGCTTCATAGAAATAACGTTTTGTCTCGGAAATCAACAATATTTTTCAAGTATAAAGAAAAATATAATCTATATATTAAATATAAGACTCTTCATCTGTATGTGAGATTCTTTGCTGTTCTTACCGTGATGATGAATATTAGGAAGAACTGGCTCATCAGTGGCGATTCCTCCTTTTGGTTATTGTTCTTCTGGAGAACGTATTTTGAGACAAACCGAATAAATAAGCTCTCCAGGTGTCAGATAGCGAGAAATCTTTCCTCTTATTTTATTCACATTTTAAATAAATATATATATGAAAAGTTGAAAATTTACAAATCGGTTATTCAACATAGTTCTCTCATTATCAAGGATGTGTGTTAAAAGGTTCCAATGATAGCTAAGGTGGAAGCATATAAACATTTAAAAAATATTTTTGGTTTTGGTATGTGCATAGATAGTTATCAAGATTTCCCTTAGGGAAGATACAAGTTGATAAAAGGATTTATACGCACCATTTTGCAATAATTTCCCTTATCTTATTTCTAGTCGAGGCTAAGGAAAAGTAATCAATGTAAGCTCTTGATATGGAGCTGGCTCACCGTCCCCATTATCTTCAGTTTTGTCTAAAGTTCTTTGTGTGTCTATTAAAATACAATATCATTTTAAAATATTCACTCTCTCTAGTTATATCTCTTCTATATAAGTGAGTTAAATCAAATAAACAACCGAGGGTTCAAACCTTTCAAAGTTTCAAACTGTTTTTATCACACGCACACATTGACAATATTTTTTATCATTTTTTAAAATAATTTTTAAAAACAAAAATTATTTCACAAGGTTATATTTATTGATCTTTGTGCAATAAGACATCGATTGGGTTGATAAAATATATGATCTATAAATAGATTGAACACATTTATTTATTAAAAATAATGAAAGCATATCCTGACCAGAAGCACATGTGCTTTTCAGATGCAGAGCGCCATCTAGTGGAACAGAAATCAACTAAACATTGATTTAACCTGTTCCTTGATATTTGGTCAACCCAATTTCTAGATTTATCAAGAAAAGTCATCCACGAACGCGTTTCGCGCTGTTGGCGCTCGCCAGCGTGGGGTCTTTTTGTCCCAGAGGCTTCTTGAGAAACCAAGAAATGGGTATTTAAGGCCAAATTTGCGTAACCATGCTTAACACATTAAAAACAATATAGAAAAAAAGAATAAAAGGGTCAGGTGTTGATATTAAAAATAATGAAAGAATATCTATATTAATAAAATGCAAATTTCATAAGTGTTGTTCGCTAAAAACTTTCGTTACAATGCATCAATTTCGACCAAATTTTCAACATTTATGTAAAACGAGATGGAGCAGGTTTTGCTTAACATCAAAATATTTTTCCTAACTTTAACATGCGTAACTTCGCTGTTATCGATTAAATACTAAAAAAATCAACAGAGTTAATTTTATTTATATATAAATACAAAAAATATTCAGCAATTCATTCAACTCAATCTAAAAAAATATTCAAAACAAGCAATTTTAAGATAACACCATATGTAAAACAGTCGGCCAAGAAAACAACAACGATATTACATCTTTCTCACATATTCACACACAATCTTGATTAATAATTAAAACTAATCTTTAACATTGTTTATTATACTTCATAATATATAATATTCGTTAGGCAAACTTTCACTCGGGTAAAACCCGGGCGGAGCCGGGTACACCCGCTAGTATATTATATATAGATTGAAAAAAACTATATTTCAGAAAAAACATTGTTAATATTGAAGAGAGAGAGATGATTTAACTTTTATATTTTTTTTCTACTAAATTAAAAACGAATTTTCAGATAAAAATGATCTATATATACTATTTAAGCAAATCATTTATTATTCTATGAAAAGATTTTAAATTTCGATATTTGTATTTTGATACACTGTAAATTTTTTCTCATTGCTTCTCAGCTATTTTATCAGTTTTAATTTGGTTTTACATTAAATAAATTTCTGTGTCATTCTGAGGTTTGTCTTTCCTAAATACCTACGTTACAATATATATATGAAGAAGCTGCGGCGCATTTTGAGAACAAAATAATGTCCATGGGAAAAATGAATAGACAAAAATAAAAATAGCATTTATTACATATTACAAAGTTTTATATAGATGAACATATACATCTAAAGGATGACATCATTCAATGAACCCACCATCATCGAGAATAACAGTCTCTATACGTTGTCGCAACCGACTGCAGGCAGTAATGAGATGGGTCTTGGGAATGTTTGCCGTTGCATCCACTATAACAGCAGCTCTTAGAACTGCAACAGTGTTGTGGGTATGACTATTGGAGTCGCTCTTAACTATGCCCCACATGTAATAGTCCAGCGGATTAACATCTAGTGAGCTGGGGGGCCAAACATTAGGTGTGACATGGTCGTGAAGATTCTCGGCCATCCATTCTTGGTTTGTTCTGGCTATATGAGAAGGTGCTGCGTCTTGTTGAAAAACCTACGGCCTCCCACGCAGTACCGACCCAAGGCTTGACAACTGTAAATAACATCTCGGTGTGAGCAAAGGAATGACTCAATGATGCTGGAAATTTGGTATGAATCACCCTAGGTACCTCATCAAGACGTTTACACTGCCACCGATCATTTTTGCGGTTTTCCTTCTGGTCCTGAACAAAGTTCTTCTAGTCTGAGAAAAACCATATCATTCCTGGCATAGAGGGATGTTTGAACTGGTTCAGAAGGAGCTTAGCTCTGGTCATGCGGTTTACCATGATTCTTTCAGACATGAACTTTTCTTTCCGCATCACGTATGATTTGTAACGGAGGTCCCCATGAACCACACGTCGGATGGTAGCCTCATCAACCTGCAGCTCTCTGGCGAGTGCTTTCATCGACTTCCCAGGGTCCTCATTTATGGCAGCTTGGACACGGCTTATAAAGTCTGGCGTCTTGATACTGCCAGAACGTCGACAATGTCGTTTCCTTTTGGAAACTCTCGCCACACCATCCTTTGTAGTTCTCAATTATTTCTGAACCTTGAAAAAAAAATGATCGGGCGACTTCAAGAATGCAGCAGTTTATGAATCAGTATGTCCTGCAGCTAAGGAGACAATAACTGCCTGCCTCTACATTTCTTGCGTAATAATAGGTCCTGCCATGTCTATATGAAAAAAAAAAGTGTGGCACCTATATTGTGCGTTCTCAAATAGTTGCAGCACTCTGTAAGGCAACAATTCAAACGGATTATTGGAACGACCGCTTCTCAATAGAGTATACGATTAATTCTAAATATGATACATGAGTCACATATTAAAATACTATTGAATAAAAATAAAGATTTTTGTCATTTGTATTATTAAAAAAACGCGTTTTTCCAAGGTTTAATTTATGTTTAATTTTTACATTTAAACTAAATTAATCTTTATCATCCACACGTATACCTATCTCGTGTCCTCGAAAAATATATCTTTCACACAGAGCTAGAAATAAATACGACCCTTTGAGAGTATAAAACGGATCAAATATGTGAAGCCCATGATCCAAAGAACGTATAGAAGTCACCAAGATTCTCTCAAGCACGAAAACATCAGCCACGTCATGCGCTGTGTCAAGAATGAGCAGGAAGCCAGCTGTGTATATTTCATAAGTAGCCAACTGCCGAATACACCGTGAAGCCACAGATATTGTGAAAAGTTCCCAGACGCAACGTGAATGAATTTTGTTATATAAGGTTTCAAGATGCAGCGTGGAGACTGGAACAAAAAAATCGACTACCAATCTGAATTCACTAGACACCATAGAATATTTCCTTGGAATCCGTGGAATAACAAAAACAGATTCCAATGAAAAGACTGTGCCAGAGCTGTGCTGACCCACGGAGAGAGTATGCCTGAACTGTACTGATCAACCAACGGAGAGATTATGCCAGAGCTGTTCTGACCCACGGAGAGACTGTGTAGACTAACCAACGGAGAGACTTTTACAGAGCTGTGCTGACCAACCAGTGGTGAGACTGGGCCGGAGCTGTGTTGACCAACCAAAGGAGAGACTTTTCCAGAGCTGTGCAGACCAACCAACCAGAGACTGTGCTAGAGCTGTGCTGACCAACCAACGGAGAGACTGTGCCAGAGCTGTGCGGCGGGTCAACCAGTGGAGGAGACTGTGTGAAGAAGCATAGACCACCAATCTGTGGACACCGTGAAAGTCTGTCTCAGAGAGTCATGGATCCTCAAGGCAACGTCTTCAATGACGATACTGTACTAGAGGTGATATTTTGCGGCAGACCAACCAGTGAAAAGACTGTTCCAGAGCTTACGGCGAGCCAAACAGTAGATAGACTGTGTCAGAGCAGTGCGGTGGGTCAACCAGTGGAGGAGACTGTGACAGAGCTGTGCGAACCAACCAGTGAAGATACTGTGCCTGAGCTGTGTGGCGGAGGAGCGAGGTGACAGATGCGGGGAGCGGAGCGTGACCGCGGCCATCCCTCACCCCGAGATGGAGGACCGGCCATTAGAGGAAAGTAACGACCGACGGAAGGGTGTGTGCCGGGCCTAATCACACCTCGAGATTAAATAGAGGGCGCCACGGTCGTTTTTTTTGTATTGGATCGGTTCTGGGTGAACGACGCCGTGGTAATCTCCAGACAAAAAGGGTTGTGATGTCAGGTCAAGTGTGACCTGCGCTGACTTAAGTATTGCGATTTTTCAGGATTCACATTTACTTGCCACATTAGCACGATTAGTGCTTGATGACTCCAGCATTCTGTAAATTAATTTTTTATTAAATTTTTCTCCGTCGAATATGAATCAATAAACTGACGACTATATGTACGGGTAAGTGAGAAACGTAGGTATATCTTTTAATATATATATATATATATAAATTTTTAAACAAAATATTTTCAAGAAATACATCACATGGCTTGTATTGAACCCGACTATATAACTATTTGATACAATACATTGATTAATAATTCCTTTTATAACTTTTCAATAACTTCACATACATTCAAACATCATAACTCGCACGTACACACAAACTTTCATCTGAAGATATCTTTTATATACTTTATATGTGAAAAAAAATTGTAAGTTCTTTTTTTTTTCCAATATTCTGTCAATCTCCTTAATGAGATCTAGGGATATAATGAAAATATATACGAAGTGCATGGCACGAAGTCCTAGTTGATAGATGTACTTATTAATTTGTGAAGGAGGTGTGTGTAAATTTATTATGTCCTGAATGAGTATTTCTACCGCTGACTTGTAGCGAGCTGCGAGAAGTCAAGCTGGGTGATGCTGAGGTGGGTGCCGGGTAGAGACTCAACTGTTGAGATCGAGTCCCACAGCAGCGCTAATATATTCAGATATATTTCGAACATCCTCTATTTCACTATTAAACTTCATTTATTTCATTTTTATCAAACTTCTCGGCTTAAGCCCCCGACTTATCTAGAGTGCCCATTTTTCTGTTACAAGTATGATCGCTTATTGGAGGTTTAATAAAGCATGAAGCTGTTAGCTTCTCGGCTTCCTGCACTGCAAATCTTCTAACCTTCCAGAAATTGATGACAACACTTAGCCACACCTCCAGTATATAGAATGTCAGAATTCTAAAACGGTTCAGAATCTTCTCGAGACATTGTTATTATAGCACATGGTTATTTCCCTTTCCCAGAACTGACAATCCTCTTCGGCTTCGTCTTATGACATGACAGCTAGCATGTTTCTAACTATTTCGGAATAATTCTAATTTAAATTTATAAACAAAATCATTAAATTTTATATTTTCAACTTTAACACACATAAAATCATTGAATTAATGAATCGCCGAATGTCGAGGTCCATTTGGATGAGGAAAGCGAAAACTAAAACGCGGCTGATTCCACACTCGCCTTTTCAGTGATACGCTAACATATGAAACGGTGGATTCTGTGGCCACTTGGACATGCGTCGGAACTGGAGACTGTTGGGTTCTGCGCTGCCTGGAGTATAGGAGCTCCATCTATGCTTACTTCATGTGATGAATCTGTATAAGACTGGTGGTTTTAATAAGGCTGTATTTGTGGGCTTGTAAGTTATATTTGGATTCGAATTGAGTTTTTAAAAATGTTACTTTCAAAATTGTAAGCAAACTTTGATAATCTTTAATTGGCGCCACTTCTGATGCTTAGATATATACACTATGTGATACTGAATTAATGCCAAGAATTAGTGATCATAAAGTTGTCAAAATATGCATAAAAAGAATACAGGTGAAGAACAATGAATAATCTTTATTAGAACAGAATACACCTATACACTGAGCGACATCGCCGTCCACTCAATATGTTGTGAGACCACCGCGGGCGGCTATGCAGGCAGCAACACGTCTTGATGCGGATTCAATGAGGGTACGGGTAGTGTCCTGGGGGATGGCTGCTCATTTCCTGTCAACCACCAACCCGGCTTATGGACCGAAAGGTCTGGGACGCCATCCGTTTCTAGGATGTCAACCACCAAGCACAGTACATCTTATCAACGCGACTGTGGTAACGCACGCAAACGAAGTCCAATTAGTTCTCAGATGTGTTCCATAGGTGAAATATAAGAAGAGACTGGTGGCCATGGAAGCACCGAGGTTTCATGCAGGGCATGTTGTCTGATGCGTGCTGTGTGAGGTCGGCGTTATCCTGCTGGCGAATAATATTTGGTTTGAAGGAAGGGTAGCGTCACCGTTTGCAGCCCGCCATCCACGTATCGTTGGGCCGTCATAATGCCCTCAATACGAATCAGAGATGATCTGCTATCATAGGCGATTACTCCCTAAATCATAATGCCGCTTTGTCGTGGCTAGTTAATAATAATCGCGCTTCACAGACGTGGCTAGTTTGGACCTGTTACCAAGACGACGTCAAAATCTTACTCGGTGACTGTCATTGCTAAAACAGAAGCGAGATTCATCTGAGAATACTAACCTGTGCCATTCCGCTGTTCATGTGGCTCTATCCCGACAAAATTGCAAACGGAGGTGCCGTTGAGTAAATGACAGGCTTCTTAAAGGGCACTATGAGTGTAGGTTCGCGGCGACCAATCTACGTATAATGATTCTGTTCGATATGGGAGAATGGAGTGCCCTGCACAGCCTGAAAAATGGCGCCCGAAGTGAGCTCGGGGACCGCCAACCCCATTCGGCGGATGGTCCACGCGTGCTGACGTCACTCTGGCCGTACCAGCAGCCCTCAATCGTGCCGCATTTCCTTGTTACAACCGTCTTTGCTATAGCCGGTGCACTGTGAAGGCGTCGAGGTGTCTGTCCGTAAAGATTTTAGGCAAGGACTAACCGGCTCTTCTGAGTCTAATCACCATACTTCTTATGAAATCGTCTGTCTGCCGGAACTGATTCTGCCAAAGTTTTCTCTGTGTCGAAAACAAAAACTTCAAATGCTCTCCCTGTTAAGCAGAAAGGTGGGAATATTGGAAAATTTTCAAGTTCCTTCTCTCTTATATCAACATGCTCGGGATAACTGAGCGATTTGCATCATTAACATAACTAGGTGAGCTAAATTCACCCTGAAATTTGCAATCTAGGTGTTTCAAATTTATTCACGCAATGTATTTGAAACTACTCTGCGGGTGAGTTTGCGCATACGTCTAGCCAGCCAATCAGCAGCAGAAGAGTTACCTTACCGTCCTGACCTCACCTTCCGTCTGTGATAACTCAACGGTGAAAGAAGGAACTGAAGTATGCATGTGTTGGTAGAAGCAGGGAATAGTCAATGAGCGGAAACATTAAACGGACACCGTCGCGTTTATGACTAATATTATTTCTCTAAATAAACCGTTGTTTCGTTCGTTATATTTGCTACACACATGATGTCAATTATTAATTTCTCGCCATAAGGCATACTCAGTGAGCGGTTTGATACGAGAGATTTACTGCAATTTATTCATCTGATGCCGTCTACCTCGGTAACGGGCTCTGGTTAGCTGTCTATTTATATTTTAATATATCAATTTCAAAGAAAATCATTCACATTGAGAAATATATAGATATAGTTATAATAGCAAGCGAACAGCATAGAGAGAGAAAAGATAAATCCCCCGATTGAAGTAGGATGATGAATCCCAAAATGATAATAATGAAGATGATAGTTGAGGGAGGAAGGGAGGATGAAGTGTTCCTCCATCATTCTACTTGACAATGATAAATGTCGCCGCCAGGTCGCACAATGGGCGCCACTTCGATAAATTTGGTATTGAGAGAAATTGTGAGCTGTGCCAGCTGTATAGTCCTGTGGCCTACCTACACTGTCCATTGTCGCACTGAAATCCAACGTTGGACATCCGATAGTTGTGACACCAGCATTTATTCTTTTATAAGTTATTTTTTTTACAATTAAATACAGCAAATATATTTTTCAGAAAACGATTCCACTGGTTATTCAGTTTAGTGTTTACACATTGGTATGCGGTTGTCGCAGATATTGCCCGAATTGTCGTAGGAGTTAGCCTCAAGAAGGACAAGAAAGGACAACAAATGCAAATATTTCTGTTGTTGTGTGAAACTAACTACAACATGATGACTTAAGACCACATATCATCTCTATAAATACCTATGATAGCTTTATGATATTGTGATGAAAAGAAAAAACGCGATCAGAACCCGCGATATTTTCGCAGCAAGCTGCCTCGGATCGAGTAAAGCCATGGTCAAGAAAGAAGACAATAGACCGATTGTTGCTTGAAATAGTTTATACTTGGCTATTGTTTGGCTAGTATTGATCAGATGTGTCAAATATATTCCACAACTTGTTAAAAACTTTGTTATAATCATGTTGCTCAAAGTTATATCTTTTGGGCTACGGAAAAACAAAAACTACCATATGAGAGATGAGTATAAAAAAACTTCTATTAGAAGTTGTAAAGAAAAGTTTCTCGGGCGCATAAACACACGTATATAAACACACATACGATTTATTTCTATCTCACTGCTCTGAACCACGGGTAGACAATCTCTCTGCCAGCCCCTTCAGCTGGGGTAAATAACGAATAAGATGGCTCCGGGCTATGGGTCTTATTTTCTCAAACCAAGCTTCTGTTGATCGATATATCGAAAGAAACTCATATCATCTCTTGTAAAAGTTACCTATAATTACAACGACGACATAATAGGTCAGTTTTCAGACGTATGGTTTTAGTTATGTATTATAGAGGCTTCAGAGTTAAACAGAGGGCATTAAGATAACAAAACAATGAGTGATGTAGGTCATGATTCTGGTGCTGCAACGGCCTGATGGGATAGATAGGTCAACGATGGATTTCCTAACTGTTTCAAAACGGCTTCTCGAAGACGGGAGAAGAAGTGCGATGTTGGATTGAACATTAATGAAGAACATCAAGTGAGCTAATTTTCAAGATGAACTCCAAGTAAATTTTAACTAATCTTAAATATTTTTTTTTATGAAAACAGAGAAAATATGAATAGACATTGAAGAAATATATATAGAGAGAGAAACGGCGGCTGGATAAAAACCCGGGAATGACAGCAGTGACGTGGATGTTCCACCGTCATTCAAACAAAATGAGAGTTAGTTGTCCGGCAGATAGGTGAAGGACAATGGATTTCCGATTCTACGAGAAATGAGAGAGAAAGAGACTGGTTTCACCTGCGTGTTGTTAAGTGGTTGCTGTACTGGACGGAGAGTTACAGACGCGATGTATGGTGGCCAGACCGTGCCAGTCACCGAAGGATAACTGCGACAGTTGGAGCCCGAGAGGGACAAAAGGACAGTGCCGCTAACGACTTAAGTGTCCTGTAGAAGAAAAGGAACAGGCCACAGTTGGATCTAGTGGGGGAAAAGTTCGTCCGATTTGAGGGTGGGACAACATGAGAATCATCCCAATGAGAGCTTTTTTGGAAAAAAATCTCCTTTACTTCCATAATTGAAATAGTCAATGTTTTTTATGAAGCTTGTTCCTTGAACACAGCTGTATCCCGAAAACCTACATACTTAGCGGGACATCCTCTCTGGACACGACACAGATGATGATTCCTTTAAATACCTATTTATTGGCCCGGCTTACTGATGTTGCCCAAATAGGATTTTGTATTCGTTGACTTGTCATTTAAGCGGAAGAGTTGTACTCGAAGCAAAATAATTGTGAAATTCTATAATCGAAAATGCCGTTTGTTGAAGGAATCGAGAATAAAGTACAATTCCAGACTATGCAAGCCGAATAAACAATACAGTAGTACTAAAAATCTGGTATATATAATAGGCGAAATAGCTGGAAAGGTTCTTTACTGATAAGCCAAGTCTTCCATATATATTTTAATATTCGGTTCACTAATTGTAGAAATAAAATCGTCATATATATTTGATTAAAAAAGAAATGTCAATGAATAATTCCACTTTCAAGGAGACCTATTTATCACTTAAAACTTCTATTTCTAACTACACATTTGTCATGAAATGTCTACAACTACAAGTTCAAACTTTTAAAACTTTGGAACTCGGAACTCTGAGGTCTAAACACTGAATATATTCATTCATATTATTTGGGATGCATCTTTTAATTGAGACTCAGAGTAGAAACACGATAGAATTAACTGACCAAATTAACAAAGTTTGCACCAGGAAATACCCCGGCCGTTCTCGCCTCCAACCCTGACTTTCCGTCCAAGTTAGTTCCGCCCGTAACGGAGAGAAAATCCATACCCAATCAGCGCTCTCCAAAATAAAAATTTAAAAAACAACAAGACTCCATTACTAGCAATTATTAAAGCCCTGCTGGCAAATAATCAATGAGGGCGCAGACTCATCAAGCAATTTTTCCAGAAAACTAATTATTTTCAAATTTTTCTTTATATTAATAATTGGTGACAGGGTAATCAGGTGCTGTAACTTAATTCCTAAATGAAGCAGCGAGAGACAGAAAGAAAGCTGCTGCCAGCACCTCCATAATCCCATTAGAGGTCGATAAAAGGCCCAGCTTCTAGCGGCCAACCGCAAATGAATGCGCTTTAATGAAGTATTGATTTTAAGACGCTGGATTAAGCAAAGCCGGGCGAGCATGTGTTCCGGCAACTTTTTGCCTGACATTAAGTCAGCCTGCCCCCTTCCCACCGAGTAATTAGACTTTATTGTCGACGCCACATCGACCCTAGTCTGCTGCTGCTGCTTTATTGGAGCTTCCTTCTTGGCGGCGTTCATGTTTTTCTTTTGATTTCTCGGCTGCGCTAGAAGAGGATTCGGCTGTATTTTCTACTTCTGTTTTGTTTTAGATACTATATTTCCTATACGTTTAGTAAGTTGTGAATATTTTAATTATCTCAAAATTTTTAAAATTATTTATTTATTTTACTGCCAGTAGAGGCTAGACCGACCAGACGTGCGTCGCCAAGCACTACCAAGTTCCTGTAAATACAACATAGTTCCTGTAAATATATTGCTTTGTTCAACTTCTCTTTAATGATTTGAATCATTTGAACAATTTCTGGTTTTATTTCATAGAGAGAAACTTCTGGAAGTTTTGATACTGTGTGTTTATTCAAATACTAAAAAATAGATCGAGGAAGGAAGATCAAATGTATGCCAATATTACACAACTAGACGAATGGCCCGGGCAACGCCCGGGTTTTACCCGAGTGCGAATATATTTTAAAAACGTTGTCTTGGGTGGTCGCTATAGACAGGGTGGTCTGTATAGACAGGTGTATGTATCACACAGCTGATAACAGGGTTGTCTAGAGTGGCCGCTATAGACAGGGTGGTCTGTATAGACAGGTGTATGTATCACACTGCTGATAACAGGGTTGCCTAAAGTGACCGCTATAGACAGGGTGGTCTGTATAGACAGGTGAATGTAACACACTGATGATAACAGGGTTGCCTAAAGTGACCGCTATAGACAGGGTGGACTGTATAGACAGGTGGATGTATCACACAGCTGATAACAGGGTTGTCTAGAATGGCCGCTATATACAGGGTGGTCTGAAAAGACAGGTGGATGTATCACACAGCTGATAACAGGGTTGTCTAGAGTGGTCGCTATAGGCAGGGTGGTCAGTGGTCGCTATAGACAGGGTGGTCTGTATAGACAGGTGGATGTAACACACTGCTGATAACAGGGTTGTCTAGAATGGCCGCTATAGACAGGTGTATGTATCACACAGCTGATAACAGGGTTGTCTAGAGGGGGGCAGGGAGGACACGTGTTCGCCGGCAGCCAATGGGCGCGCATTCTATCCGTGAGCTTCAGACAGAATAAGGCAATTATATATATAGATGAATACATTGATAGTACAAGGTGACTTCATTAATTTCCGAGACTGTTTCGTTTTTTTTTTTTCTTGAATGAAAAGTGACATTTTTTTTTATCTTTCAAAATATGCACCCTCTGTCTCAATACACCTGTGCCATCTTTTTTTTTTTCAGATTGTCAAAGCAGGAGATAAAATAATATTTTGAGAGGCTCCTCAAGGTTGCCTTCGGATTAGCTTGTATCATATCAACGTTGTAAAATTTCCTTCTTTTTAACTTCATTTTCGAGTCAGGATAGAGGAAAAAGTCATTGGGGCTAAGTCGGGGGAATAGGGTGGATCAGGGAGCTGTGTGGTTGTATGCTTGGTCAAGAACTGCAAAACAATATGAGCTGTGTGCGGTCGCGCATTATATGTGAAGTATCCAGTCATTTTTTTGCCAACTTTCAGATATTTTAGAGCGCAGTGCTTCCTTAAATGTTTCATTATATCCAAATAAATATTTTGATTAATTGTACGTCCGAAAATAAAATTACGGTGAACCAAACTCTTAATATCGAAAAATGTAGCAAGCAATATTTTGACTTTGGATTTTGCAAACCTTTTATATTTGGGTTTCGGTTCCCTCTCTCAATCCATCGGCTGGATTGACGTTTGGTTTCCGGCTTATACTGATAGACCTATGTCTCATCCCCGGTAATAATATTTTTGACTCTACTCTGGATCAATCCGAGTCATTTCGATCATGTTTTGGCAAACTTCATTCTAACCTCCTATTGTTCCTCCGTTAGAATCCGAGGAACAAATTTTGAATACGTTCAGATCATGTCCAATTATTTTGTTACTATTTATATAATGACAGAGTCATACAGATAGCTCAGTCTGTGAATATAATTCTTTAATAGAAATTATTCTTTTAGCTTTGATTAATTTCTTTATTTTGAGCTTGTTTTCCTCGCAACGTAATGTTCTTGGACGCCCAGTATGTTGATCATCGTTTTTCCTTTTCTAGACCTTGGAAGCGTGAAAATCATTCAAAATTTCTTGAACGGAATAAAGTAGAATTGTCAAAAGCTTCTTCAATCAATTCATGCGTCTCAGTAGGGTCTGCTCCAAAATATCAACTGGCTAATATACGGCAAAAATTATCAATTAGTTTACTGACTAAAATCATCACAGATCTTACTAATTCATTTGCAGCAACTATCATTGTTTACACAACTCAATAATTTCTTATATCAAATATTCATCCTTATTCAATGAGTAGCGAACACGAAATATTTATAAAGAAATTAACCAATGCTTTCATAAATACCTCTATGATAATATGTGGCCATTTCTATGATAGGGCACCACTAGGGTACGGTTTTAGTAAAATTCACAACAGACATCGGCTTATTCCTATTATTGTTGATATGAACTTAACAATACATAAACAATAAAACACCAACCTGCTGTAATACAGTGTAATATATATCACCTTATCTAACAGGCTAACAATTACAGCAATCAGAGGCTGGCGGACAAAATAAACATCGCAATGCTTGGATCAGAGAGCAATAATGTTTTATATAAAAACAAATCATCAATTTTCTACGATACCTTGCTATTCAAGTTTGGAATTTGATGAGTAAGAAAAACAGTTTAGGAACGTTTCACTCAGAGTGCGGATAAAGCTGAAAAAGAAAGACGTAAAACCTATTTAGACACCAATACTTCATCCACAACAATTGAACAGACAAAACTTTCGAACATAATAATTGTGAATCATCCTATTCTACACTGAAGAGCCACAAAGGAGAATAACACTATAAAGAATACTACAGTCAAATGGTGGATGGCGGAATGGGAGCCTTCAAAATAATATTCATTACTTGAGATATTCAAATTTTTGAACGAGAAATCCTCCCAATCATATTCTACCGATTTTCAAAATTACAAGAAATAAATTTATTCGTGAAATCATAAAACCAAAATAATATCATATTAGACATTTATAGAATAAAATAACTCAAAAATTCCTTATAGAAACCTTTTTAAAATTTACAAAAATCTATAATATAATCAGAGTAGGAAAGGGTACAAACGAAAATTTTGAAATAAAAACAAAGACTGCGGAGAAACTTTTAGACGACTTATTTCTGGAGATAATATGGGGGGGGGGGGGGGGGGCTCACAGGAAAACCAGATCACGTTCCAATGGATCCTCTCTCACATTAACATAGACGGCAACGAGATGGCTGACCAGTTGGCTAAAGAAGGCTGTAAGGGACAGCCTGAAAACTCTCAACTTACCTATTCAGAAATTTCCTCAATCCACAAACAAAAAATAACCTCTCTCTGGAAATCCACCCTAAACCACCCCTGGTACACCCCCATTCCTAACGAATCTTCTTTCCACACCCTTACTAAGGAAGAACAAACGGCGATTTCAAGATTACGAACAGGACATCTCAGAATGCTCAAATTTAATGGAAAAATCTCAAAACATTCCCGAAATGCCTGCCAGTCCTGAACGTCTATTGAATTGTATCAAATCCTCCAAAAAGACCTCTGGGAAAACCTAGGACTATAATAGAAAATCTGAGACAAAGGAACCTAATGGAGATCGTTTAAACGACTTGAGGAATGAGCAACAACAACAGTTGAAAATGCCATCAAACAAAGCCATATTCCAAACTTCCAAAAACAGCAATAGTCTAGGAAAATATAAAAATGCACTATACCTAGCGATCTATAAACCTAAAATTCCGTTATCTGTTACTTCATGAGTCACTTAATTTTATTCTCCAAATATATTTCAGTAGGTACATTCATTTTTTATTTATTCAATTTTCTAATCGTAGATTTTTTTTTTTGCTTTCAAATTTTACCTCATTTTTTATCTTCACCCCGAAATGCTCTTTTTTAAAATAAATACGTCAGTATATTATTGAATTTTATTAATTTCTAATAGTAGATATTTCGTGTTTCTAATTCAATTGTTAATTACTTTTCTGCTTATAATAAAATACTTCTCTGTAGAATTTATTTTTTGGGAATCTACTCTGGATGCCCGGGATTTATCCGTGGTCGTATCTGCCCGAATGTATATACTTTGCTTAGAAAGTATTTTCATTTAAACTTACTTGAAATGCTGATTCTAAGAAATCAGAATATACCCATTGCAATTTTTAAGTCACCATCTATACTCTTAATGTGTCTCACAGGCCCTTTGGGTAAACCAAGGGCGTTGCCCGGGTCACTCGGCTAGTATAAAATATTTTGACAGGATGATTGAAATAAAATACATTTTCTGTATCTGACTATATTTTTCAGTTATCATATCTCCCCTACATCGGATAACGACAAAGTGGATTAAAATACTCGCCAACACGTTAAGTAATAACGTGCCATTTGAAAAAAAACTTTTTTCAAATTGGTTGGTGAATTATTAATTAAATCAGTTTTCAAAGTGTTAATTGACCGATCAATTTTAATATATTTTTGTACCTAGCCTTTGTTAATAAATAGCAATAACACGCCACAAAACTTGGATAATATCTATTATCTGAAATATTCACAGATAATATCTTGACTTACAGGAAAACAGTTAATATATTAGAAAAATCGCTTTGAACTCTCTCTCTCTTACATATCCTAAAGGAACTCAAAAATAAAGGTATATATAATTTTACAACTTTTTTTAATCCAAAGAGACCAGTTTCTACGGCGGTGCTGTCATTGTTGTCGTTAGAGTTCGGAAAAACCTTGATCATCCTTTACCTTTTTGTATCGTTCTCTTCATTTTTTTGATAAAATATTTCTCTATTAATAATTATAGATTTTAATGAAATTATATTCTTAAAATTCAAGCGAACTTTTGAAACTTGATTTCGGCATTAAATAATTTTGGATTTAAGCGTGAAGAAAAAAGCTTCGAAAGATTATCCGAGGTCTGATTTATTTAGACATCTATTCCATAAATAAAAGTCGAAGAAGAAGAAAGGTTTGATTAAAAAAATCTGAGAATTACTTATCAACAGTAATAGAAATCAAAGAGCTCACTAGAAAACGTCTCGACGACCATTTGAAGTACAGATAAATTTTTTCAGAAGAGTTTCACATTTTCTACCAACAAGGAGAAAGAGAACAAGTGAAAATATGCCAATTTATGCTAAAAAAATTAAATAAAATAGAAGCATTAATATCTGTACAGAATACACTGATAAATATTTATACATTTGATCCCGAAGCAAGACAAAATAACATATTCATCTAAATATTTCCGCCACCCAATAAAAAGGATCACTGCTCTCGGATGCGGATGAACAAACGGCGTTCTGCTTTTTCAGAAAAAAAAGTTGTCTTGTGGCCGCAGTGTTAAACTGAAATTTCAAAAACAACGTTCTAACATATTTTGAAATTATTTTCCTACGCTTTGAATGACTTAACTCGATGTTTTCGGGAGATTTTCATGGAACAAAACACTTCCCTCGTGATTAACGCAAAGCCCGCGGTATGTGATTCTTGACGCTGTTTGCAAGACTCCACGCAGTAGCTCTCCAAGATATGAGGTAAGATTTACCATACTCCACGGATTGAAAAATATCCTCATTACAGAAACCATTGGTATTACTCAGTACTCAATTTTAGAAATCAGTGCTCAAAAGAGTTTAAAAAGGCATCAAAATACGCATATTGATACGCAGAGTTTACAAGTTGTAAGTTTTGTCCGTTAAGAGCTGATATTAATTTCTATGAGGTCGGCCCCATCTAGACCACTTGTAAAGAAGAGAAGGTCTTGGCAAAGTGAACAGATGCCATTGTTTCCGACTGACATGTTTACACCAGCTCCAGGACTGGAGTGGACCTAAGTGGAACACACAAACAGCCGATGTGTCTTACAGAATGGCCTCTCTTATGAACTCTTTTGACAGGTTCATTTGACATTTCAAGCGTCATATATCGATAGTGCATGCCCCTTCTTCAATACTTAGTTGTTTTTGGGGCGTTGTCAAAGATATTTATCTTTCTTTATCCTTTCCCCTTGAAGGTGTTCTGTGAGGACGATTTAATTTTATTCTTCTAAGCGCTATTCAATCATATTGAGGTGTCAAGTCTGTGGATCTTTAAATTTTTGATAGTGTATCTGGGGATAAGTAGAATTCATCAATAGATCATATAATGTAAAGATGTGGTTTGGGGTTGCAGGTTTAAAGTTACCCGTAGTAAAAAGGCTTGGAATGCCATTGTTCGTATATGACTAGAATAACAAATTATTTTAAGATGTACGAATGCACAAAAAAGTGATGGTTATCAAAAATCCTTAAAACAAAGAAATTAAGATTCGGTCAACAAAAAAACAAAACAGATATCGTTTACAAGAGTAAAATACACATTGCTAGGCATTAGAAACATTCCCATAATAACTAATTGCCTTTCATCCTTTTTTTCTACATCAATTTTTGCAGATTTCTAGCAATTCCAATGTATAGTGGACTGAATGAAGGGCAGTTCTGAAACCTTTTCTCTGAACTCTGGATCAATGTGTGGCCTAATATAATCTAAAAGTTTATAGTTTAGACAGGAAAGTGAGGGGGAAGCACACATAAAATAAAACATTATATTCCCAACCGAGAGAAAGATGTACAGGTATGTAGAGGTCATTTTCCACGCCTATTGACGCTGGCCAAGTATTTCTCAATATCAATTGTGTGTAAGGTAATATAAGAGTCCGCACCCTGATTTGATTTAGGATTTCCTACTTTTTCATGAATGGCAATAAAATATATTTTTTATTGTTTTAAATATGTGAAACTGGTGAATATAACTTCTAAAAGTAAGCTCTCTTTTCTATACCTTCGGCTCTGAGGTATAAACTCAAATTAAATCTTGTATAAAAGACAACGCACACCTCAGAGACACAAGTTGTTAATATTTCCATAATTTGAAAGAGACTGAGAAGTCTCGATAACTTCCGAAGAACATTAGTCGATGAAAAGGATAAAACCTATTTAAAGAAATGACATTCAAGCACAGGCATTACGCTTTCCTCGCTTTTTTTTTAATTCATGTGAGCATACATATATAAAAACCTAACAAAATTTAAACCCGTATACAAATTATTTTTTACATTCCTCAAAAGAAAAATCATCGAATATTTGTGAAAATAAAATATAATAATTTTGGTTCTAGAGGATAAAAAAGTGTGTATATATAGAGAAATATTGTGTAAACTAATTGAATAAAAGAAGGAGAAATTATTGGTCACCATATCAAGAGGGACGCCCTTTGTGGACGCCCATTTGAGTGCCAGCTGAAACGAGGAACCTAGACAATGTCCAACTTCCAGTTGAGAGCTATGGTTGTCGGTCGATCCTTTTGGAGAAAACTGATTGAGGAGGCACACTATTTCGGGAATGATTCACCTATAAATATACATGTTGAAAAAAAAAAAAAAAAAAAACGCTGACCGCTCACATGAGCATTTTAGACGGCAGAACGCCATATAGTGGAACAAAAATCAACTAAACGTTGATTTAACTTGTTCTGTGATATTTAGCCAACCCACTTTCTTGATAAATCAAGAAAAGCCAACCACGTATGCATTTCGGGCTGTTGGTCCTTGTCAGCGTGGTGCAGGTTGTATCTCTACGACCAAAATTTTGGTTCTAGAGGCTTCCTGAGAAATCAAGAAATGGGTATTTAAGGCAAAATTTGCGTAAATACGCTGTTCATGTGAAAATATAATTTTAAAAATAGAAAAATGTCAGGTGTTGATATTAAGATGGGTCTACCATCTAAAATGTGATCGATTATATTATGCATTTTTGACCATTTCTTTCTATTTTATTCTTTTTTTTTCACACGCACATCTATATCAAAGTATAGAGCGCCTCTCTCGTCAAATTAAATATCAAAACTAGAAACCATCTATTGACCGTCGCTGCAAACAAGCGGCCTCGGGTCAGTGACTGAGAGGCGTCCACCTAAAGATCATGGTTTCGGGCTAATGGCCCTCGTCAGCCTAGGGCGGATTGTAAAGATTCTATTAGGTCCCCCGTGTGGATCTCGTAGAATAAACTCCGCCCTAGGCTGACGAGGGCCATTAGCCCGAAACCATGGTCTCTACGTGGACGCCTCTCAGTTTTCCAAAGCTGGTGTTGTGGCTTTGTCACCGACCCAAGGCCGCTTGTTTGCAGAGACAGTCAATAGATGGCGTCTAGTTTTGACGTTTAATTTGACGGGATAGGCGCTCTATGCTTTAATAGATCTTTTTCCTTCCGGCGAAAGTCCCACACATCATATAGTTAAACAGTCACACCGGGTTGCTGCTTAATAGATTCCACACACTACTGTTTAACTATTATTAAGTAGATTTCCCGAGAAAGTTTCCATTGTCAAGTACAAAGGGAAATAAGGTAATGAAAACAATAATCTTAGAAGAGAACTTATAAATTTATTTTCTTGAAGGGGTTCGGTGTAAGGATGGTCGTACCCGTTGGTTTTCTACCGCTACGACCCGGGTTCGAGCATTGGGAACTTTTTTCTGATAAAAAAAAAATGTTCCAATGGCCCCCGATTCTTGCAGAAGTCCAACCTCACCAGCGAGTGCAAGTAACCAAACGGAGCTCTGGCACATTTGTAAGTGCAAAGTCGAACTGATTTTCACATGTGTAGACATGTGGTGCACTTAGAGTAAAAGCAGTCGCCTACTTCTACCCACCATGGTTATCATGAACTGTACCACGTGTACTAGGGATAAGCAAAAAAAAAAAAAGGTTTTTTCTTGAAGAGTACAACCTGGTTCAGAGGTCTTCGGTTACTCCTGCCAACAGATATCCTCCTCTCGAGCCAACCTTCCAAGTGATGGTAACAGCGTTGCCGAATATAAATGATAATCTACTCTGTCAAAAATATTTATATCAGTGAAAATTATTTTAATGTTAATTTTGCAATATCAAAAAAAAAAAAAAAAAATAATAATAATAATAAATAAATAAATAAAAAGGGAATATACAAATATATCTGTATCATGTTTATAAATATAGGAGGCAGCACTTTCCCTCTCTCATGAGGTTGTCACGTCCTCGTGAATGACCTCCCCGTGAGGCGAGAGACATGCACTGTTAATGGATCTTGATCAGGGTTCTCCTTTGGTTCTACTACGTAGTTTATATTTGACAACCTCTTTAAAATTCTGTATAGACCGAACTATTTCCTCAATAAAATTTTTCACACTTTCCTATTTTTCTGATCAGGGTCCCCAAGCTGCTAATAATTGTCTTACTTGATAACTTCTTTCTTGGTGGGTCTTGTCATAGTTTATTTTCATCCTTTCTTGAGTCTTTATTGTACTGTTAGTAACTAATTTTCTTGTCCTGTCTATTTTCATCTGAATACTGTATTTTATGTATTCATCGTAATCCTTCTTGTCGGTGTCCACCGAGATATTCCTGTCGTCAAAGAGGGACAAGGGTTTTCTTTCAAATAGCAAAAAATATGGAGAGTACCCATGGTTTCAATGGATTGAAGTATTGTGAGCGCGCGCGCATGGGTAATGCATTGGAGTATTTCGCTCCAATTCTCTCTTCTGATCCGTGTTCACATACACACTGAGCATGTTTATTAATGTTCTATTTAACCGCTCTGTCAATCCATTAGTCTGGGATTGATGGTTCGTTGTGAAACAAGTTTATTCTTGCATATTTTTACCAAATCACCTGTAAATTCACAGCCCCTGTCGCTAATAAGATACTGTGGTGTTCCGTGACGTAAAAATATCCTCTACTAGAAATTTGGAAACTTCTTTTACTGTTGATTCCAAGACTGCCCTTGCTTCTGCGTACCTGGTGTAATAGTCCGTCAGCACAATTATCCATTTCTTCCTGTTTTTCATGGCTGATAGAGAATCATCAAATTCAATTCCGATTTTTAGAAAGGATAGTTAGCTGGTGAAATAAGCGGTAGTAGTCCATGGTTTGAGCCTTTTTACTTTGGCAAAGGTGACATGTCTATCTCTATCTTCACGAATTCCGAAACATATTCCAACATGGAAGGTCGAAAGTATTTATTCTTAATTCGGTGCATGGTTCTGGCGACACCCAGCTGGTCATTCGACATATTAGTATGATATTATGTGATAATTTCTCTCTTTTATTCTCTGGGACTTCAAACTACCACGTCCTGCTTTCAAGATTCAGGTTTTTCTTGAAAATAAATCCTTCTTCTTCTTGAATATTCTGTGTAATTGATCACTTGCTTCCATTCAGAATTGCTTAACGCTTTCGTTTAATGTATTCTCTGTTTTTTGATTTTAAAATAGTCTTTCATAACCTTCATCCCATTTAGTTTCGGTAAGAGTCTAGCAGCCTTCAGCGTCCAAAAACCTTTTCCCCCGAGTTTTATACTATGTCAAAGTCGTATACCATGATGATGAATATGATGCGGCAATATACGAGTATTATATGAAGCATTTTACAAACAAACCTTTATTTTAGACTCATTCAGACTTTCTACCACAGAAGGTTAAATTTGACCTTGTCATTTAATCTATGACAAAGGCAGTTGACTGAGACAGATAACCTCCGAGTGTCTTCCACAGTATGAAGATCTCTCGCTTTTTTGAGGGCAACTTAGTGATAGAACTGAGGTTCCGTAGAACACAGAGAGATAGCCAATGAGATTCCAAACAGAATTCGCCTCGAATCTTAATTCAAACATGCTTAGCGTTGCTGAAGACAGTAATGAACTTAGAGGCCAAACAAGTATTTTCCTTTCGTATACGAGATTGAAGAATAAGTGGAGATAAGGAGAGGCCGCTCTATACCGCAGCTATATGAGGGAGAAAATATATTCGGGCGGAGGTGGCGAGGAAGTCGCTCGGCGGTGTAATTGCGCCACGCCACCGGCTAATTTGGCCCGGGCACGCCAAGTACTTAGCTTAAGTACTCGAATTAATCTGATGTCACCCGCAGTCTTGTTGCCACGCCAACTCTTTCTTCTATCTCTGTATCAACTCCAGTTCCATTCTTTCTAGCTCGGTGGGATTAGCAACTCCTGTTCTTCATTCTATCTCTGTATCAACTCCAGTTCCATTCTTCTAGCTCGGTGGGTGTAGCAACTCCTGTTCTCTTATTTTATCATTGTCTCAATTCCAGTTCCATTCTTCTAGATCGGTGGGTGTAGCAATCCCTGTTCTCTCATTCTATCTCTGTATCAACTCCAGTTCCATTCTTCTAGTTCGGGGGGTGTAGCAACTCTTGTTCTTCAGTCTATCTCTGTATCCACTCTGGTTCCATTCTTCTAGCTCGGTGGGTGTAGCAATCAATGTTCTCTCATTCTATCCCTGTATCAACTCCAGTCCCATTCTTCTAGCTCGGTGGGTTTAGCAACTTCTGTTTGCTCATTCTATCTTTGTATCAACTCCAGTTCCATTCTTCTAGCTCGGTGGGATTAGCAACTCCTGTTCTTCATTCTATCTCTGTATCAACTCCAGTTCCATTCTTCTAGCTCGGTGGGTGTAGCAACTCCTGTTCTTTTATTTTATCATTGTCTCAATTCCAGTTCCATTCTTCTAGATCGGTGGGTGTAGCAATCCCTGTTCTCTCATTCTATCTCTGTATCAACTCCAGTTCCATTCTTCTAGCTCGGTGGGATTAGCAACTCCTGTTCTTCATTCTATCTCTGTATCAACTCCAGTTCCATTCTTCTAGCTCGGTGGGTGTAGCAACTCTGTTCTCTTATTTTATCATTGTCTCAATTCCAGTTCCATTCTTCTAGATCGGTGGGTGTAGCAATCCCTGTTCTCTCATTCTATCTCTGTATCAACTCCAGTTCCATTCTTCTAGTTCGGGGGGTTGTAGCAACTCTTGTTCTTCAGTCTATCTCTGTATCCACTCTGGTTCCATTCTTCTAGCTCGGTGGGTTGTAGCAATCAATGTTCTCTCATTCTATCCCTGTATCAACTCAGTTCCATTCTTCTAGCTCGGTGGGATTAGCAACTCCTGTTCTTCATTCTATCTCTGTATCAACTCCAGTTCCATTCTTCTAGCTCGGTGGGTGTAGCAACTCCTGTTCTTTTATTTATCATTGTCTCAATTCCAGTTCCATTCTTCTAGATCGGTGGGTGTAGCAATCCCTGTTCTCTCATTCTATCTCTGTATCAACTCCAGTTCCATTCTTCTAGTTCGGTGGGTGTAGCAACTCTTGTTCTTCATTCGATCTCTGTATCCACTCTGGTTCCATTCTTCTAGCTCGGTGGGTGTAGCAATCAATGTTCTCTCATTCTACCCCTGTATCAACTCCAGTCCCATTCTTCTAGCTCGGTTGGTGTAGCAACTCCTGTTCTCTCATTCTATCTCTGTATCAACTCCAGTTCCATTCTTCTAGCTCGGTGGGTGTAACAACTCTTGATCTCCCTATCTATCTCTGTATCAACTCCAGTTCCATTCTTCTAGCTCGGTGGGTGTAGCAATCAATGTTCTCTCATTCTATCTCTGTATCAAATCCAGTTCCATTCTTCTAGTTCGTTGGGTGCAGCAACTCCTGTTCTCTCTTTCTATCTGTGTATCCACTCCAGTTCCATTCTTCTAGTTCGGTGGGTGTAGCACTCCTGTTCTCTCATTTTATATCTGTATCAACTACAGTCCCATTCTTCTAGTTCGGTGGGTGTAGCAACTCCTTTCTTCATTCTATCTCTGTATCCATTTTCAGTTCCATTCTTCTAGCTTTGTGGGTGCAGCAACTCCTGTTCTTCATTCTATCTGTGTATAAACTTTAGTTCCATTTTTCTAGCTCGGTGGGTGTCGCAATCCCTGTTCTCACATTCATCTCAGTATCAACTCCAGTTTCAATCTTTTAGCTCGGTGGGTGTAGCAGCTGCTGTTCTATCATACTTTTTCTGTATCAACTCCAGTTCCATTCTTCTAGCTCGGTGTGTGTAGCAACTCCTGTTCTCTCATTCTTTATCTTTGTCAACTCCATTTCCATTCTTCTAGCTCGGTGTGTAGCAACTTCTGTTCTTCATTCTATCTGTGTATCAACTTCAGTTTCATGCTTCTAGCTCGGTGGGTGTCGCAATCCCTGTTCTCACATTCATCTCAGTATCAACTCCAGTTTCAATCTTTTAGCTCGGTGGGTGTAGCAGCTGCTGTTCTATCATACTTTTTCTGTATCAACTCCAGTTCCATTCTTCTAGCTCGGTGTGTGTAGCAACTCCTGTTCTCTCATTCTTTATCTTTATCAACTCCATTTCCATTCTTCTAGCTCGGTGTGTGTAGCAACTTCTGTTCTTCATTCTATCTGTGTATCAACTTCAGTTCCCTGCTTCTAGCTTGGTGGGTGTAACAACTCTTGTTCTCCCTATCTATCTCGGTATCAACTCCAGTTCCATTCTTCTAGGTCGGTGGGTGTAGCAATCCCTTTTCTCTCATTCTATCTCTGTATCAAATCCAGATCCATTCTTCTAGTTCGGTGGGTGTAGCAATCCCTGTTCTCTCATTCTATCTCTGTATAAACTTAGTTACATTCTTCTAGATCGGTGGGTGTAGCAATTCCTGTTCTCTCATTTTATCTCTCTATCTACTCCAGTTCCATTCTTCTAGCTCGGTGGGTGTAGCAATCCCTGTTCTCTCGTTATATCTCTTTATCAACTCCATTGTCATTTTTCTATCTCGGTGGGGGTAGCAACTCCTGTTTTCTTATTCTATATCTGTATCAACTCCAGTTCCATTCTTTTAGCTCGGTGTGTGTAGCAACTCCTGTTCTCTCATTCTATATCTGTATCAACTCCAGTTCCATTCTTCTAGCTCGGTGTGCGTAGCAACTCCTGTTATACATTCTATCTCTGTATCAACTCCAGTTTCATTTTTCTATCTCGGTGGGTGTAGTAACTCCTGTTCTCTTATTCTATATCTGTATCAACTCCAGTTCAATTCTTCTAGCTCGGTGGGTATAGCAACTCCTGTTCCTTCATTCCATCTCTGTATCAACTCCAGTTACATTCTTTTAGCTCGGTGGGTGTAGCATTCTCTGTTCTCTCATTCTATCTCTGTATCAACTCCAGTTTCATTTTTCTATCTCGGTGGGTGTAGTAACTCCTGTTCTCTTATTCTATATCTGTGTCCACTCCAGTTTTATTCTTCCAGCTCGGTGGGTGTAGTAACTCCCGTTCCTTCATTCCATCCCTGTATCCACTCCAGTTCCATTCTTCTAGCTCGGTGGGTGTAGCAACTCCTGTTCTCTCATTCTATCTCTGTATCCACTCCAGTTCCATTCTTCTAGATCGGTGGGTGTAGCAATCCCTGTTCTCTCATTCTATCTCTGTATCTACTCCAGTTCCATTCTTCTAGCTCGTTGGGTGTAGCAATCCCTGTTCTCTCATTCCTTCTCTGTATCAACTCCAGTTCTGTTTTTCTAGCTCGGTGTGTGTAGCAACATCTGTTCTCTCATTCTATATCTGTATCAACTCTAGTTCCATTCTTCTAGCTCGGTGGGTGTAGCAACTGCTGTTCTTTCTATTTATCTCTATGTCCACTCCAGTTCAATTCTAGCTCGGTGGGTGTTACAACTCCCGTTACTTCATTCCATCCCTGTATCAACTCCAGTGTCATTCTTCTAGCTTTTATTTTTTATGGTGTCTGAAATTTAAGGCAATCATTAGGTAGAAAACACGACAACATGGCGCAGCCAACATGATATTCTCTTTGAAGCAGAACCGAAATATACTGGAGCAATAACGTAAAATTGTGGACTGTAAAAAAATGACATTAAAGACCAAACAGAAACTGATCCAAATAAGTTATGTGTATTTAAGGAGGAGAAGTCAGACACTGCTCCTGTTAATTCTCAAACCGAGCCCAGCGTCACTACAACCATTACTACACTTAATAATCACACAGCAGCAGCTGCTTAATAAACTCGTACAATTGCTGATGGTTCAGGAGACAGGAGAAGATGGCTAAAATGGACGTCAAAAGGCTCAATGGAAAGAATGTCGATCCGTTGATTTGGATATAAAATTACGAGATTCTGTGTGAAAATAATACCTGGAAATCTTCTCAGACCAAAGTAAACGGAGTGCGTTCATTTTTGGGAGAGACTGCCTTTCTTTGGTATGACAGTAAAGATAAAATCCTAGCAGATGGAGTTTGGGAAGAATGGAGGAATGATTTCATTGAGGCATTTCGCGAGAATCCCATTCCAGATTTGATAAGGCCGTTAAATGGCAATATCGCAGGGTCTCCTATGTGGACTATTTTTTTCAAATAAAATTTTTGAGATTACTTCATCTAGGCTTGCCAGGAGCTCCTGGGAGAGTCTTGATAATCTGAATCTTTCACAGCTTTCCCCAGGAGATTCAGCAACGCTTGGCTGTGATCCCATTTTCCACCATTATAGAATTGAGAAAAGGTCTTGAGAGGTGTAGGCCTTCCGTTCGCCCATTAGAAAAAATGCACTTTTCCAAAATAGAAAAAGAGGGTTGGCCTTTCCCCGATGTCAAAAAGGGTATTGTACTTGTTTTTCCCCTAACTCAATGTTTCTGGTTATTGTTAACGGAATGAAATTAAATGCATTTTTGGATTCTGGCTCATCTTTTGATTTGGTATAAAATAATATTCTAGAAAGCTATGTGGCTAGACAATTTATCCATCAAAAACAAAATTAACAACGATAGATCAAAATAGGCTTTTTGAATCAGAATGTATTGACCTTAAGCTTGAAGCGTATAATCGTAGAATCGAGATAATTGCGGTAATATATTGAAGATATGCCTTTCGAGATTTTAATAGGAAAGTCAACTATGAAACATTTCAGGAGACAATTGGATTTCATACTGATAACATCAAATCTTGGCTTTGAATGCTAATGAATATGCATTTACAAATAATGATATACAGGAAAACCTCTTGAGCCTTTATGACCTTTCTCGGATCAAGGCACCAAAATTTGAAATGGATTTCTCGTTGAAACCTGATTGAAATTTATCAGGTGTATGCCATATTCAAAGTCTGAATTCAAAAGAAAACGTATCTCTAATAAAATTAAAGAAATGCTTGACCTGGGAATGATTGTTCTATCTACCTCGGAATTTGCATCACCATGCGTACTTGTTCCAAAAAATATTCCTCATTTAGATTCTGTCAAAACAATCGAAAACTCGTTCGAGAAACTAATTTGTATTCTTTTCCAAGGATTGACAGGATTATAAACCAGTTTGGAGGTTGCGATTATTTCACAAAAATTGATTTACGAGAAGGATTTTGGCAAATAGGACTAACTAAGGGATCCAGCATATTTTCTGCGTTTGTAACCTAAGGTCTGTACGAATTCACAAGGTTGCCTTCTGGTTGGAAAAATTCTCTTTCCAAATTCCAACGCATAATGACTGAAATCTGCTAGATCAAAGATAGTTGTCTATATCGATGATATCTGTTGTGGTGTTTCCACTAAAGAAGAATGTGCAACCCTATCCAACAACATTCACGCTAGTCTGGCCAAATTTGATATGACCATTAACCTGGAGAAATGTCAGTTCTACGTTCCTCAAGTGGAGTTACTAGGAAGAATAATAAGTGATGATTCCATACACATGAGGGATCAAGTGATCGAAATGGTGAAGAACATGAGAAGACCTTACAATTTGATATACGTTCAGTGTTTGACTGGCTTAACTGAGAATTTTAGGTCGTATATACCGAATTATGCTAAGATAATAAGAACATTGGATATTTGAAAAGATTCTATTTTTACTTGTACAAAAGAATGTGAGGAGTCGTATTTGAAAGTGATTACCCTGATTACATACAATCCTATTTTGAGGATCGCCGATGGTTCGCTTCAATTCGAGCTGTTTACTGGAGCAATATTGTACCAACGAGATATAACAGTGAAGAAAATTCTTTGATTACGGAGAATTCTCAGAATGGGCAAAATCTAAAAATATGAGACTGATCACAACAACTCCCCATATCATCCAGCTTTTAAAAATGGCCTCGCGGAAAGAACCATAGGAGAAATAAATAGCTTTCTCGCTTGTCAGCCTCATTTAAAAGAAGAATGGAGGTCCTGTCTAGAAATAGCAATTCGGTATCATACAACTCTTATCTAGGTTGCTCGCCTATATTTAAATAAACGAAACAATCTCCACGTTTACATGCTGATGAGGAGCTTGGTATAACTTGATAACTTGAAGAAAAGAGACAAAGAGGGAAAACATTAAAATCGAAAAAAAAAAATACTTTTTTTTAATCGCAAACAAAGAAGGCCACCACCTGAGCTAAAAATTGAAGATTATGTGCTGGCACGTCATCAAAACAAAAATAAAAGAATGGTGCCAAAATGGACCACATGAGTCGTGTCACTAAAATAAACGGTTTTGTTAAGTATGTCGAATGATATTTCGATGATCATCAGACCAGGACCGCTCATATGCGCAATGTCCAGCCTTTCCACATCCGGAAAAAGGCAACCACCATGGAAATCATCTCAAAGTGATGATAGATTTTCGGTGGCGGGTGCTGTAGTGATTCCATATTTCGAATTGTTTCTCTTTTTTTGAAGAAGAAAAATGCCGTAAATATGTTATATTTCATTAGAGAAAAAAAAATATAAATATAAAAAGATAGACATAAGATGTTGGTGTGTGCTGAAGAGTGGTTGAATTTGTCAAAATAAAAGCCTATATTCTATGGTGTCTGAAATTTAAGTCAATCAATAGGTAGAAAACACGACAGCATAAAAGGAGAAAAAACCCATATAAATAACCGACAAAAAGTTCATATTCTGTGGTGTATCTTTTTGGTTGGCGTCGGCGAGTTGGATGGGAGACCTACATATAGAGAGGAGAAATCCGATCTTAACATTTTAAATAAAGGTGTGAAATTTTAGGAACAAAAAGTTAAATTAAAATAACGAAAGGGTTAAAAAAAACTAATTTGCAAACATTTATAATTAAGTAGCTTAAAATTTTACTGGATAATTAAAATGGCAATCTTTTTTCCTTTGGAATAACAATTAGGTCAAGTTTTTGTATATCGGTAGAATATGAAAATCCCGTAGAAGCGAGCTAACCCTTTAATCACAAGAGCTCTAAAAAAGGGAATTAACTGAAGGAAGAAATCCAGCTAAGTAATCATAATTTGACAAACAAAAGGTGTTCTTCAGAATGGAAGAAGAAGAAAGGGAGTTGTTGAGTCAGGGGGGAAAAACGAAGTTAATCAGAGAAGATTTGCACAGTCAATAGCCCAAGGAACAGGTGGAAGAGAAAAACCTGCACAGAGACAAAAAGTGTCTGCTAATTAAAAATCAGGTTTTAAACGACAAATTAAATTATTTAACTGGATTGATTAATCAATTAGAGTTTTTTTGGAGATTCCTTTAAATATTAGTCGCCGTTAATTACACGGGAATTAGCTGGTGACAAAATTAATTTTTGGGATTCACTGGGAGATTTGCAAATACAGAGTTTGTTTGGGAAGCATTCGAAATGTGAAAACACGAGTCATCTGGGGACTCTGAAGTAATCTTTGAAAGGTTGAGAGTGGTGTTGAGAGCGGTAGCTAAACCGTTGCTTAAGGCAATCGAACTCTGTATTCTGCATCTAACTATGCATAGACTCTCCATCTGTACCCTATCTAAAAATAAAATTATTTGATATGATGATTGATGCAATTCCAACTATATATATTCTTTCAATTTCGTTCGTTAATCTTTTTAGTCTTGTTCTAGTGAGAATAAAAATAATTGAATAGAGAGTTACCTGATTTCATAATTTCAAAAGCCAATGATCGGAGGGAGTTAAGAAATCTGCTATATTAGCAAAAAAAAAAAAAAAACGGTGAAGTTGCAGGCCCGATTTTTTGACCAGAATACAACGAGAGGGCGCGCGCTTTGTTAAAGAAAGTTCATCATCATAAAGGATTGGGTTAAACATAGCTTTCAGTGAACTTGCATCTTCGCGCGAAAAATCTGTTTCTACTACCAAAACCTAAAATTGATATCTATAATACAGTAGAACCTCGCTTAAGCGGACACCAGGCTAGCGGACACCTTTCCACAAAGGACAGTTTTCATTTGCAAAATTACAATTTTTACAATTTAGCAACTCTCCGGTAAGAGGACACCTCTCCCTAAAGGACACTTTGGCTCTGCAATTAGGTGTCCTTTACAGGAAGGTTCTACTGTACTAGATAATAATTTGTGATGTGAATAACTAGCAGAAATAAAGCAATATCCTTTGATATGTTTGACTGATTCGCTGACGAGAGAAACAAGTAGAGAACTAAAATAAAGAAAATAAGATGATCGAGTTCAGTAAAAAAACGTGGAAGGTGTTACTATTTATATTACAATATAACGCGGCTTATGATTGTAGAACACACTTGAAAACTATTCCGCATGTGCATTCGATTTTTCGTTCAGGAGAAACACATGCGGGATAGTTTTCAGGTGTTACTATTATAACGATTTTTTCACAATTAGTAGCTTTTTTATTGAAATGCTAGCATTCAAGCCAAAATCTCTCTTCGAAAGGCTTAAATAACAAACATCGACTTTTTCCAGCTAGGATAGTTTGAATGTGTACACGCGTAAAGTGGATATTTGAAACCTACATTTGAAAATCATTCAAAATATGATACCTATTTACATTTCCTTATTTTATTCTAATATTGAGGGTTTAGCAATGGGTTTAAAAGTTGCTCTAAAAGTGTGAATATATAGATCCATTTCTAAACCCTTAATATTAGACTAAAACACAGAAATGTAAATAGTTGTAATATTTTAAATGATGTTTTGAATGTTTTTCCAATTTAGACTGTAAATATCCACACTACCCACGTACACATTCAAACTATCTTAAGTTGAAAAAGTCGATGTTTCTTGATTTAAGTCAGTCCAAGAACGAGTTTCGCTTGAAAGCGCTGGCATTTCAAATAAAAAAGATACTCACTGTAAAAAATATTTATAATTTTGAAATTCGATTGTCTTATAAGGCATCAGAGTACCATCTATATACAAATAACGATTCCATTTATAGAACCGTTGCTTCTTTCACAAAAAAAAAAAAAAAACTCTTCCTACTGTCCTTACTGCAATGGACACATATTGGGATGGCCTGGCTCATCAGCGGTGAACCCTCCCAGAGGTTCGGCCAGTTTAATCTATCATTCCCTCTATAGTATTACATGCATTTTCCCATTTTTTCTAGTACAACAGGGATAGTGTTAGAAGATTTTATTAGTAAAAGAAGAAATCGTATAATAAATGGTATTATTGCTCGTGTAACGATATTTCATTATACAAGCTTTCCATAAAAATATTTATTTATATTACTTAAAATAATTTAAAAACAATAAAAAGCAATGTTTTAACTATAGAACAATTTGCCATTGTGACAGGGATATATATCACCCACTATCAAGAGTGTTTATGGTGAAAGCCCATTGCAGGCGGATCAAGCATTTCCTCGAAATGGAAAATATGAGAGAATTCTCTTTTAATTCAGAAGTACGTGCTTCAAAATATATCATCACATACTGCCTACAGAACGATGAATGTCATTGCATACATTATTTCTGCAATCATTGACGTAATAATATACGTCCTAATCTTTATACCAAAATATTGAAAGAAGCCTTAACATTCCAAAGGATAAATGCATTTCCGACGCAATTTTTATAAATTAAAAAAAATAACAACTAAATTATTGAATAATCACATTTGATCAATTAATGTTATTCAGGACAGTTCTCTTCTTGGTAAGAAGATTTGAAGCTTTGATGGATCCCTGAATTGGGACTATGAGTTTCTTAAAATTAAAATTCGAGCGTATACCATCGTTATTATAGTTTATTCTTGGATGCTATTTATGGAAGCCTCATTCTATTATTATTATTATTTATTTAAGTAACCCAGGTTCCTGGAGCGTACAGAAGTCGCCAACTACCCGGGATGTCCTTCTGACCTAAGTCTTCTTGGATTTATATACAATGCCAGTGGAAGTCCAATTAATGAGGTGTCGCCAGGCAGATTTCTTTCTTGGGAGATTTTCTAGGGATGCTGGACATATGTTGGTGATACCTAGGAGAGTGGCTGTCTGGAATCTTTGGTATTGGAAGGTTGGGCAAGTGAACCTCATTCTATCAGGCTTTAAACACACACTCGACCGTGCGGCCACGCGGCGCGCGAGCTCCGCCGTTTTCCCTAATGGCGAGCGCTAGGGGCGAAGAATGTGTGATGAAAATGATACTGGCTGATAGCCCAGAAAAAAGCTGTACAAGAGCCTGAAAGGCCCAGCTTGAATACTTCAACATTCGCCGAGAAATCAGCGAAAGTACATAAATCAGAAGATTATTTAATAAACAACGTAGAATCTAAGTATGTAAATTTGCCAGCAGGCGAAAGTAATACAAATTCAACCGCGGCAGTCGGCATGCAAACCAAGTCGCCTTCCAAAGGCGCTGAAAAAGCTCTGAAGAACTGGGCTGAAACAATGGAGGAGGACAACAACTCTGAGGAGGGCTTCACAGTGGTGAAATCGAAGAAGAGGCGCCACGACTCACCTATGGCGGACTCCAACAGCACCAGGGCCAGCGGACCTAGGGGAAGGCCTCAGCAAAGGGGAGCAACAACAGCGAGGATTCCGCAGGTCCAGGAGGTCAAGGCTACGCGTGCCCACATCGCGGACGCCAGGGCGAGGCAGGCGTCCTCTACCCAGGAGCAGTGTGTCTATATAGAGCACTGCCCTGACTTCACACCGCTCCACTACCTCCAGGCGGTGGATAAATCATCCAGCTCACCCGGATGAACGGCCACGTACTAGTTGGCCTGGCCACCAAGGTCCAGGCAGCACGCCTAGTGGATCAGGGTCTCGAGATCGAGGGCACGACCCTCAGGACGTTTCCCTTCCGCAAGAGGGCGGAGAGGCTGCTTATAGGGAATCTCCCTTTCTTCGTGGAGGATGTTGCCATCATCGACGCCCTGCGGCCTTACGGGCGTGTAACCTCCATCTCCCCTATTGAATTCAAGGCAGGGGAATATGCCTACACGGACGGCCGTCTCGAAGCCTACATCCTCCTTCACGACGGGGTGAAACTGGAGAAGCTCCCTACGCGCCTGGACATCAAGACCAAGGGAGACACCTTGCCCGCCTTCTTGACCCTTGGGATCAAACTCTCCAAGTGTAACAGGCAGGGTCACCGCAGGGCCAACTGCCCCATGCTTGCCAGGCAGATCATCGGCCCCAAGCAAGCAGCCTCCCCCATCGAGGCTTCTTCACCCGCCGTGCCTCAACAGCCCAGTCAGCCGGCGCCACCGTCCCCTGCACCAGTACCCCTTACTCCACCTGAGGAAGTGCCAGGCACCGCTCCAGTGGCCAATGCTCGGTCCGTGGCGCCTCAGCCTACAGTGCCAGCACCTCCTACTCCACCTGGTGAGGTGCCAAGTCCTGCCGTCGCGGCCCCTTGCACGTCCAAAGCAACCCTGTCTCCCCAAGCCTCCCTGGAACCCATCGAGCCATAGCAGGTGGCGCCAACCGAAGAGGAGACCACGGGCTCCACTCTAGCCGGGAGAGGCAAGATCAGAGCCCAGCTAAACATCATCCTGGAGCAGGCCCCCAACTCCCTGTTCGCTGAGACCGGCATCCTTGGCCTCCACATGGAAAAGGTCTGTGGCGCCCTCGTCTCCACACCCACCCTCAAGACCCTCATACCCAAGATCTCAGCCGCCCAGAGGACTGCAATGCTGGAGCTGGTCCACGCCATCTTGAAGAGGCGCCCAGACTCTAGTACCTCGGTCTACAAACGCCTCGTTGTTGTACGAGGCCTATTGGGCGGGAAGGCGTCATAGGCTTCAGCGTCGCCACCGGTGGCGTGGAGGACCCGCTCATCGCCTGGAGCTGAACACTTGTGCGCCGGGGATGCCTCCTTTCATCCTCTATTTTGTGATTGCTGTGCATATTTCAATTTTTGTTTATTATTGTATTATCTGTCCTGTTTTACTATTTTTATTGTTCTAGCTCTCTTTGAGTGTATATATTGACGAGATGTCAATAAACTCGTTTTAATTGTCAATTGTAACAAGACACACACACACACAATGGGTGGATGGCTATTATAGAGTGAATCAAATTCTTTCATAAAATGGACATTTGTTTCATTTCTGATATAATAACACCATTTAGTAATAGCTCTCTATATAGCTTCACAAATCTGCCAGTTCTTAAATACATTCGAGACTCACATGAGAGACCGTCTGAAATACATATGTGTCCCTGGTCTCTCTAGGAGGTGAGTCCTCCATAGAGGTGGGATTAGTTTAGAGTAAGTGTGTGATTTTACCAAGATGTTCAGTCGGTCACCAGAAGGGTAGATAGCTCCTCGGAAGTTTGGCAGCACACTACGTCAGTGCCAGCCAGCCATCTGATCCCAAGTGGCCGGCCCATTGAAGAATGGCAGGATATTAATCTGGCGCCGATTGTTTAGATGCCTCGGGGAACAATGTTTGTCGCTCGCCAATAACGTCGTCCCGGCAATTAATAGGCCTAATTGTCGGACTCATCAAGTCTTCTAGGGTATATGGTGGGGGCGTCAGAGATGGTGGTATCAGGGGTTTGACTGGGGAACTATGGGAACATTTCTTTGCTTGTGAATAAATCTTGGACTTTAATAATCATATAAAAGATTGGTTGTTTACTCGGTTAAATCTGCCAGCGCCTCAATGAGATGTGTAAAATCACGGATCTTATGAAAGAACACTTCCCTGAGAGAGACCAGGAGTTTTAAGGCCATCTATAATCTGTATATAAGGTATAATTTGCTAAATATAAATGAATCCTTATATTCAATCAGTATAAAGATTATATTCATTAGAATATTCCGAGAGTTAAACGGCCAAGACTGGCCACCCATCTTCTTCTAGGACCACTCTGCTGGAAACCTTATCTAGCAAAGTGATTCGAGTAGATGTTCGGTCATCCAATATCAGAGGATACCAATAAACAATTCTTATATTGATTAAAGCTAAGATGTTTAATTTAATAAGGTAAGTGTAAGACACTATTGATATATCCTTTCGAAGGGTTGGTACTTCTAAGGAAACTTTGTTCGAAGGTTTTAGCCTTTATAGAATATCCCAACCTTGACCAACTTAGTAACGAACCTAGCAGCCAGGAAGAACAGGATCTCACTATATCGGTAGATTTTACCTTCATTTCTTAGAATCCCTAATGTACGGAACTTCAGCCTGCCATGTGTAATTTGCCTTGAATTAAATATAGCAGTTAACTCTGGAACCTTTTATGAGAGACTGCTTTAAAAGTCATGGCTACTCCTTTTGTTTCTCATTCGAGGTTGGAATAGACCGGATCAGATCATTGTTTAAATGGTCAAAATAACTACACGCGCTAGGCATACAATTTGTTGGAATGGTAGAAGTAAATGGAATAATTACAATTAAGTAACTTGCCTTCAGAAGAATCCTTCTCGCTGATGCTCCAACTCCTGCGGCAAATCTATTCGGCCCCAAACCCAGCAGGACTGACGATGCCAGGAACCATCGTCTTCAGGTGGGCTCTATGAATCATCCAAAACTGGTGTTGTCGCTAACCCGAATTTGCCAAATTGCAGAGGTCAATGGATAGCACATAGGTTTTGAGTCTATTCTGACGCTAAGTGCGTAATTTATTTTCAAATTCCTTTTCATATACATAGCGATTCCATGGTTATCTTGAGAAAGCGTTTATAGGAATTGCCTTTTCACCATTATAAAATTCCATTTAAAAATAAAAACAACTCTATTCAATATTATTATAAAAAAGGTTAGTTTTAAATATAACAAATTAACACACGAGAGAGAGAGAGAGAGAGAGAGAGAGAGAGAGAGATAGAGTAGATGTTTGTGTACGCTGGATAATTCCTATTTAGGAATAATATATGCAACGTTTTTGTTATAGAAAATTTGGCCAACTCTTCAAGTGTTGTGTTTGCGATGAAAAAATATAAGAGTGGGCGAGTGGCAATATTATATTTGAAACGTAATTAAAGTAAAAAAGAACAATTGTGAATAGAGCGAGACAGATAAGAAGCTGTTACTCGTACTGACAGCTCCCAACGGCGGTCTCTTATTCACAGCCGTTGGATTTCCAGAACTTACTTGCTCGTGGAAATTTCTCGAAGGAAAAAGTCAAAAATAATTTACATAACAAGCATGTATTTAACATGTATAATAGGTACAAATTAGGGATTTTTATGATATTTCATGATATTTACAAGTATTTATTCTATGTATTTATAAATAAATTAATTCAAGAAAAAGTCATCTTCAGGTCGTGCAACTAAAAGTTGCTGATGGCTTGCGCCATCTGTCTGAATAGATATCAACTATTCGTTGATTTTTAATTATTCCATAATTGGCCAATATAGTTGATATTTATTCCGATAGATGGCACAAGCTATATTTAATTAATTCACCAATAAGAAGTATTTATTAATTCAAACAAACACTATCAAAAATGTGACATATATATAGAATAAAATAAGATAATAAACAGTAGAAATGCGTTTCTTATTTGTGCAAAGTACATGCTTTGGAATCCTTTACAATCCATCTACAGCCATACAGGCTATGCCTCATAGCTATGAGTGTAGAAGGATTGTAAAGATTCGAAAGCTTGTACTTTTCACAAATAAGAAACGCATTTCTACTGTTTATATTCTCAATCTATACTTTATAGCAATTTTCTATTTCTAATATAAAATAAAGTTGAGAGAGTAAAATATTCATGTACCTAGAAAGGCATATCTCCCATTATTTATGCACCAGAACGATGCATTGTATTAATTACTCTAGTTAAAATATTTACTAGTGCTGTTGTGACTAGGGCTTCCAATCCCGGTACATATTTTCAATCCCGGGATTCAGGATTGCTTTTTTCTCAATCTCCCGGGATTGAAAAACATTTACGCCAAGAGGTATATCGTTTCGTTCGTTATATTTTTAATTTTTTCTTTTATATAGTGCCAATGACGTGGCACTTACTTCGATGAAAACAACCTGAAAGCCATATATTGTGCGCCTGCTAATGAACTAAATCATTGCTTTTGGGTTACAGTTTGAAATTATCTGTCAATTACTGTACACACATCTGGAAAAAAATACTGTTCTTGGAACGCTTAGACCACATCTCTTAATGCAGTGTTGGGCAGTAATCCATTCAAAGTAATACATTACCTTGTAATTACGATTACTTTGCAATGCATTACTTTGCAAAAAAATTAATTTCATTAGAATGTAAACATAACTACTCGTAATTCTATATATAATTATAGCAATTGTGATTAAAATTACTTGTAATTGTAATTATAGCAAATCTAATCATGATTATTTGCAATTGTGATTATAGAAAATGTAATCATTATTGCATTTTGCCCAACTATGTATTAATGTCATTTTAGTGTCATCATGCAAACTAGAACGTATCTTATTGCATAGGTATCCAGAGGAGGAGAAGACTCTTTCCGATTCCACAGACGTTGGAGGAATTGTCAGCAAGTATTGATACACACTCTCTAAATACGGTATTCGTTTGCCTGACTGAGCAGCAATATTAAGTTCGTGGTTAATCATAGTTGAGTAGGATGTGGAGTCTGGTGTAGGTATTGTAATTGAAGTTGAAGAGGCAGCCTCAATAGCTTCTTGCAATCGGCGCTCAATTGTGAAATGGTCATTCGATTGTGATGGCTCATGGCGTTCTTGTAAACTCCGAGGAAGTTGCGAATTATCAGCCTGAATTTTCTTACTTCGGCCATTTGTTCCTGTAACAGTTTAAGATGCAAAAGCAATTTCACGCTAAAGTCTTTGACCATCTTCTTTTTTTTCTAACTGTGCTTGCGGATTGTGCAGATATTGGAGGACTAAAGATGTTTTATTGCATCGCTCTTCTAAAATTCTCTTTTGAAAAGATTTTTGCAGATCTTTGCTGAGAGAATGAGATTGTGCTTGCAGCTCCTCTAGAAGAAACTATACTGTTGCTTCTGCAGTCAAAAGCGTAGCGTCGCGTCTACAGATAGCCACCACAGCTGCCCGAAATGGTTTCAGTGCGGAAATTACTTGCGTCATGATATCAAAATTTTCAACAGTTAGACGGACATTTGCATTTACATCTATTAGCGCCTTCTTAATCGCTGACTTCACACTGAGAAGTCTCTCCAACATGTTCAATAAACTATCCCAGCGCGTTCTGCAGTCGAGAATGAGACACATACTGTTGGAAATGCGATTATCTTGCCGCATGTAGTTCAGTAAGATCTCGTTCTTCAGCGGCGATCGTTTGAAAAATTTCACAACCACATGAGCTTTTTTCGTCACTTCATTTATATTTTTCTTTGAAAATACTGGAGATTGTGGATAAATTGCTTCAGGGAATGAGGGATGTGCTACCTCTAGGCTAACGTTAAATGGAGAAGTGTCCTCATTGTCATCCTCGGAAAGGTCAGAACAAAAACTGGGGCCCCCTCCATGTATACTGCTGCATACTCTCATTCTAGAGGCTGCCATTTTGGAAAGATCTTGCAGAATAACCCTTCGTTATTAGTGCATGAAAATAATTTCAAATCTCTCAGAAAAAAAAAGACCCGAAATGCAGCTGTATAAACAAAACGTCAAAAGTGTGCTATCTCATCATCTGTTAGATTACCAAAATGCTAGATAAGAAAAAAATATTTTTGCGATGGTTTTCATACACAAACCAGTAATCCCGGGATTACTGGTTTGTGTATGAAAACCATCGCAAAATTGGAGGCCCTAGTTGTGACTCATTCTTAAGCTCTAGTGTAGATTTTTAATATGTAATAACTAGCTCGTTATAAAATAAAATACATTTTTATCCAGAAAATATTTACTTTCTCAACGTTTCGACAGAAATATTTTACCTCGTCAGAAAAAATAAAAATTAAACATTTGGTAAGGCGTTAAAATGATTCTGAGGTTGTAAGAGGGCGATCTCACGTATTTGTTGAGAAAATAAAAATAATTCTCTGGTCGAAGTTTCTTTTCTTTTAAAAAACTATGAATGCACCGTGCACGGGCCAGATAACCTCTATCTTCAAGATAATAACTAGAGAAGATTTTACTGTGGTGATTAATATAAGGCATCGTTCTGATGCATAATAGAAGAGAGAGATGCCCCTCTATGTAGGTATATATACAGAAAAAAATGTAGTATTGGATTTAAGAGTAATTTTATTATATAATTTTTTTATTTAGAATATTTCACTTTTTGGATTACTTTATTACTTTATTCTTTTGATAGAAGAATATATGGTTCGTTTACTTGTTAGTTTTTTTTTTTTTGGACAAGCACATGACGTGTCAAAGCCGATTTATAAGCTTATTTATTTATTTTATTTATTACCAGCTGCAAACAAGACACGCTATATCCGATCTGGATAATTGTGCGTGAAACTATTTACAATAATTCATATTGTAGTAGAGTAGGTAACAGAATTATCAAAAATAAAATAAACAATTAAAAAAAAGAGCATTGAATAAACATATACATTTAAAAAATAAGCAACAACATAAGCAGATAGAAGAAATCGCAAGGTAGTTATTTACAGTATGTTAAGCAATGATGGAAGTTGATTTAATGAAGTTATCTGTAATAATTAGTATCGTGGAGAGAGAAAGTTGATCAAGTTGAGCTATTTACAATGAGTTATATTCTAAAGTAACTTATTAATTATTTACATTGATGTAAATCAAGTCGCATAATAGTATAGTTCCTCATGCATGAAGCTGTCTATTTATAATAAAAAGTCTGCATAACCTATTAAATATCGTATATATTTTCCCTATTATAAACTATTTGACCCAGATAGGTTCTTTCCACCTTGCTTTGCTGTCTTAGGTTTGACACCAGTGGGCATGAGTTCAGAATGTGTTCGGGGGTTTCTTCTTCCGCTCCACAAGAGCATCTGGGCGAATCTAATTTTCTAATTCTGAAGAAATATGATTTGAAGTTACCATGACCCGTAAAGAATTGAACATTGTAGAAGTTTGGTTTGACAAATTTTGGTATTTTTGAGGAGGTGAAAAAACGTTTGAAATTATTGTTGGATTCTTCATAGTATTCCTGTAATTTTCTTTCATTATAGTTAGCAATTTCTTTTATGCTTGATAAATTAGATCTATTTTAGCCTATTTCATTTTTCAATATGTTGGATTCTATGTAATCTGTGAGTTTTGGTATTTGTGTTAGTAAATGTGTACAGTTTGACGATGTTGTGGAATAGGCCTGTATGCAGTGTTTTAGAATATTATACTGCAGGGAATTTAGTTTGTCTTTGGCTTTCTTGCTTATAAATGGAAACTATATTGTTTGACCATATGTTATTGTACTTCGGAATATTGCCTTGTATAAAGTTAATTTTCGTCTGCATTCTAGACCCCATGCTCTTTTTATTAAACTGAGTAGGTAACCGCTAGCTCTAGTAGTTTTGTCGACGATTTCATTACTGTGTGGCATGAAGTCGAGCTTGTTCCTGCTTCGATGATTTTTCAAGGTCAATCCCAAGATCTTAAGGGTTTCGACGGGTATATCTATATTGTTATTAAGGGATTTTGTATCATTTTTGCAATTATATAAATATAATATTTTCGTTTTGACTTTTGAGATCTGTAATTTACTGTTTTCACACCAGGTGTTAATTTTACTAAGTACATTGTTAATTGTTGTCTTTAGTTTGTCATGGCTTTTGTTCCAGCATATTATAGTTATGTCGTCAGCATAGCCAACTGTTTCACTGTTATCATCTAGATTGGTGTTCAACAATTCTTCAATCAGTATGTTCCATAATGTGGGAGATAGTGGTCCTCCTTGTGTACATCCTTTAGTTAGTTTTTTAGTAATATTTATTGAGGAAGAATATCTGAAATTCACTGTTCTGTTGTTAAAGAATGATTGTATTAGTTTGATAATCGAAGCGTGAATATTGTCTTCATCCAGTCTCTTTATCACTTTTGGCCACCAGGCATTGTCAAAAGCTCCGTTTATATCAAATGTAATTATGGCTGTGTATTCTTTAAATTTATGTTCGAGAGTTATTTTCACTATTTCAGCTAATGCCGTAGTAGTTGATCGTGATTTTGTGAATCCATGTTGACGGTTGCTGAGTAGATTAGAATTTTCATAAAACTCAATGATTTTGTTATTAATAACCTTTTTGAATATTTTAGAAATGTTAGAGTTTAAACATAGTGGTCTATAGCTCTTAAAGTTGTTCATATCAGATTTACCTGGTTTTGGAATAATTAGTGACTCTACACTTTTCCATTCATCAGGAAAGTATCCTATATTTAAGCACTTTTGGAATAGCTTTACCAAAATTGGAGCGATAAATTGCTTTGAGTGTTTTATCATATTGTTCGAAACATTATCTTTTCCTGGAAATTTTTAGGATATAAATTATTGATTATATTATTTATTTCACTGATGGTAAATGTTATACCTATGTCATTTAGAAGTCTTAAGCTATAATTTCTTATATTTTTATGATATTATTTGAATCTTCTTCATTTTTGTCATCTGGAAATAAGTTGCCCGAAAGATCCTCAGCTCTTTTCAATAAATCTATGTTTTTGTTAGTTTCTAAAATTTCCAAATGTCTCTTCCTATTCTGGTTACATTTCAGATTTTTGTATATTCGGTAAAGGTTTCCAAATGGGTTTTTGGAGTTGTTTTCTTCTAAGTATAACTTCCAGGATTTTCTTTTGGCTTTGTTAATCTCATGATTATATTTGTTTCTAATAATTTTAAAGATTTGTTTGATATAATTGGGAGTACTTTTTGTTCTAAAATATAAATTTCTTAGATAATAAACATAATTTTTCATGAGCTCCAGCTCCGCATTACACCATTTGACTGTATAATTCTTTATTGCCCTGCTCTCTTTGGTTTTAGTGTAGAAAAGGCTGATTCAATTATTATGTTGGAGAGTTCTTTTACAGTCTGATCGATCGTTGCCTTTGGAGTAGTAGCTTCTAAGTAGGTTTCAATATTTTTCTTTTCAGCTTCATTCACACTTTGAGTGAAACGTTCCCAATCTGCTAGTTTCTCAGTAAATTTCCAATTTGATTGATGAGTTATAGTAGAAAATTGGTCAGTTGTATAGATATCAAATATTATTGCTCTATGATCTGAGATATGTGATAATTGATTTGTTCGCCATCCTCTGATCGCTGTGATTGCTTGGCTGTTTGTTAGTGTAAGATCGATTATACTGACATTGCGGCAGGTGGGAGTTTTATTGTTATGTAGTATTGTCAGGTTCATGTCATCAATAATAGGAATAAGTCGATGGCCGTTGTAAATTTTCCTAGAGTCGTACCATAGCGGTGCTCTAGCATTAAATCGCCACATAATATCAATGGCGTACTTGTGTACGCGGTTCACTAATTTCTTTATAAATAATTCGTGTTCGCTGTTCATTGAATTTGGGTGAATGTAAATATTTGATACTACAAATATCCTAGTTTTTGTGTATACAATAATTGTTGTTGCAAATGAATTAGTGAATTCTGTGATCAAATTAGTCTGTAGACTATGGTTATTAATTAATGGTTATTAAGGAAGCCGTATATATATTTAGGCTATTGGCTATTTGATATTTTGTGGCAGGCCCTAGATATATTGCCTCTTCATTTATTATATAAGGTTCCTGTGTAATAGGACTATATCTGCTTCTTTGGTTTCATTGGATGCGTAAAGTTCGCTCAAGCTTGTATTACTTTTCCGTATACTCTGTTGAATAATTTTTATCCTATCGATATATTTCATTTGTGATGTCATCTGTTATTAAATATATATTAAGGACTCAATAAATTTCTGAAAATTTAGTTTACACTATCTTCTGAGCCTGTTGTGTAATCTGCTCGCTGAATCATCAGGCTGATCTGTTTATTGTAAATTGGACAGTCCTTAGAATTTGGTTTGTGATCAAGATTGTTATTTTTAAAGTATGGGTGTTTGGCGCAGTTGTAACACTTTACTATATTAGAACATTGATGTTGACCCTCTGTACCGCAGTTCACGCATTTTTTCAAGTTTGGACAGTCGTTGAAACAGTTCTGACATTGATTGACCAGGACTTTGTCTCGAACTTCACATCTTTGTACATCAGTATAAATTTTGTTGGCTTTCAGTATAGCTTGGTAGGCCCGAGGCGAAACCCTCAGCACCACGTCAGGATAAGGTTTATTGGACTTAATTGGGAAAAGTACCTTTAGTTCGTTTTTAAAGTTGTTAAGTTCTGGGTTCATCTCACAAATTATGTTAGTAAGATCAGATGTGTCTGTTGATTCATTTACATTTTTTATAACACACAATAGTTGGATCTCTTTGCTTAGGCTTATAAATTTTACATGTTTGGTTCAATTCGTCAATTTTCCTGAAACTCTCCTTCCTGAAATTTATAAGCTTGGTTGGTTCCGTTGTTAAAAATCTTGGCGTTAAACATTTTAAATATTTATTGATATATTAAGAATATTCATCTTAAAAATAATAATATACATTTATCTTACTCATTAAGTTTCTCATTCACTCTTCATTATATATATTGGTCGGCGTGTCTTTTTTTTTTTCAAAGGCAATATCATGTAGTCAGACAAACTATATAATCAAGATAAGCTGTATCATATATTTATTTGAACATATAAGCCTTATTGATGACGCCATTGCTCCATATATCACAACCAAAGTCGAATCCGGCCAATAAAGAATGCAGATTCCACCTCGGTGGAATTTACCGCGAGCCTTTAATAAAAATGAAACTACAATCATTTGTTGAGTTGGAACAAGTTGGCTCAGAAGAAAAAAACAGCTAGGGAGAGCAGCAGAAAGAATTCCACTAGCCATTGAAATAATTTGAGTCGACTTCACCTTCCCTTTGATGTTCGCCGCAAGCCTGCCTTTAATCAGATAAGGTCGTCTGCAATAATTGATGGTGTTGCCGTGTCTTTCAAGACAAATTTTCGCCATTTAAACGACAGATCCCATAAAAATTATTATTTTAAAAAAAAAAAAAATAAAAAATCGAAAAAGCAAGTTTTAAAAAGTCTTAATTTATGCTTCTCTGCACACTATTCCATATGTTCACAACTTTTGTCGTTTTTTGACTTCGCTACTTTTTGTAATTCCTCTTAATGGCCATTTTTCTGGAAGTGAAACTTGGGGCAAAGCGCACAATTCGAACGAGGTTTTAATCGGTTCTTTTGTTTGTTTTTTCACCCCGAGAGTCAAGGGAGGGTTAGTGGAACTCCACGATACATTAAAAGTGTTTTTTTGTTGTAAAACTACTTTAACACAATAGCACATCCATAGTATTAATGTGATTTCATATCGTTATCATCATGATGATTTATTCTAATTAAAAGTAATTAATAAATTAAATTTTATTGCCATCTATCGTTAACATTTTACACAAATAAATTTACCGTCAAATAATATTTGATGATATTCAAAAGAAACGCATTTCCAGTAAATTTATTTGTGTAAAATGTTAAAAGTAATTAATGTTCAATTTCAGTAATAATGTTTATTGTATTGAAAACCTTATAAAATTATTTCGTAAGATTTCAAGAGTCTACCCTTAGAGGTCTATTTACAGAAAAAAAAAAACGTTTTTCTTCGTTTAATGTTACCATAAGAAGAGGTTACCAGATTGTCCCGGATTGTTTACATTTGATGACGTTGAGTTTGTGTCCATGACTTTATCAAACCTATACAAGTTATTAATGCTAACTAATTACTTTTTTATTTAACAACAATAAAAAGCTTTTGGTCTTATGCAGATTCTCCAAGTAGAAGAAGATATATATATATAGAATTATAAAACAGTAATAGTAACAATAATCAGTAATGTTATTTACAATGTATCAAATAAAGGGAAAGAAGAAAGAAAGGGCTTGGTATAAACTTATATACAAACAAATGAGAACCAACAGTTTCCTTTCTTAAAAAAAAAAAAAAAACAATAATTAAGAGTATCGAGAGAAATTTAGATTAATACAGGTGAAATATACAAAATGCATTATACATAATTATCAGGCATCTATAGCTTTCTATATTAATGGATCAAGGTTTTTTAATGTAATCAAATCACTTGAAGTTTTTTGATAATTTTGAGAAATAAGAGATCTCTAAATATCACAGAACAATTCGAAAGAACATACTAGTATCTGTTCTTACAGAAAGGTATAAGACGCCGCAGCTCTCTTTTATTAATTGTATAAAGTAGCTTTAGGGTAAGCCCTTCCTCAGCAAACTAAAACTGAGGAAGGGTTTGCCCGAAAGCTACTTTATACAATTAATTAAAAATAGTTGCGGCGTCTTATACCTTTTTGTAATCTATCAAACTCCGCAAACCTGTGATAATGAATATCTTCACTGGGAACAAAAACTGTGTTCCGACAGTAGAGAGATATTTTGAGCAATTTTATTGACGTGAAAAAATAATACAAATGTAACATTGTACTGGGATAAGGTTAATAAATTAAGAAAAAAGGCATCTCCTTATTGTGCAACTGAAAGTTACTGATGGCTTGCGCCATCTATCGGAATAAATAACATCTATTCGTTGATTTTAATTATTCCAGAATTGGCCGAATGCCCATTCTTGATTAATCAATAAAAGCTAACCACGTACGCGTTTCGGGCTCTTGGCCCTCGTCTTCGTGGTGCAAGCTGTACCTCAATGTTACATTTGTACTATTTTTTCACATTGTTTCGCGGTCTCACGCAATTCTGGCCTTAACTGCCCGTTTCATGATTTTCAGGATGCCTAAATAACCAGTTTTTTTGGTCGTTGAGGTACAGCTTGCACCACGCTGATGTGGGCCAACAGCCCGAAACGCGTACGTGGTTAGCTTTTCTTGATTAATCAAGGATGGGTATTTGGCCAATTCTGGAATAATTAAAAATCAACGAGAATAGTTAATATTTATTTCGATAGATGGCGCAAGCCATCAGAAACTTTCAGTTGCACGATAAGGAGATGCCTTTTTCTTTACTTTTATTGACATTTTATTGATAAAGGAATTGAATAGACACTAATTTAGGAGAAATGGGACAACATAGATGAAGCTATTTACATAAAGGAGATTCTTGGGGAGACACCTATCTTGTTCCACCACTACAAGACAGATAGGAGTTTGAATGCTTATGCAAATAGGATCCTATTGAAATCTCTTAACCTCCGTTTTATGAAAATCTAGTTGCTCTCAATCATCAATTTCTTTCTTCCAAAGTGACCTAAAATACATAGAAATAAATAACAACGGAGGCATATACTGATTCACTCAAATTGAGTAATACATATGGCAAAAACCATGTAACGGGATAAATTTCAAATAAACGTTGTCATTAGTATTGTTCAAGTGAACGATAATATATTATCGAATAATTTTAATTTTATCGTCCAATTCGACCTATTTTCATCTTTTGTTCTCATGCATATAAAGTAAATTACTATCTTAAATTAGAATTCTAGTTGTGTAAATAATTGATTTGTGTGAACATTTTCTATGTGCGTGAAAATTCAACGAACATTTTAATTAAAACATGTAAGAATTATAAAAATTGAGAGAGAGAGAGAATGAATATATATATTATATCAATATTTTATTATATACTCACTGGCGACAAAAACAGAGCGACCATTTGGCTAAATAAATGTGCCGAGCGGTGGCAAAGAACAGATAGGAAGGAGGCAGCGTCATTAGCAGCCGAGAAGAAGTTGTTAATAAATGGGGGCGATAATGAAGGCTGGCAGACCCAGATAGCACCCGGACATTGGTCACCGCGGTCGCCGGGTGTCTTATCAGCTGCCGGGCTAATGTCTTTATTATCTGGAGGATGGCAGCGGCCTGATAACTGCTGCCTCCTGTCTTGTTTCTCAATAGAGAGAGCTTCTGTGACCTCCACCTTCTATTTACTGTTGCTACATGCCTGGAGATATTGGACCTTCCCTTCACCCCCCGGCACCTTCTTGTCTGTCTTTACTGTCGCTTCATACTAGGAGGTATTTGAGTGTGCCTTCGCCACCTTATAGTCGGTCTTTACTGTTACTACATGCATGGATATATTAGAGCATAAAGATATTAAAGTGGCCTTCATCTTTGACACATTATTGTCTGCCTCTTCTCTCTCTACTATGTTACTGTTTGACTTGAGATATTGGAGCGTGTCTTCAACTTTGCCACCTTCTTGTCTGTCTCTACTGTTTCTGTTTGATTCAAGATATTAAAGAATGTCTTCATCTTTGCTATTTTCTTGTCTGTCTCTACTGCTGCTGTTTGATCTAAGATATTGGAGATTGCCTCCATCTTTGCCAGGTTTTTGTCTGTCTTATTGTTGCTGTTTGATTTAAAATATTGGAGTGCACCTTCATCTTCGTCACCTTCTTGTCTGTCAATACTTTTACTGTTGCTACATGCCTGGAGATATTAGTGCGTGCCTTCATCTTCGCCACCTTTTTGTCTGTCATTACCTTTACTGTTGCTACATGCCTGGAGATATTAGTGCGTGCCTTCATCTTCGCCACCTTCTTGTCTTTCAATACTTTTACTGTTGCTACATGCCTGGAGATATTAGTGCGTGCCTTCATCTTCGCCACCTTCTTGTCATTCAATACTTTTACTGTTGCTACATGCCTGGAGATATTAGTGCGTGCCTTCATCTTCGCCACCTTCTTGTCTGTCAATACCTCTACTGTTGCTACATGCCTGGAGATATTAGTGCGTGCCTTCATCTTCGCCACCTTCTTGTCTTTCAATACTTTTACTGTTGCTACATGCCTGGAAATATTAGTGCGTGCCTTCATCTTCGCCACCTTCTTGTCTGTCAATACCTTTACTGTTGCTACATGCCTGGAGATATTATTGCGTGCCTTCATCTTCGTCAGCTTCTTGTCTGTCAATACTTTTACTGTTGCTACATGCCTGGAAATTTTGAGCGCGCCTTCGCCACCTTATTGTCTGTAGATATATGATACTTTGTTGCTCTGCTTCAAGGGACTGCAGTTTGTAATGCGCAAGACGATCGTTTCTTGACCATACTGGAGGTCTACACTGTACTGGAGGGAACCAAGGAAGCATTGGGTTTATAATAGTATGTTGTGTGGAATTAGATTATATGAAGATCGGAAGAAAATTGCTGACAGAACAGGGTGCTCCATGATGGTCGATAACCGTTGTGGCGGGATGGCACTACACGATGATGTGAAACGATGAGCCTGCGAAATAAAAAATGAAAAAATATATATTTTTAAATCAGCGAAATAATATATATAAAATACAATAGCGAAATAATAATAAATTAACGCGGAGGTTAGTTATAGTTACATAGTCAAGAAAGCGTTCCATTGTCAAGATTAAAGAACCGAGATAATGGCGGCACAGGGCTCTACGTGAAAAATGACAATTTCCAAACTAAACAAGAATTTTGGAAAGATTAAATGTCAATTTACAATTTATTATCACCTATTATTTCTACCCAATACATGATTTGACATAGGACAACACACTAACGGTTACACTCTTTACATATATTGTTCGATGCATTTTTGCATTTTCCAATAATTAGACGCAATCATCACGCGAGGATAGAGGATAAACAAAAGGCTAGAATTATGACGTAATTCAAATGAATGCCAAGCGATATGAAAACGTGCAGAGGAGCTTACATAAAATTGGAAGTAAATAACAACTGTTCTCTTTATGGAAACTACTTAAAGTTAGATGCGCGGTTCCAATGTCCAAATTATTTTAATGATGCCCATAAAACCTCAGTTTTGAAAGAAGATTTTTATCAGTTTTCATTATATTTTGTATAATCAGCGAATTTCAAAGCTCCAGTATTCATTTCCACGTAGGTAAGGACAAAAGATTTGGCTACCCAGTAGAATTTAAATGCCAGATTACCACAGAAGGCATTCAAGAGAGAGTGAGTGAGCGGAAGAAGAAGAAAAAAAAGGAATAAAATTCTTTTGCAACCCCGCTCCTTTCTTCATCTGAAAAGAAGCCGTTTCCAGTTAGTGGCCCCTTTAATTAAAGTCTCTTCTGCAGCCATAAAACAAAAATAAAAAGGCAGAAGACCGCCGAAATCTTCTTCTTAGAGAAGGGAGAAAAGAAAATAAAAGACCAAAACATTTTACCGCATAGCGGCGGTTTTAAAGTTGGAACGCTGTCCAATCAAGACGCCTGGGACAATTAGCATCCAAAGAGCGCGTTTAACTCGCTCGCCACCCTCGGCTGTTATTGGAGGGCGAGTTTTCACCTTCTCACCCTCCCAGCATGTAGATTAATGCCTGGCATATTGCCCTTGTAATTAATGGCAGGCGACAAAAGGGAATGGAAAAGGGCGGTGTGGCATTTTTTTCTAGAAACTCCCGCTTCTATGAAATTAAAAACAAATATTCTTTCTTCCATGGTTCTTTTATTAGAAGTAAAGGAGACTTTCTTTATCCTGGCTTTGTCTCTCCATAATGGCTTTTACATCGAGTTCGGTTGGTTCCACACAACCCACCTGCTCTATTACTGAATGAATAGCGGTTAAGCTAACAAGGAAAACTAATTTTAAAAAGTTGTGAATATTTTAAATAGGGAAATTATTTTAAATCATTACCTCTCTTCTTACCTTTTTAGAATATATAGAGCCCGATGTGTAAATGTATGTGTAACATTTTTATTTTAATTAGGTAGAAAATCATTTTTTCTTTGAAATATTATATGTGTTATTGTGTGTGTGCCCGCGAATATAATATATACTTCCACGTGGAAAATTAGGAAAGACAAATTTCAGGATGAGACAGCAATTGTATTTGAGGCAAGAACAAACTATGAATGATAAAAAGATAAGCAATGAGGAAAGTTTACAGAGTAGCAAAATATAAACATAAAAAATTTGTTAATAAAATAATAAATGCCTTTTTACATAGCTCCTTCCTATGGCAATTGTGACCCACAGCTTGCAATTTTTGTAGTTACTGACATGGATCTGACGCGCTTCTGCCAAGAATTCCATCGAAGTCTTAGAAACTCTGTCCCTATTCCCTTTGCGCCCTTTTTCTTGCGGCGTGAAGAGCGGCTTTGTCGTCGTATCGTTGTCTATAGGAACATCGTCTTCTTGGAGGGAAGTTTGGCTTTGACACGGCGGTGGAATCCTGGAGCCAGTCTCTTAAAATGTAGATCACAGAACCCATGGCCTTTAGGTCTTCTCGGCGATCTTCAGTTTGTCTTCCCTAATTTACCCAGCATCTCCATCAAAATGCCACATGGAAAATTAGGAAAGACAAATTTCAGGATGAGACAGCAATTGTATTTGAGGCAAGAAAAACTACGAATGATAAACAAAGATAAGCAATGAGAGAAGTTTACAGAGTAGCAAAATATAAACATAAAAATGATACTCTGTTAATAAAATAATAAATACCTTGATACAATATGAATAAATATTGAATGTCAAATGAATGTTTAACTATAGCACATTTAACTCCTTCGAAAAGAGTTTCATAATTTTAGTTTTTGTAAATTTTGATAAACCCACTATTATCAGTTTTGTAAAGTATTTCTCATTTTTAAAATGATAAATTAATTAGTTTGTTGATATATAGAATAAATGTTTTACATACTATAAAATTAAAAGAGAGAAATACATATTTTATATCAATATTATTTATTAAAATATATTTCCGATATTTCGACGAGGCTGTTCCGCTAGGAATTCAAACTCCTTGTAAGCCCATCATCCGCGTGATACATATAAACAATACTTCTCATAGGTGAACGGCCTCGTCGAAATATCGTAAATATATTTTTATAAATAACTAGACGGGTGACCCGGGCTTCGCCCCGGGATTAACCCGTGTGCATATCTACCCGAGTGATATATATTTAGATAAGTTTTTTTTTTATAATTGTTTGTTATTAGCATTATCTATTTGTTTGCATCAGCATAATTTAATCTAAATTGTACTGAAATAAAAATATCCACTTTTATATAATTTGAATTTGCCTATCGTTTTCCTTGTATCTTTTGTACATATGTATTAAAATATTGGTTAGAATTAGTGAACTCCTACAAATTTGTATACCGGACATACATTCTCTTTTAAACATAATAGCAGAGTGACCCGGGGTACGCCCGGGATTTACCCGAGTGCTTATCTGCCCTAGTGAATATATATTTGGTTAGAGCATTCCTCGGGCATTGCCTGGGTCACTCTGCTAGTATATAATATGGGGAAAGCGAACACCGAAAAAAAGGTAAAGCGGACAGAACATTGCAACAATATTTTTAAAGATATATATCAGCATTATAAATTTATATGTAAGCATTACTTGGTATATATTACTGCGCATGCTAAAATTTAAGCAATGGCTTCTGCAATTTTATAAAACCTGTCTATCAACAATATTTTTAGTTTTTCCATCTTTACAATATATGTACAAATGATTTGGTGAGCCAACTCTTGAGCATGCTACATATACCTGCCCATGGGAAAAACATGGAGATTCAAGATTGACACCACAACACTTGAGGGATTGCCCCTGGGCCTTGTTGATGGTGATGGCAAATGCCAACCGTACAGGGAATTGCAAGCGTTTAAAAAGAAAAGGAAAGTCATTCGGTATCAATGGAATGCGAGGAATCAACACATCTTTTCCATTCTCCTTCCCAGTTAAAATTGTTGCCTCAATGACATTAGGCAACAGTCTTTTTACGCAAAGTCTTGTACCGTTATAAAGCTTAGGAGGGTCAAGATTTCGGAGGAGCATGATGGGCGAGCCAATCTTAAGCCGTAGATGATGTGGTGGCAATCCAGATGGGTTGAGAGAGTTGAGAAACTCTGACGGATAATTCACAGTGTCATCAACATCAACCATTGTATTAATTGAATTGTGTTCAGTTACGGAGCCAGAGGAAGCATATCCTGGATGCAGTTGTTTATTTCATCAACAGCGTTGTTTCTAAGAGCAAGAATTGTTCGCTCACACAACCATCTGTGATTTTTGAAATTTTCTGCTAAATTTGGAAAAACTTTATAAGTTCCCCAACAGATGAAACTATATTTCCAAAATCAAGAGTAAAAGATACATCACACATTGGTGATCCATTTGGGAATGTACCTTCACCAATCTGTAAAAGCTTGCGAGCGAAATTCTATGCAGAGTGATCCCCTAAAACTTGTACTCTCAAATTGGTTCTTATGTAATTTCTTTAATGTGCTTCCAAAGAACTGAATCTTTAAGGCAAGCATTGATTTCATCAGCAGGAGTTGACCTCGGTATGACTGGGAGAGTTTGACGAAAGTCACCGGCTAGAAGTAGTAGAATTCTTCCCATTAGTTTATTATTTCCCTTTAAGTCTCGCAAAGTTCTATCGAGGGCTTCAAGAGAATTCTTATGTGCCATAGTGCATTCATCCCATACAATGATTCTACAACTTTTGAGTACTTGGGACTGACCAGATATACTGCTAATGTTACATGTGGGATATTGTTCGTTAGCAATGTTTAATGGTAATTTAAGCATTGAATGCGCTGTACGGCCTCCAGCAATGAGTGTGGCAGCTATCCCTGATGAGGCAATAGCAAGTGCAATTGCATTCTTTGATCGGACTTCAGCAAGTAATAAATTAATTAAAAATGTTTTCCCAGTTCCTCCGGGTGCATCAAGGAAAATAATGCCACCCTGTTGTTTATTGGTGCAGTCCATAATGCTATTATATGCCTCTCTTTGATCTTCAACCAAGAGAGGCTTCTTGGAATCAACAAAACCTGCGAAGTTGTTCAATATTGTAATTCTTTTCTCTCATAAGTTCTCTATTTAATATTGTCGGCTGACATCGCTCCGGGGATTGCAAGCCTAGCTGTGATAATGCCTTATCATTGATGGCCAGACACTTATTTTGTAACAATAAAGAGCTTCATTGAAAATACCGGATGAGAAGTTTATGTCAAGAGTAAGGTTAGCTCTTCTGGCTTTGATAAGTACATCTTCACTCATGCTCTCACGATATATCTCCCACAAATTGTGAGGATTGGATGGGTTGCAGGTGGTCAGTAGAATGGCAGAGTTCTCTGATTTGTTCAGGAAAAGACTGACTTTCTGCTTCTGATAATACATTATCCCAGTGTTGATCATCCTCAAGTAAGCCAAGGTTTAGGCAAGCTTCTCTGAATGTGCGACATTCTTCACCATTAACACATTTTAAAGATGAAAATGAAGTTGGTCCTCGGACTGTATGAAGCAGCATTCTGAGAAAAACATTCCGCATTGTTTGGGTGAACAGTATATACTCGACCGAGAGCTTCACTGGCAAATATGCCTTCATGTTCGGGAACTGATGTTCCTTGCTTTCTTCTGCAGAAACTCTTTCTTGAAGCATTCCAAGTGTAATATCGTGGAAACTCAGGATAGAGCAAATTTTTTGCGAACGGGTTCTGTTGACACAATTGAAACAAAGCCGTTAAAGTAGTGTTTGGTGGTGCTGCCGCAACTGTCCGGGCATTAGCATTGGTGAAATACACCCTTTGGGCCATTCTCCACATGAACACTAAGGTGAACAACGGTTGAATGACGTTAATGAATAGGAAAACTCAATATCCGCCAAACTTCTTCATTGCTACTGATATATCTACCCAACAGGTACTGAGATATTTCATCATTAGTATTTGCTTTGGAAAGTCGAAAAATGGCCATATCATTGCCCTTATTAACATATTGTCAAATATACTTGATAGACTAAACTGAATTACAATATTCAACATTTATGTGGGCCTTGAACATTCTTGAAAGAAGTGGGGAGTATGGAACAACCCATTTGTTGTCTACTTCAATTTCAGTGTTTCTTCGGCCCTTCAGTTTGCCTTTGAAACCTCCATTTTCTGGGGCTCGTCTCCTGTAGCGAGGATAACCATCAAACCCAGTTTGTGTATCACTAATCAGGTCTCTTGGGTAATTTTTGCTGCACTTGCCATTTTTCATACATGGTGCATTTATATTAAAGTGCCACATGGTCCATGGATCATATTTTTTATCACCACTTCATAGAGATTGGGGTCTTCCTCTGGGTTTGGTATCTCAGCGGAAATAACAATATCAATTTGAATAGGATGAATTTTGTCTTTAAGCCAGATTAAAATATGTGAATGTGGTAGTCCGCGTTTTTGCCATTCAATTGTGAACATCTAACATCGAGTCTCCCTAAATATGCATTTCTTTGTTATTAGAGCAATTAATTTATTCAACTTTAGTTTGAACACTCTGGCTGTCAGGTCATGGCGGTCCATCGGTTTCTGTCCATTAAAAAGTTCGGCATTAATTTCAGGCCATGAAGGGTTACATGTAAATGTTATAAAAAGATCGGGGCGTCCATAAGTTCTAACAAAGACCATGGCATCTTGTGTGTACTCGTGCATGTGTCGAGGACTTCCTGTGAAAGTAGCTGGCAGAATCACCAATTTTCCTAAATTAGCAACCATCCCATCATTGGCAACAGCATCCCTCAAGTGAATGTATTCTTCAACTCTGAGCTCTTTTTGATTAAGACGGATGTAAAGAAGACTCTCGCTCTCAATTTTTGCATACATATCTACAATATATTGACTGAATAATTGCCTGCAATTTAAAATGTGATTATAAACATTATCCCTGGCCATTATTCTATACGAATAAAAAAGCTCATAGCTGAAACTGTTCTATTAGTTGGTACACCTGAATTTTGGTCTATCTGCCTATAGTTAAAATGGTAGCCATCCTCGCCTTCCCAAAATAATATAGATATTGAATTGGATCATAAGATCTATGTGTTTCAGAAATGCGTTGCAGTGCATTGCTGCGGCGTTGAATAATGATGTCACGTTGATTAAACTCATCCGCTGATAGAACTACAGCAACGTCATTACTTTGAGGAGCATTGAAACGGCGTTCGTGTTCACCTGATGGTGTTTTATCAGCCCTTATTACTAACTTGTATTCATCTGATGGCATATTCTCCAATGCTGTTTCAAATATTTTTATAAGTTGATTGCATCGATCAAACATACGCTGTAGGCACAATACTGTACCATGTCGCAAGGCAGAACTGAAATGGCATCTTTGGTTCACCTCTAGCTGAGCATCTTTCACGAAGAATATTTGTAAAAATTGGGGAGGTTGATCAAGTGAGGGTAATAATGAACCTGCTCTATGGTACACCTGACCTTGAACCCTGAAAGTTGTTTGAAAAACACTTTCTTCTGAAAATGATGTGGCACCAAACGAAGTCATTTGGAAACATGAATTGTATTTTCTTATATTCCTTAAAAATGATTGGATTCGGATGAATTGCCAGACATCAAAGAAATAAGCTCATCTGGTGGTAATTGCGGAGGTGGTAGATAAACTTTTCCATTTTTACAGCAGAAGCCAGGAGGCTCATCGTTAAATTTCTTGGCTTTACAGTAGTTACATACTATAGACATTTGGCCGATAGTAATACTTGTGTGTTGTTCGTTATTTTTGCACGAATCATAATTAAAACCTTCCAAAAGAAAATTGGAAAGTCTATCAAGCGAGTTTCGTGAGGCAAAAGTTATTTCCCTGACATTCAGAATCCTGGCCGTATGTTCTTGTGGGGTTTCTGCCGCTCTCGAAGTACTGCCCCTGTTTCTATTTTTCCGAAGCCTGTTCTCACGCTGTCCCACGGATTCCGCCGCTCTTGAGGTACTGGCCCTATCTCTCTCTTGTTGAAGCCTGTTCTCACGCTGTTCCAAGGATTCCGCCGCTCTTGAGGTACTAGCCCTGTTTCTCTATTGTTGAAGCCTGTTCTCACGCTGTTCCAAGGATTCCGCCGCTCTTGAGGTACTGGCCCTGTCTCTCTCTCTTGTTGAAGCCTGTTCTCACGCTGTTCCAAGGATTCCGCCGCTCTTGAGGTACTGGCCCTGTCTCTCTCTTGTTGAAGCCTGTTCTCACGCTGTTCCAAGGATTCCGCCGCTCTTGAGGTACTGGCCCTGTCTCTCTCTTGTTGAAGCCTGTTCTCACGCTGTTCCAAGGATTCCGCCGCTCTTGAGGTACAGGCCCTGTCTCTCTCTTGTTGAAGCCTGTTCTCACGCTGTCCCACGGATTCCGCCGCTCTCGAAGTACTGGCCCTTTCTCGATTAATCCTAAGACGATGCTCACGTTGCACAGCAGTCTCAGCACTTCGCACATTTCTTTTTTTTACTCACTTCTGGAAGGACTTTTCCAATAGGTTTGCGTTTCTTGGGAGGCATCTCAGATCTCTAAAAGCTAAACAAAAGGAAATAGTATAAAACAGTAATAAAAATAGGCAAAGTAGAATGCGAAAAAAGCAATTTTGAATCTGCATACCTAAAAAAATATGTATTTCAACGAAAATATAAATTAAATATATATATTTAAATGAATTAGAGCAGTTATTCTAAACGGCGAATTTTAAATAAAATAAAACTTGTAATACTTTGCTACAATATTTAAAAAAAAAAGAAGTGTTTAGGTGCTTGAAATGTAAAATGTGCTTTAAATAGCATTACATCAAAGCCTACATTACAGACATATTTAAAAAAAAATAACCCAGGCTCAGTTTCAGGCCTTACATTTTTTCTAACGACCTTTTTGAAAAGGGTTTTAAAATATATATATATATATATGAAACATGGAAATAAAAATAGAGTTAACACAAATAAAACATACCAAATATTTCAAGTAAGAGCAGTTATTATAAACGGCGAATTTGAAAATATATAATCTTCAAATCGAGCGAGCGTCTATAAATATTTCGATTTAGATCAGTATTCTAATTATTAAGCGAACTATTATTAATAAAAATTTGAGAAGATTTCGATTTTAAACGTATTTATAACCTTGATAGAGGGCGCTGTTCGTGAGCTAAGTAGAATAATTTGAATATATAGTTTTAATATTTAATTTATATATAATTTAAAATAGCCTATCGTTTTCTTCGTATTTTTTTTACCTATGTATGGAAATTTTGGTACTGTTTAAAAAAAAACTTTGCTTCAATAATATATAAAAAAAAAAAAACACCCAGGCTAAGTTTCGAACAAAGGTTGTGGAAATATGAAGCCGTACACCTAACCATTAAGCTACGCTTGGCATCATAAATATTCGCATGTAAAGCTATTTCAGGCCTTACATATTTCTAACGACCTTTTTGAAATAGGTTTTTGAAACATGGAAATTATAATACTTCAAATAAATAGAAATAGAGTGAACACAAATAAAACATACCAAATATTTCGAATTAGAGCAGTTATTTTAAACGGCGAATTAGATCAGTTATATTAAAATTATGAATTATAAAAATATCAGTTATATCTAAAAATGAAAATATATAAATCTTCAAATCCAGCAAGCGTCTATAAATATTTCGATTTAGATCAAGTATTATAAACGTATGTGTTATTAAGCGAACTATTATTAATAAAATATTGAGAAGATTTAGATTTTAAACGTATTTATAACCTTTTAGTACTTGAAAGAGGGCGCTGTTCGTGAGCTAAGTAGAATAATTTGAAAATATAGTTTTAATAATTGATTTTTATATTTTTTAAAATAGCCTATCGTCTTCCCCGTGTTTTTTTTTACCTATGTATGGAAATTTTGGTTTGAATTAGTGAACTACTGCGAATTTGTATACCGGACATACAAACAAACAAACATACAAACATTGATTTTTATATATATAGATATTGATCCAAAATATGCATTTATTTTAATTTTTTTAAAATGGATTGCTCAATTTTTAACATACTATAAAATATTATCTAAAAACTCAAATTTCACTCGTTTTACATGTAAAATGCTTGTTCTATATGTAAATAGTTTTTCTCCATTCAAGAAACTACCACGAAGACAAAATACGATGAGTGTATATAAGCCCGGGCAGAAGTCCGGTTAGCGGTTAATGTCTCGTTCTATTCACAAATATTATTATTGTTCTTTATTATTTTAATTACGTATCAAATATAAACTTCTCACTCGCCCACACTGCCTATTTTTTCATCGCAAACAATATTTAAAGCGTAGCGAATTTTTTATAGCGAAAACGTTGCATATATTATCTCAAATTATTTGACAAACATAAGCAGTTTAAGCTTATCAGTTAGGTGGAAAGAGAGAGAGAGTTTGAGACTTAAATCTCTTTATTACGTTATTTATACATGACGTTATATACGGTTAAATTCAAAATATTAAATAAATAAGATTAAATAACGATAAATATTTGAATGAATAAATGTGAATATATAAATATAAAATTGATTCCTCCTTCATCAAATTGCTAGTGAACTGTGAACCTCTGTCGCTAATAAGAAACCTTGGGGCCCCTTGACGTAAAAATATTTGTTCGATTAAAAATGTAGAGACTTCTTTCACTGTTGCTTCTGATACTGCCTTTGTTTCAGTGTACTTGGTATAATAATCAGTCAACATAATTATCCACTTCCTTCTTCTTTTCCTTGATGGCAAGGGGCCAACAAAGTCAATCCCGATTCTTTCAAAAGGGTAGTTATCTTGGGGAATGGGTTGCAAAAGTCCAGAGGATGACTGATTTGAACCTTTCCGACTTTGGCAAAGATGGCACGTCTTTACAAATTCTGAAGCATCTTTTAGCATGGAAGACCAATAATATTTATTCTTCAAACGGTATGTGGTTCTGACGACGCCCATATGGCCATTCAGCATATGGTTGTGGAATTCACTCATGATTTCTTTCCTTCTCTTCCTCGGGACTACCAAGCATTCATGCTCTGCCTTCAGGGTTTGGGTTATTCTTATATAGACATCCATTTTCCTCTTTAAAATTCTGTGTGATTGCTCGTTTGCTTCCTTTAAGGCTTTTCTTAACATTTTCTATGAATCCGCCCTCTTCATTTATTATCTTATTCAAAAATAGTCGTTTATAATCTTCGACCCAATCCGTTTCAAGTAAGGGTCCTCTAGATAAGCCATCAGCATCCAAATGTTTTTACCCGATTTGTGTATTATGTCAAAATCGTATTCCTGAATTTTCAGTGCCCATCTTGCAAGTCTACCTGTTGGATCTTTAAGATTTTTCAGCCAGCACAATGCGTGATGGTCTGTAATTATCTTGAAGGGTCTTCCATATAGGCAGGGTCGTAATTTTGATATCGCCCACACCACAGCCAAACATTCCTTTTCGGTGGTTGAATAATTTTGCTCAGATTTACCTAGAGTTCGACTCAAATATGATATCACCTTTTCTTCCCCACAGATAATTTGGACCAGTGTTGCACCTAAGCCGATGTCAGAGGCGTCTGTGTGAATGTAGGTGGCTGCATTTGGATCAAAGTGACCCAAAATTGGCGGATTTATCAGAGCTTTTTTAAGGTTTTGAAATGCGTCCTCTTGATTTTCTGTCCAGGTAAATTGCACATTTTTCCTGGTGAGTCTTGTCAATGGGTCAGCAATTAATGAGAAATCTTTAATGGATTTTCTATAATAGGAACACATTCCTAGGAATGATTGTACTTCTTTGACCTTCTTGGGCTGAGGAAAATTCCTAACGGCTTTGATATTATATTCGGCCGGTTTTATACCCTGTTGGTTGGTTATTTGACCAAGGATCTCAAGTTCTTCAAAAGCAAATCTGCATTTCTTGTTATTCAGTTCCAAATTAGATTCATTGAAAAATTTAAGACAGCTTCAAGTCTTTTAAGGTGGGTTGGAAGGTTTGAGCTGTATATAAGCACGTCGTCCAGATAACAAAGGTAAATCTGTTATCTTAGATTTCCAAGCACATTGTCCATATTTCTCTCGAAAGTAGCAGGGGCGTTGCCTAGTCCAAAGGGCATGACGTTGAATTCATATAATCCGTGGGTCGTAGTAAAAGCTGTCTTCTCCTTGTCTTTCTCTTCAATTTCGACTTGCCAATATCTCGATCTAAGGTATATTGCTGAGAAGTACTTCGATCCTTGGAGAGTATCCATTAAGTCATCAATTCTTGGGATTGGATAAACATCCTTCACTGTTACCTCATTCATTTTTCTATAGTCTACACAAAATCTGAACTTACCATCTCTCTTCTTGACCAGTATTACGGGGAAAGACCAGGGACTTGAAGATGGTCTAACTATGCCTTCTTTGAGCATTTCATCAATTTGATCTTTTATAATGTCCCGCTCTTTGGGGCTCACCCTATATGGCTTGTACTTGATCGGTTTTGCAACTTCTGTGTCGATCCGGTGTTTTGCCAAATTGGTCCTGCCTAACCTCGGCAAAAACAAATCAGCATACCTATTCAAAATTTGTTTTAACTCCTCTTGTTCTTTAGGTGATAATTTTTTGTTTATCTGAAATTGGATTTCGTCATTATTAATTTGCTCTAACTTCTCTTTGAACTTTACCTCTGCAGGAAGGCTTCCATAAGCCAATGTTTGGTCTTTCATGATTTTTAACGGTCGAGAATAAGGGTTCGTTATCCAGATATGAGTTTTCCTATCTGTGACAGTAAGCAAACTTCTTGCCAATCGAAGACCATTTGTTTGAATCATTCTGTTGTTCTCTTCGATGACATATTCGCCATCCTCTGCTTCTATTGAAGCCTTAATCAATCTAATAGACAGTTCAGGTATAACAGTATGTTCAACGCTTTTTATTTTTTTCAGTTCATAATTGCTTATGTCATGATTATTCGTCAGATCGTATTTTCTTATTTCTTTTTTGCAATCTATTTTCGCGTTCATTTTCTTAAGGAAATCTCTTCCAAAAATTAATGTCTGTAAATGCGTTTTCAAGATCACAAATTTGTGCGATAATGCTTTGTCGTCAATTTTTATATTTAAAAATATACTTCCTACTATGTCTAATTTTTTTCCATCGGGTCCTGCACAAGTTTTTGCGAGTTTACTTATACCATGGCCTGTATCGAGGGCCGTTCTGAGGTCGACCACTGAGAGGACAGCGCCTGTATCAACCAAAGCTTCAAAAGTCCCTATCTTGTCCACATGAATTTTTAATTTGTATTTAGGGTCCAACTTCTGGATTCCATTTATGGTCGACTTGCTTTGATTGACAGATTCAGGCGCGACGCTTAGTTTAAATCTTCCAACACGGAATATCAATTCCGGGTAGGAATATTTGTCTGTGTGCTATGACATACATCAGCATAAAGCCGAGGTCCTGATTTCTCTGATATTTCATTCATTTGGCATTTCTCTTAGACTTTCACTTGGGCAGTTGTTGGATCCTCTTCTAGGATTCTTATAATCTTGACCTTACAATAACGGGCCACGTGCCCTGGCTTTTTACACTTAAAGAAGATTGGTCTTCCATCTTCCGTCCTATTTCTGCTCACTTCTAGGCTTTTATTGTTGATGTTTCTCTGAAGGTTTGGTTTCGGGACAAAGTTTGGATTATAAGGACGTCTAGGGGTAGAGGGCTGGGGCAAGTTGTTTCGATACTGCCTAGGAGTATGAGGGGAGTCGTTCTTGTAATATTTGGAAACAGGGGCCTGGAAGAGATCTGGTAGTTTCGTGTGGCAGTCGGCGGCACGTACCTCGATTGTTGTTGGGGTCTAGAATAGCGTGGACCGTTATATAGGCTTCTGGATTTCTCCACACGTTCCCGATACTTATTCTCGAAAGAATCCATTTTCTTGTACACGACAAGAAATTCATCGGTCGTTTTAGGAGGGTTTAGGTAGAGCGCGAATGAGTATTCTTTTTTCAGTCCTCCAATAACATGTTCGATTTTCGTTTCTTCTTCCATTGCGGGATCAACCTTGTTGCACAACACTAGGATGTCTTCCGCGAACCTGATTTCTGGTTCATTCCAGTGTTGAATTCTGTTAAGCTTCATTCTTAATTTTTCTTTATTCGCGTCCAAAGAAAAATCTTGAATGAGGCGGATTTTAATGTTTTCCCAACTCGTGAAATTAGCTTTGTGAAAATTCAACCAGGTTTTAGCGCTCCCGTCATGTTCATGGCGGCATAACGGGCAATAATGTAGTCTGCTCAATGTTAGAGGAAACCAATCTCTTCGAGGGATTATATCCATGGGTGAGGGTCTTCTGTCCTGTCATACATCGGTATTCCTATATTGGGGTTCAAAGCAACTGGGTCGGAACTAGCATCTCTACCAATTGTTGCACCAAGTTGCAGCTTTGCAGGGTCGTCGACCTTGGTTTCTTCCTTCTTGGTGTTATACACGTTTCCCGAGCGGGTTTCCATACTCAAAGCAAATAAATAAAAGTAAATAAATGAAAGTAAATACAAATAAATTACCTTTTAAAGTTATTGCGTTTATTTATTCATCGTCTTCCTCGTAGGTCGCGATCCGCAGTCTACGTCCAGGTCCTCTCTCGCTCCAATAAGTAATAAAGATATATGCACAATAAAATATTACAAAAGGAATGAAACTATAAAAATGAATGATGATAATCTAAATAATCTGTTTTAAATAAAAATAAATAAATATATGTCGGATCCTGATGTTACCTGTGTAATATCCTGTCGACTCTCTGTCGGATCCTGTTGTTACCTGTGTAAGATCCTGTTGACTCCTGTCAACTTACTGTGGGATTGGTGAATTGTGGTGAATCCTATGTCGGATTATGTTGAATTGATTATTGATGGCGCAGTCTTGGTCGAATGGTGGGTTTCCACAGGGGAAATAACGAGCACACCTGGATGGGATAGGAGCTGGACTTCGCGAAAGGGAGAGAGTGATTGAGACTGGAGGAGGTACCTTGCCTTTCACATGATCGAGAGGATTTTTACCTTGGTTGGAGCCTAAGTTGAGCACACCTTGCTTCTAGCCCGGTCACTTACCTTCTCTCTAACTTCTTGTCCGAGATAATCGTCTTTAACTATCTCGGCTTCTCATTGGTCGAGATCATTCTACGTGCCTGCTTCTGGTTCGCTATTAGTTGGCCATGCTTAACTGTGATTGGCTTAGTACCTCTATTGTCGCCATGATTGCAATCTTCCAGGAAGAAGAAGGTCTTTGAACTCTAGTTTTATGGGTCCTGGGCAGTGACCTTTACTTCCTGGATGATGCAATCCTGTTAATGGTTATTCCCTCTTTCGCGAAGCCTAACTTTTATTAAATATTTTGACGATACATTGCATAGGTTGTGGTAGGGTTACATATTGCTATATACAAATTATCACATATATAATTTAAATTTTAAATATATTAAAAATAATATTATAAATAATTAGAATAACACGCGCATTTATCATGATGCAACAATATATATAAATATATAATAAGTAAAGTCTTCATTGGTGACGCCCACCGCAGGAAAGACTCCCAGGACACGGAGGAGGTCAGCAGTCTGAAGGGAAGGTTGGACACGCTCAATGCTGTAGTGGGCAAGACAAAGCACGAATATGAGAAGTGCATTAACGGCCTTAAGGAATAAATAGAGAGGCTGACTAAACTGCTTAGCGAGAGTAATCTGGGTACGTCCAAAAATGGCGGTAAGAATAAATTAAAATATTTCCGTTGTGAGAAGATCGAGCATATTTCCAGGCTTTGCAATTAGAGAAAAGAGTTTTAAAATACTAATCTCGGGAAAAACGGCCTGTCCAATTTATAAAAATATTCTACAAATTATAGGAGTAGGCTTTTGTTAGAATTTTCCGAAGTCTTAGATTTTTTTACTGATCTGAAACTGACACTATATGTTGGTCTTAAGCTGAAATTGTTCCATTTTGTGGCTGGCTGGGATACAACGATGTGGACCGGGACAAGTCCGACACTGTGATTGCCACCTCAATCTTACCTCCTTCAATGAAGTCACACGACGTGACAGAGAAGGGAAAGGAGAATAGGAACAAAAGGAGTATAAACATTCCAAAAATCAGCAGATGGGGCGCGTCAATCTCAGAGCATTGACCATTTACACCGAATAGAGATTGAGACTAGAGAGAGTTAGAGAAACTAATTTTATTGCATCGTTCAAATATGATTTTTATAAGGTTAAACTCGAGTAGAGCGAATAAAAGAGGCAGTTCATTTACGAATAAGGGCAGTTATCGCGGACTCGGTCATACTGTCGGACCTATCCCTGAACCGCCAATATTGTCCAAAGTGACCACCAGCCAGGACTTGATCTCTACTCCACGGATAGCCGAACATCTCTCCCTTTCCCTACTCGCTCTCTCTACTCAGGGCAGGACAACTAAACCTTTGGTACTCTGAACTTTATGCGTAATCTTCCACTCTATACCGAGACCTCGACTGCTCCTATATATATATATATATATATATTGAATGCCAGATATATATAAAATGTTCATGTGAGTGATCAAAATATGACTTTTTGTTTTTAATATCAACACCTGACCATTTATATATTTTTCTTATTTTTCACATGATCAGCGTATTTACGAAAATTTGGCTTTAAATACCCAATTCTTGATTTCTCAGGAAGCCTCTAGGGCCAACATTTTGGTCGTAGAGGTATAGCCTACACCACCCGGAAGAAGGCCAACAGCCCGAAACGCGTACGTGGTTGGCTTTCTTGATTTATCAAGAAATTGGGTTGGCCAGATATTACGGAACAAGAGTTAATTCAAGGTTCATAGGTTCAAGGTATATAGCTTCTATATTATAGAATATCTCGACCTGTCGAAGGACTTTGATCCAAAGCGTATCGTATAATTAATAATATAAAGACAAAATTTGCCATTGATTATGTGTTTAAAAATAATTTGAGAAACTTTAAATGTAAATACAGTTACATTGTCCTGTGGCTTCATGTCCATGTTAGATTGGTCCATATCAACATTATAAGTGAGACCAGAACGAGTAATCATAAAGCAGAGTTATTTCAATAAGGAAATTTATTACAATTATTTTCAATCTCAAAGGAAACTGAGATATATCTAAACAAAATATTTACAAACAAAACGCTGACGTCACGTGACTCATGAGGATAAACCGAGTAGGTCACCACAGATTATTCTGTGACAATGCTAATTAAATTCTCAACTTCGTTCAGTAAAAGAGGAAAAATGCGTTTTTAAAGGGGGTAGCTATATTAATTTATAATGTATAATATTTGTGTATAGACACCCACATTGTACTTCAACTGACTGCGTCCACCTATATATATATATAGACATTGGGGGCAGACGCTCGAAATCAACAATTAAGACTGTAAAATATAAAGAAGAACCCCCGGATTACTTCCTTCTCCTAAAAACATTCTTTATCCAATTAAGATGAAGCAGACCAGACGTCCGGCTAACACAATCAACTTCTTTCTTCTGCACAAAAATAGAAGGCGCGGTCACGTGGGCCGAGCAGACGACGCGTTATATCGCTGGTCGCCATCTTGAAATAAATCCCTTTAACCTGACAAATTAAAACTAAAACCTTGCAACTATAAAACACTCTTTAATGTGCTAAATAGTGGATCTGATTATACAAATTGAACATAAACTGCCGTTATTTTTTATTGTCATTGTTTGCGGAAGTATTTTGCTCGATGCAAATATTATATATATAATTCTACTGTCCTAAAGCTTATGTTCATAGTTTGATTAAATACCATTTCTGGGATTCTACCCTTCAGTGTAGAATATATAAGCAGAATAACCCAATACATAATTATAGCTCTATAGGCGCAAATATTTCAATATCGCGCCAATAAGGCGGTCTGGCAGATTAAATTGGCGAAACCGCTGGGAGGGTTCACCACTGATGAGCCAAGCCCCTTTTCGTCGCAGTAAGGACAGTAGAAATTTGATTTATGTGTGAAATAAACATTCGCGTCTTAATGTTTTCATTTGCTACAGGTATAAATGGAAAATATGGAAACTACCTGTTTAAATGGAAAATAACTTGCCGCTATTGTTATTGATACACAAGTTTCCGAACTAGTCATTCTTGAGTTAAATAAAAATCATCCCAAACAGAATTCGCAAAGTAAACCCAAATTTCTTCACTACTACGTATTTTATGTTGAAACACATACGTGATTGGCTTTTCTTGATTTATCAGGAAATTAGTTAGCCAAATATAATAAAATAACCTAAATAAATGTTTGCTTGATTTTTATTCCACTAGATGGCGCTCTGCCATCTCAAAATGCTTATTTAAGTGGTCAGGATATGCCTATTTTATTTTTAATATCAACACTTGACATTTTCTAATTTTATTATTTTTCACAAGATCATTGGTTTATATATACCAAAAAGGCACATCTCCCATTAAAATGTATTAGAACAATGCATTTAAGTTTATAACTCTGTACACAAACATAGTGTAGGATTAAAGAAGGAGCCACAACACCAGTTTGGGAAAAAGCCAACCTATATAGCATGGTTTCGGGCTTTAGCCCTTATCAGTACATACACACAGAAGTGGCTTTGGTGTCATTATTTTCTACGAGAGGAGTTATTAAATCGGTCGAATTGGCTAAAAAGGTGTTTAAGCTGGTGAAGTGGCCGATTAAGTCCAGGATACAACATAAAGTTGCGGAAGGATGGTACTCATGTACCAAAAGTATGGCACCTCTCCCTTTTTGAATGCTTTAAAACAACTTTGCCTGAATTTTGGCTTTGAATTTTCCAAGAAATGATGTTGTGGCTCATTCTTTATCACCAACATATCGTTTTGTACTGAGATTATAGCCTAAAATGCATTGTTTTAGTGCATTTCTAAAGGGAGTGATGAAAATTTTGGTACATGAATGCCGTCTTTCCGTAAATATATTCTATATTATATGTAAATAGAATTGTATGTGAACCGAATTACAGCTAGAAGGCGAACAACATATGGTTTCTACAAACGTGCAAACAGTTATACTTGATTTCACAAGTTACTTCTTGTTAGGTACCTCTTAAGATAGAAATAGAGTTATATCAGTATTTATTTGATTGTATTTAAACTTATTTGGTGCTTTCTTTATCTTCGAGTCATCTGATAAAGCAAAAGTTTTACATCAAAAATGGCGCAAGTCATCAAAAACCTTTAGTTGCACGATCAGGATATGCCTTCCTCTTATTAACATGATCCCCGTATACAATTTCTTTTTGTTCATTTTTCTATAGAGTTTGGCACTCTTACGCCATTACGGCTTTAAATATCCACTCATTATTTTCAGGAAGGCTCGAAAACAAGCTTTTCTGGTTGTTGAGGTACAACTTGCACCACGATGATGAGGGCCAACAGCCTGAAACGCTTACGTGGTTAGTTTTTCTTGATTAATCAATATTTGGTTAATTCTGGAATATTTAAAAATCAACGATTGGTTGATATATATTCCGACAGATGAGGCAAGTCAACATTAACTCTTTGTTGCACGATCAGTGCAAAAAAGTTTATATGTTGGCGCCTCACACCATTCGGCTATCCGTGCGGACGTTAAGACAAATAGGATGCCCTGTGATCCCAAGTGATCACCTACCCACGACCTAACGTTGCTCAACTTCGGGATTCGTAGGAAACTCGGTGTTCTCAACGTGATAGGGCTGTATATGCTTTCCCCTTATTCTCTGATTTTATTTGAAATGATATTGCGCTTGTTGGACATGAACTAAATTCAATGACCTTCAACAATGAGAAATTACCATCATTATAATAGTATAAACACTTATTTAAAAATAAATTAAGAAAAATTAACCCACACACACACATTGAGCAGAACATAAAAATATTAGGAAGGCTTGGCTCATCAGTAATGAACCCTTCTAGTAATTTCGTTAATTAAATCTACACCAGACCGCAACACAACTATTGTATTGCCTATTTTATTCATAATCTTGGTTATATGATCAGGAAAATTATGTTCATTATAACTATTCAGACATGCTCCTGGGATTGTAGAAATAATCGAAATTTTTAGCTTCAAGTACAGTTCTTCAGCTTAAAGTATAGACACAAGAGAGCACATAAGCATGTTCATACAGCATTTATTTGAACAGAACATACACAAAATCTTCGGTATACTGAATTCGATATCTTTAACAATCTCTCTGAAGCTACGAGAGAATCAACAGGTGTCAATCCTCACTACAGTCTCGTTAAATGACATTAATACTGTGAAATCCTCCTCCACACAAGACGACGTGGGTGGTAGACAAGGAACTGGTTCAAGGGGGACTGGAGGATTAAAAGAAGGGGTCAGCTGACGAGGAGAGAGGCGGGGGAGAGGAGAGTCTGGTGACATCGGCGGTGCGAGAGGAAGTGGCAAGTTGTCTCCGGGAGTGTGGCCGTGTGGATGATCCTGCAAGACTGTACCAGGCCTGACCAGGGGAACCGGCTGTTGGCGAGAATGATCCTTTTGGTGGCGGACATTGGAGACAAGTGTATCTAATCCTTAATTCTACTAGCAGCTACTGGCAATAAAGAACTTCGCGCTAAGCTGTATCTACAAAGAACCTCTGTTGTTATTTAGAAGCCTTGTACGCAAACAACGATGGCTGAAGATGTTGACTTTGCTTAGAATTATTAATGAAACTGATTCCAATAATTATTAATTAAACATTATATTTATTGATTAACAAGAGGGAGAACAAAATATAAAAGGGAAACTAATATTAAAACAAAGGAACTTTTTTCTGTTTCGGTTAGCGCCTATTTACCCGTGAGCTTACACACACTCTGTGGTAACAATTAATCAATATATATACAACACACGCTCCCCTGTGTGTAAGCCCTAATCAGCAAGTCCAAAGCTATCGGCGCATTTCCTTAGTTTGTCCTTAGGGAGACTCTTCGTTAGTATATCCGCCTCCATGTCTTCACTTTTAGTGTATTCCAGCTTGATTCCATTTTGAATTTCCTCTTTTACAAAATAATACTTTCGGTTTATGTGCTTTGTTCGTGAAGTAATTTTGTCAGATTGTATCCAGTTTATTGCAGCCTTGGCTGTCACTTTTCAAGGTAATTGGGAAAGTTAAATCTTCACAAAGTTCTTCTAGTAATCCCTTTAACCATAATACTTCTGAAATGCCTTCACATATTGAAATAAGTTCTGCTTCACATGTAGACAAGGCTACTAAATTTTGCTTTCTATTTCTCCAGTTTATTAAGTTGTTGCCAAGTTTGACTGTATAGCCTGAATAGGATTTTGCGTCTCGGGTTGTGCACCAGCTCGCATCAGTACTTATTGTGATATTGTTGTCTTTTGACTTATATGCCAACATTTTATTTCTTGTTCCCTTCAGGTATCTATAAATCCTTTTAACTCCAGTTAAGTGTATTTCTCTTGGATCATTACTATACTGTGATAAATTGCTGACGTTGAAGGATATGTCCGGTCGAGTACCCATAGAAAGGTACATTAGTGATCCAATCATTTCCTGGTATACAGTTTTATCTACTGGCTTAGAGTCCAAATATTCATCCAAATTTTGATTTTTATCTCCAGGTGTGTGCACACTGCTGCATTCTTACAGTCCAAATCTGTGAAGAATTGTATCAATATAATGAGTCTGAGATAGATAAAATCCATCTTCTGCCCTTTTTATTTCAATTCCAATAAATGGTTCTCTTTCTTTCTTTTCTGTTAGAGTAACATATATTTTTGAGACTAGGTTGTCATTAATTTCCTTATTGGTTCCAGCAATGATGAGATCATCTACATATCGACCCAGTATTGCATACTCTTCTCCTCTCTGGAGTTTATAGACACATGGATCACATTTGGTTCTAATCATTCCCAACTGATATAAAATTTTTGTCCCAACATTTTCCCGATTGTGGTAGTCCATACAGGCTTTTTTCCAATTTACACACTTTGTTTTCTTCTCCTTTTTGCATAAAACCATCTGGTTGTCTCATGTATACTGTCTCTTCTAACTCACCATAGAGATAAGCTGTCTTCACATCATAAGTCTTTATAATTAAATTATGTTGTGTTGCAAGAGCTATTATTGTTCGCAAGCTTTCTCTATCTCACTGAGCTCTTCTTCCATTGCTTTGAGCCACATTCATCTCTTTCTCCACTATCTATTGCTTCTTTAAAGTTCTCCGGGATATAATGATCTATTTTCATAATTAAGTTTGCATCATTCCTATCTTTTATTCTTTATGAGCGTCGAACTCCTTCTTTGATCAATTTTCTTTCTTGTTCTTCAAGTCTTGCTTTGTGCCGTTCTTCTAAGATGCTCTTTGTTTCTCCTTTCTTTCTTCCTCCTTTTACGCATTTTTCCTGTATCGGTTCAGTTTGTGATGAGTCATTTTCACAGTCACCACCTAGTTTTACTGAAGTATCCTTCTGAGACTTCATTTTACTCTCTGTGACAGGATTTTCTTCTTTCAAGATATGAAAGTTTTCAGCAACTATTTCTTCACAATTTCCTTTATAGGTCAAATTATCACAATTAGTATCTTCCTGAATATCATTTGCATAATCAATTCCTCTCTTATCTTCACTAAATTTTACTGATCTGACTTCATGAATTCTCTTTGTCAATAGCTTTTCTTTTAATGGAATAACCAATAAATATTACCTTTCTACCCTTTGGTGAAAACTTGTTTCTTCTTGGTTTGCTCTCAAGCCAATGTGTCAAACATCCAAATATTCGAATGTGTTTGACCGATGGTTTCCTGCCATTCCATCTCTGCATAGGTGTATGGTGTTTGATAGACCTGTGGGGTGTACAATTCTTAATATATGTAGCTGTAGCAATTGCCTCTGCCCAAAACTTCATGGGTAATTTTGAGTCAATTAGTAAGGTTCTTGCTGTATCTATAAGAGTCCTATTCACTCTCTCTGCGACTCCATCACTTTGTGGTGAGTATGTGGTGGTAAGTTGGTGATGGATCCCAATTCTCTTGAAAAGTCCTTCAAATCTAGAGTTACAAAATTCAGTTCCATTGTCGGTTCTTACAACTTTTATTCAAAGACTTAATTCGTTTTCGGCCCTTGCTTTAGTTATTCGTAGTTGCTCTTGTTCGTAGTTGTTGTGTTTCGAAGTTGTTTAGACTTAGAAAAAATGTTAATCAGTGATGTCAGGTTTAGATGTGTGGTGAAAGTGCGACTTTCGACGTGGACACGCTTTAGGGTGAGATGTGTCACAGGCAAGAAGGCGTCTTTGGCCTGAAAAGTGAAATGTTTTGTGGTGTGGCGCCGTGACACGAAGTGAAAAATTGTGAATGAAAAGGTGTCACGTGAAGTCGTTGTTTTTGGTACAGAATCTAACCTGTATCACCCTGAATAACAAGTTTCTTAGAGTCATGGGGGTGGTTTTACGAACATGTATCGAGAAATTTTGGCTGTTAGTGAATGTGGCACGTTCAATGTGAAATTTTTAATTACGCGTTTAGTGGACGATATGGAGCTTGTGTGGCTCGAAATTGGATTTTTTTGTGAAATCGCGCACTAATATTTGTTGCCAATTGGATAAAGCGATGTGTGAGTGTTGTAACGTTTGTTGAGAGAGATTTGTTGATGATTAAATACGCATGTGAAAGGAAAAGACGAGGGAGTGTGACTATGTTGGATTTTTAACTTGTTTTGGGGAAGGAGAGTTATTTTTCTAGTTGTGATTTTTAATATATTGTCTCTTTCGATTTTTGCAATTAAAAGAAATGCGTTTCTCCTATGTTGATTTATATTTTAGATTTTGATTTTTTTCGTTGATTATGGTTGCTAAAATGATTCTTGTAAAATGGCAACGTCGTGAGAGTGACAAGAATATTTTGAATTGTGGCGTTTACTTAAAATGGCGAAAATGACAATTATTTTTGAAAATGTTTAAGTATTTGATTGAGAAATTGGTATATTTTGGTATAAAATGATATTAAGAAAAACAAAAAAAAGTTTAAAATTATGATATAAAGAGTGGTTTATAAAAATAATAATAATATTTTTTTTAAGTTGTAGATTTGGATAATGCCATTTTAGGTAAATTTAGGAAAGGCATGTAAGATTAGTAAATTGGTAAAAATGCGTGATGGGCGAATTTTTTTTTTAAAGTAAAATTGAGAGTAATAACTTTAAATTTATAATCTGATTAAAAATTAAAGTAAATTTGATAAATGAGAGTGTGAAAGTTTTAAAAATTGAATAAAAAATTATATAAAAATGGTAAAAATTGATTTTAAAATGCTTAAAGTGGAAATATAAATACAAAATTTATGTTGAATCAAGTTCTGAACGTGGGGATAAAGTTAAGGTAGGTTTTTTTTTTAACTTACAATTGTGTGATGATTGTTCAGTCAGGAGACTTGGTCTTTGGTGGTCGTCCTGCTGTCGTGGAAGTCGCTCCATGTAAAGCTTGTAACTTCTGGAAAGTTGTTTGTGGCTTGTTGCCTTGAGCATTGTCTCAACGATGTCAGGTCGAAGGTGTGAAGCTTGTCACAGGGTTTGGGCCACATCGCTGCTCGGTTTCCATGTCTTGCGGGCTTTTCGGCTGTGTTGTTGAGGGGTTGACAGCTTGCTCCCGACGTTGGCGATCTATTAGCGGGTCTGCGGAGGTCCCTTGAGGCGGCGTTTCTTCCGTAAATATCTCTTGTTGGGGAGAGATTGCTTGGTCGTTTCGTTGGAATGGCCGGTATGTTCCTCCATCTTCGCTCTTTCTCTCTTCTATCTGGACAGGCTTCTTACCTTCTTCGTTTGTCGTGTCATTCTTCGTTTTGGTTATCCTGTCGGCTATAAATGTGGTGAGGTCTGATAGCCTCTTGTAGAATCCTGTCGACTAAAACTGTGATGAGGTTTCCAGTCGACTTGAACTATGGTGTGAGTGCCTGTCAACTCTCGTTATACTGTGTTGACCGAAAGGAACAGTCAGGATGGAGTTTTCCAGTACCTCTCTGCACCTTGGAAGACCTTTTACAGTTCTCACAGAGTACAGGCAGTCGTGGTCGAGGCAGAGTGGAAAGCTTGGGAATGTCCATACACAAAAAACGAAGACACAGTTGCACTAGGAAAGTTCCGTGAACAGATAAAAGTTGAGCTAGGAGCGAAAGATGGAGATAGAAGAGTTCTTACTGGGCTACATGGTCGATGAGGTGGACCTGGGGTACAACCGACGAGGGCTCACGCAGATGGTGAAGTAACTGTCAAGTGACTGTATTTTTGGCTAAAGACGGGGGCTTTATATACCTTTTCTGAGAAAGGGAGCATTGCATTTCACCAGATGTGAAGAGGGGGGATCGTCTGGTGAAATTCTAAACTGGTGCCGTGGCAGTTTCCATATTTAGACCTTGTTGTTTTGTGACTTCCATCTATCTCGAATTTAGACGTTTTTGACTTCTATCTCTTTAGCTCAACTCTTAATCTATTACAGAGTTTTATTTATTTATCCTCAGTTTGTACAAAGTACATTACATATGATGATGTAATGACACATGTCAATCATGCGTATAATCATTTACAGATGTGTTTCCATTATACAACTTGAAAATCTTGTTATAAGTTATATACAATATGGGGTTGTTGCTTTAAATTACCATATATATATTTTAAATTTATTTAAATATTGGGTAGCTTTTAAACATGCAATATATAGATATACTTTAACTTAATCTATATAAATACCTTTAATCTTCTCAGAAGTGCTTCAGTTTACTGATCATAATAAACTTCTTGCTTAATATTCAGATTAAATATTTTCGCTTTTGAGCTTTATATTGAACAACCACGCTCTGCTACCAATTGTTGACTTAGCTTAGAATTATTAATTAAACATTATATTTATTGATTTACAAGATAGAGAACAAAATATAAAAGGGAAACTAATATTAAAACAAAGGAACTTTTTTCTGTTTCGGTTAGCGCCTATTTACCTGTGAGCTTACACACACTCTGTGGTAACAATTAATTAATATACATACAACAGAAGAGCGCCGTAACAGTGCCATTTGTGTTTTTAACAATCTTTGTACCAAACGTAATCTGCTTGTCGTCTGTCCTGCTATTGCTTATCAAATCCAAGGTGAATGCTCAAGAGGAAGTAAAATTCGCCACACCCCAGGACTTATTCTACAAAATAAATAGCCATGCATGACATATCAGGCTATGATAATAATGTTGGGCAAGGTTTTGTACCTCCTATTATTACGAAATTATAAAAACGCTAATTATCCCTTTTTAGGCTTCCGAGAATCCCAAATGATTTGTAAAAACAAACTACCATCCTTCTAACGAAAATCGTGAAACATCTAAAATATCCTACCTACAATGAACCTCTTAAGACATGTCTATTATAAAATGTATACTTGAAAAACGAAACAATTTTGAACAGTTTACAAATCGGTTTACTTTTATTTCCATAACGATGTTATATACGAAAATATGTATGTTCTTTTCTCTTTTTTGATTCCATAAGACCGCCTATAATTTGGCAGAAACACATTCGATAAAATATAAAAAATAAATAAGGCATCTCCTGATCGTGCAACTGAAATTTGCTGACGGTTTGCGCCATCTGTCGGAATGAATATCAACTAATCGTTGTCTTTTTAAATCTATTCCAGAATGATGACCAAATACCCTTTCTTGTAAAAAAAAAAAAGAAAAGGAAACCACGTACGCGTATGGCGCGCTGTCTGCTCTTGCCTGCCTGGTTCAGGCAATTTTAGAATAATTAAAAACAACGAATAGTTACAATTTATTTCGACAGATGGCGCAAGCCATAAACAACTTTCAGTTGTCCGGTCAGCCTTTTTTTTTCTTAAGTTTCTCTGATCCCAGTACAATTTCAATTTTTAATTATTTTTTCATGGATACAAATGTTTTATTATCTACATTTGTCCGACCCAAATATGATTAAAGGGCTACAAAACAATCCCAAATGATATGTAAAAACAAACTACCATCCTTCTAACGAAAATCGTAAAACATCTAAAATATCCTACCTACAATGAACCTCTTAAGACATGTCTAATATAAAACTTATTGAGGAAAGTGAAAAATAAACGTTCTCCAAATTTAAAAATAAAATCCTTTAAGTCAACTTCAACCCTGAAAAAAAAAAAAGAAAGAATAAATAAAACAAGAGGCATAACAATAAAATCCAAACTAATATTCGGCCTTCACCTCACGTAGGGAGTAAGGAAGAACACATAAAGTTATGGCGTCAGCTCTCCAATCAAAATAAAAGTCGCCAGAAATATTTAGGAAGCGACGATAAAAGAGCAGAGTCCCGGCAGCAGAGCAACCAGACAATCGGGAACAAATAAATTACTTTATACCGGCGGCGGCGAGAGGTGCTGCGATGGCATAAAACCGAGCGTGTCATCTTCCTTCCCTTTCAATAGGTGGGGATTATCGCACCCAGGGGAACTCCCAGTTGTGGTTCCCGACTTTAATAACTCGGGGTTACCTATACAAATCAAAGGACAGCCGAGGATAGAAAGATGCTCCGCTAGGAAGAAAAACCTCGCGAGGCTTTTCTCGGTGATTTTAAAAGTTTCATTTCCTTTGGCATTCAGAGCGCGCTTCTTGTTCAATTGAGGGAGACCCATTCAACACGCCTCGCCCCGGGTGTATTTTAGAGTTTTATTTATTTACTTTATCCTCCTCCTCCTTCAGCCTCTTATATTTGATGGCCCGCGGACTTCCTCCGCTCCTCGCAAAAAGGACTTGCCTCGACTTCTAATAAAGCTGCTAATGGAATTAATGGTGTTCTTGTCCCGGGGGATTGTGTGACTCTCTTGAATACGTTTTTCCTGCTATGCTCGGGGTGTTGGACGGGTCTTTGACGGGCAACAACATTATTCACTAGATATCACCCTGTGTCTAGGTTAATAACATTTTATTGCAAAATGTGTAGCGAAATTCGATTAAAATCTAAATTTTCTTGCAGTTTATGTTTTATTTGATTATATATGCTGAAAATAGTATATTAAATATAAATTAGGTTACTGCGTTTGGCGGTAAATCATATTTTTATTTTTTGAAAGTCGATACACGTTAGAAAGTCATTTTAAAATGTGATTTCAGATTGACACGTCTGGTTTGTCAGGCTAGCGCAAGATAATTACATATATAGCACTCAACTTTGTCGCAATTAATTCCACTGTATGGAATTTATCCAATGATATTTTTTTCCACAGTGAGTTACTTTTTCCAATACAAGCTTTCAAGCGAAAATCGTTTTTCTTCAGTCATTCAAGAGATGTCGAATTTCGTAGTTAGGCCTATTTGCGTGTGTAAATAATCTGTAAATGTTCACGCTAAGCGGGCACACATGTAAACAGCCATATCTTAGAATTACACATGTCAAATTTATGTAAATAACTCATAGGTCACAGTAAGAAATGTATAAAATAAAGCAAATGTCCGCGAAGTAGTGGTCCTTCACCAACTAAATGTATTATTACAATAATGAAGTCAGTCACATTTTTAACAATTACAAGTTCATAATATTACCTGAAGCCTTTTTACACGCAGTTTACAGTAATTTTGAAGACCTTGAGGTCCATGCGAAATAGTCAAGTCTGCTGATTATGCTAGGGTTTGATCGAAGAATGGCCCAGCCGCTTCGTTCTATGTGAAAGCAGAGAGAATGAATAGCAATATGGCCCTGGTCTAAGGTTGAGTGGCCTGGAAGTGTCGTGTTTATATAAATAATGATGGAGGTGAAAAAGAACTGCCGTTACGTTCAAAATTCAGAGCCAAGTAGCTCATAAATAAAATAAACCTAACTCCGACGTGGAAAATACAAAGGCCATATAGAAATGGATAAAATTGAGATAGGATAAATTTAAGCTAAAAAAAAACGGTCCGGCAAAAAGAAAAAAAAAAAGATTAGCATATGGGAGAAATGTCATAGAGATGTGAAATTAAACCTGGTCAGAACCTGGAATAAACCCCCGGTAATAGAGTCTAATGAACCTGGTTAATGACTGGGATAGACATCAGCAAAACATTATGAGGAAACCCGGTCAATATCAAAGACAAAATTCAGCCAGACAGCATAAAGAAACCCGGTCAGTACCTAGAACAAACGTCAGCCAGACAGCATAAAGAAATCCGGTTGGTACCTAGAACAAACGTCAGCCAGACAGCATAAAGAAACCCGGTCAGTACCTAGGACAAACGTCAGCCAGACAGGATAAAGAAATCCGGTTGGTACCTAGGACAAACGTCAAACAGACAGCATAAAGAAACCCTGTTAGTACCTAGGACAAACGTCAACCAGACAGCATAAATAAACCCAGTCAGTACCTAGAACAAACGTCAGCCTGACAGCATGAAGAAACCCGGTCAGTACCTAGGACAAACGTCAGCCAGACAGCATAAAGAAACCCGGTCAGTACCTAGAACAAACGTCAGCCTGACAGCATAAAGAAACCCGGTCAGTACCTAGGACAAACGTCAGCCAGACAGCATAAAGAAACCCGGTCAGTACCTAGGACAAACGTCAGCCAGACAGCATAAAGAAACCTGGCAAAATTTGATAAGCGCGATCGATGTCAGCCGCGGGCTAACCGAGGCCACCTCGACAACTCAAACATCCCTCCTAACAATGGTAATAAGAAGGCACACAGCTTCCAGCGCCGTCATTACCTTCATTAGACTGCCCTGCTACAATTAGTTAGATCAGTGGGAGGCACGCTACTGCTTTCTTCGTTAGAGATTTTTATCGTTTGTTGGCCGTGCGCGTGTTTGCCCACCCTCTCTTTCAGTTTCTTCGACTCAAAAGTTTCTTCCCTTTCTCCTCTGATGTCAGAACTTGTCGCTTTTGCCATGTTCCATTTCAGCGTGTGTTTGTGTTATATATTTCATACTCACTATGTGGTCTGCATTTTCTCTGTTCGTCTCACCGAATTGTACACAATATGTACTTGTCCATCCATTCAAAAACGTTTGTTTGGAAAAATAAAATGTGTATACGGATTCGTACTCCCGCTGTTTAGTTATTCGAAATCCGAGAGAAATTTTACCAATGTACACTTAGAAGCCGAAGCTAATATACGAGATTAGAAGTCATTAAATGGTTAGAATCATTGAAGGATAAAATGTCCTTGAATAAAGAGTTTGTGCAAACAGGGGTTACAATATCAAAATGTTATGTACAAATTTTACGAACCCAATTTGTGTTTTAGAAACGCATACACAGTACGCCATTTTAATGAGATAGAAAAGTTCCGAAGTACAATAGAATGTACAGCAGTTGGGAAATAGGTGTTAATGTAATCTCGTAGAAAAGGTTTTGGGGAAATGGGAAGGAAGGCGAAAGTTCGAATCAAAACAAATATCAAGCGTTTGGAGACATGAGTTCAAGAATAAAAACGGAATTCAATCGTAAATGCTATTAAAACGTTGAATGCCATAGTTGGCTATGTTTATGAGGTTGAGGGATGGGGTTGGGATTGAAATATAGCGAAAGCAAGCTATTCCAGCACGAAACGAAAGTCAAATTTCATTGGCACAAAAAAAGTATGCCCGATTGGTGCTACAGATTCCACAAATGGACTTCTTTATGAACGACGAGTAATATTTCACTTTTTTCCCAAATCCAGATCAACATAAATATTGAATACTACACCTCAATTCTTTCTTATAATTCGCTGATGTCAAATTTATCCAGGGAAATTTTTAAATAAAAAGTCCTGGTGTGAATTGCAATCAGTTCACGTGGTCTCAGTTGTCCATTTATTCGAAAGTCGGGATTGGCCATCAATGTCAAACTATTTTAGGGCCAACATATCAATATAATGCTAATTCCATACATCAATTAAAACTGAAAGAATGGAGGTAACGTATTCTGGCCTGAAAATTTCAATTGCCATTACGTCCAAAACCATCGCTCAACACCTTGAGGCCGACAACGTCGTTTTTATAGCAAAGACTGACAACAACGCAGCCAGCGTCCCAGAAGTTGATTGCATCTAAGACCTTTGGTCATATCTCAGGTCTCTATGGTCTACTCAGAAGACTTGAAACCTGGGAAGATCCATCAGCTAATCAAAGAATTGCTTGCGCAAAGTAGATGAAATCCTTAAACAGAAGGCAGCGATGGGTACTAAAATGTACTTCTCGGCTTCGAGGCGTTATTGAAGCTACATAAACCCATAAGTTATTTTCTAGTTGTTACTCTTCAAAAAATTGAACCATTGACTTGATATTATTTATTTATTAAGAGAATGCCATATCCTAATTGTGAAACTAAAGGATGTATGTGTGCTGATGGCTTGTACCATCTGTTATAATAAATATCAACTAATCGTTGATTTTTAATTATTCTAAAATTGACCAAATACCTTTTCTTGATTAATCAAGAAAAGATAATCACGCACGAATTTGAGACTGTTGGCCCTTATCAGAGTGATGATAGCTGTTTATTCATTGTTAGGGAACTTAAATGTTACCATATACGTCAAACTGGGTTCAGATATATTTCCCAACATCCATCCGTATATTAAGATGGTGGCAAACTAGATGGAAGGTACTTTCTTAAAAAATCCCTCAAAAGGCCAACTGTAGGCGTGGTTTGTTCTATTCAACTTCATCAGTGTTGTACATTTAAACAATTCACCAAAATTACCTTTGAGTTTCAGAATAAAAATAAATTGACTTTACCCTTGCACAAACCCTTGCATTGACCAAATGTCAAAACACTATTATATTATGTCGTGAAAGTTCCCCACGAAAATGCGCTAAGAGGGAGGTGTTCCTACGCTCCTCAGGGTTGAGACTACCCCATTTTAACTAATAACTTTACTTCATAAAAGAGAAATACCCTTTAATGGTTTTTTAAAATCGATCTTGCAAGAATTCGATTCTAGAATTTTCTTATTCATAGTCTGTCGCTATATCTATCTTAAACTGCTTATTTCAAATGATAAATATTTACATAAAAATGGCATATATTGAATTAAATTAATTATTTCGCAATATTTCAATTGATAGGACATCAACATTTGTCGAAGTCAACAAATGTATAAACAAGCTCAGCGCCACATATAAAGACAATATGTTAGATTCAAAAATTAGTTTTGCCTAGGTGGGACAGGGAAAAGGTTTTGATGTATGAAAAGTACTTTCATAAAATATTACTGACAGCAATTTATACAACAATGGATAGAGATGTGTGAGAGACGTCTATCTTATAATAAATTTAGCATATATATCAATTTTCATCAATGGAAAAATATGTATTAAGTAAACAACAACCACCCAAGAAGTAGTCAAGAATCATACCAGAAGTTAAAAAGAACTATTAACCAATGGAAATGTGGATTTATTCTATTCCATATCCTATGGTTCCTGTAAATTTTCTTTATGCATCTCCATCTGATTTCTGTGTATTTGGACTAAATGAATCAAAGCTTTATAATTAGATACGAACTTCATTGGATGGCCTATGGAAACGGTACTTGGAGGCTTGGGGGAAAATCTATAGGGATATGTTGATTAAATTCTGATTTCCTGGAAACATTGCTGTCGTTATGGAGTACAAGCTTCATGAGAGCACATATTGAAGTTGAAAATATTTCAATAAAAACTATTTTCATGGCGTTTCAAATTATCCATTTTAAAAGGAGAAGGGTCCGTTATCTTGCCTTGGGGGAAAACCTCTTGTAAGGCGCCGATTCTCTTCAATTTTAGAAGTGAATGTTTTCGTCAATATAGTCATTATACAAGTTGTTGCTTATCGCGGGCTGTGATATCGTTTATTGAGTTACAAACTCAGAAGTTGCTCCTTTCGTTCCATTATCAAACTGGTGATTTTTATCTCTTTATCTATTTGTTTCAAACATCCTCTATAGTGAATTTGTAATATTGTAAAGAAGTGTGCCTGTTAATGCCGCATTTATTTCAAATTCAACACATAGGTATGTAACATTAGAGAGGTAGATTTAACATACGTAGTGATGCAACCTTTGGATATATATGGAAACTACCATTTAGAGGGTTGGTTCTATAATTGAGTTGAAATTATAGAAATAAATCCTTTTGTGTGTGTTGACTCAATTTTAATTTATAGTAATGTAACAATGAATTGACAGTAATGTAAGAATGAATTTACAGTAATTTAACGATGGATATATGGTAATGTAACAATGAATTAACAGTAATGTAACAATAGATATGTAGTAGCATAACAATGAATATATATAATGGTAACAATGAATGGACGGTAATATAATAATGAATATATAGAAGTGTAACAATGATTTGACAATAATGTAACAAAGTATATATAGTAGTGTAACAATAAATATATAATAGTGCAAAATGGATGGATAGTAATGCAACAATGAATATATATATAGTAGTGCAACAATGAATCGACAGTAATGTAACAATTGATATATTATAATGCAACAATGGATGGACCTTAATGTAACAATGGTTATATTGAAGTGTAACATGGATATAGTAGTGTAACAATGAATGGACTGTAGTCAATGAATATATGGTAGTGTAACAATAAATTGACAGTAATGTAACAATGGATATATAATAATGCAACAATGGATGGGTCTTAAAATAACAATGGCTATATAGAAGGGTAGCAATGAAAGGAGGTTAATATAAAAATGAATATATAGTAGTGTAACAATGAATATACAGTAGTGTAACAATCAATATATAGTAGTGTAAAATGAATGGATAGGAGTGCAACAATGAATAAATAGCAATGTAACAATGAATAGACAGTAATGTAACAATGGGTGGGCCTTGATGTAACAATGATTATATAGTAGTGTAGCAATGAAAGACAGCAATGTAACATGGATATAAAGTAGTGTAACAATAAATGGATAGTAATATAACAATGAATATATAGTAGTGTAATAATGAATATACAGTAGTGTAACAATGAATATATAGTTCTTCGAATAAAAGACACTTCGGCCAGTAAATCTTTTTATTGTCTCGACGTTTCGACAAAAATCTTTTGTCCTCGTCAGAGGCGAACAAAAATTAAAACATTTGGCAAAGCGTTATAAATTATTCTAAGAACAATAAAAAGATTTACTGGCCGAAGTGTCTTTTATTTGAAGAACTATGAATGCTGGCCAGGCAGCCTCTATCTTCACGATAATGAATATATATTATTGTAGCAATGAATATATAGCAATGTAACAATGAATGGACAGTAATGTAAAAATTGATATATTTTAATGCAACAATGGATGGGCCTTAATGTAAAAATGGTTATATTGAAGTGTAACCTGGATATATAATAGTGAAAAAATGAATATATAGTAGTGTAACAATGTATATATAGTAGTGTAACAATGAATATACAGTAGTGTAACAATGGATATATAGTAGTGTAACAATAAATTGATAGTAATGTAACAAAGGATATATAGTAATATACGAATGAATTAAAAGTAATGTAACAATGAATATATAGTAGTGTGACAAAGGATATATTGTAGTGTAGCAATGAATAGACTATATAGTAGTGTAACAATGAATAGACAGTAGTGTAACAATGAATATATGGTTGTGTAACAATAAATTGACAGAAATGTAACAATGAATATATAGTAATGTAACAATGGAAATAGTCATATACCAATGAATGGACATTAATGTAAAAATGGATACATAATAATACAACAATGGATGGACCTTAATGTAACAATGGCTATATAGAAGGGTATCAATGAATGGACGTTTATATAACAATGAATATATAGTAATTTAACAATGAATGGACAGTAATGTAACAATGGATATATAATAATGCAACAATGAATGGACATTAATGTAACAATGGCTATATAGTAGTGTAGCAATGAATTAACGTTAATGTTGCGATGGATATATAGTGATGTAACAATGAATTGGCTGTAAGGTAGCAAAGTATATATAGTAAAGTAACAATGGAAATATAATATAGTTACAATGAATGGACCGTAATTTAACATTGGAGATATATAGCAATATAACAATTAATGAGCAATAATGTAACAATGGATGTATAGTAATGTAGCAATGAATATAGAGTAATGTGACAATGAGTAGAAAATAATGTAACTATGGTTGCAAGGTAAAGTAACAATGAATATATAGCAATGTGACAATGAATATATAGAGCGTAACAATGAATGCATAGTAATGGATATATAGTAAGATACCAGTAAAAATTAACAGTAATGTAAACAATGTGTATGTATATAAGGATTTATCAATGAAAGAATAGTAATGTAAAACTGTAAATTATAGTAATGTAACAATGAAATAATAGTAAGGTAGCAGTTTATGAGTAATGTAGGGTAACAATGGAAGACTAGTAAGGTAAAAATGGGTGAATAGTAATGTACAAATGGTTGAATGTAACGTAACAATGGATGAATAATAAGTTAACAATATAATAATATTTGGTAACATTGGGGTAATAGTAAGGTAACGATAAAAGAATATTAAGGTGGAAAAATCAGGTTTCCAAGGATAAGTTTAAAAAATTAATTCACAAATCTGTAGCTTCCTGGTACGTAAACCTGTCGAAAGACCCGAGAGCTAGAGGTTTGTGTTATTCAACATTTAAAAAAAAACTTTATCTCTGAAAGCCCTATATTTTGACATTAATATTGTAATACAAGGGATTATTTTATTGAATGGAAGAATAGTGAAGTAACACTATATATATTGAAAATAGAGCAATCCATACTTAATGCATTAGATAATAAAAGGCATATATTGGATTTAATAAAATATTTATTTTACCAATATTTCGGCTGGCAGAATACCAACCTTTATCGAGACATTACATTTTTGTATACACAAACTCAGCGCCACATAGTGTTATAATATCACAGTTTAAATCAATTAAAATACAAAGTAGGTGGGAGAAATTTGTGCATGAAAAAATTATTATAAAAATTGCAATCAAATATGTAAAATATCTTAAAATATTAAAGGAAAAAAAAGAGTTCTATCTTATATTTAAAAAAAATATGTAATAAGTACTTTAAAATAATTCATTAAAAGATAAATGTAAAAATATATGTATCTATTAAAACATTTGAAATAAATTTAAAATGATTTAAACAATATAATGTAAGAACTTTTTAAAAAACTTTAACAAAAAAATGTGGGTATTTAAAAAATTCATTTCAATATTTATGGAGATCGATTTATCTATAAGTAAAAAATATTTTATAAAAATGCATTAAAATGGAAGTTAAAACAATTTAGGATGAATATATGAGAAAAATAAATTAAAAAGTGGAAACTAAAAAAGTTTAATGTATTGCATGTAATATGTTATATATTTTATGTATCAATACTTTTGCGTTTTGAAGCGATAAATGTAAAAATAATTAAACAAGTGGTATGTATTAATTACAGGTTATTACTAATGTGTGAAAATATAATTTAAGAAATCGCGGATATTACAACAAAATTTAAAAATTTCATTGAAGCAAAAAATAAATAAATAAAGCAAAGTTATGTAATTTAAAAAACGGCACCTCTCCCTTTAAAATAGTATATAATAAGTCAACTTAAAAATTAAAATTAACTAATTCCAAGTTCCAAATAACTTTATTAGGTGCCGCTCAAAAAGAGCAACCTAGAAAATTAACTAATTGAAATTAAAATAATTAGACAAAAAATTTTAAGAAGATCTAAATGGTGTGTAGATGTCTGGTAAATCAATTTTCCTAAATATACTTTCTTTGTCTTCTACAGAGGCCCAGCTTTCTAAGAACAATCGGCAGTGTTTTTCCTTAATGTTCTGGTATATAATAGTTGTATTTTCGAAATCCGGAGTGTGGTTGTTTTTCACTGCATGATCTACAAGGAGAGACAGAGGGTTGTAATTCCTTAATCCTGATTTGTGTTGATTTATACGATCTTTGAGTGGTTTGCTGGTTTCCCCTATATAATTATCTTGGCTATTGTTACAAGGTATTTTGTAAATTACCTTGATTATGTTTTCCATTTTGTTAATTTACTTAGTGTCTGGATGGCGTAGGGCCTTTTTTAAATTTAAAGATGATTGATAGGTAGTTGTGATGTTGTATCTCTTTAGGACTCTGGCGATGCGTTTAGAGCCTTAATGTAGGGGAGGGAGCAGTAAGGCTTTTTTGATTGATCAGGGGTGCTATTTAATGGTGGAGATTTTGGTTTATAAAAATGTTTTTCGATAAATTTGCTTGGGTAATTGTTGTTTTTTAATTCACTGAATATTCTATTTCTCTCCACTATATCTTTAATTTTTGACGAGCAATGTGAATCTAATCTTTTGGAGAGAGATTTAACCACAGCGATTTTATGGTGAACTGGGCCAAAAGAATTGAAATTCAAATAATTACCTGTGTGGGTTGATTTTCTAAAAATACTAGTTTCTATTTGGTTAAACTTTCTTTTAAGCTGTGAATCTAAAAATGCCAGAGAATTATTATTTTCAATTTTCAAAAAAGGCCTCTGCAGAAGACAAAGAAATTATAAATAGGAAAATTGATTTACCAGACATCTACACACCATTTAGTTCTTCTTAAATATTTTGTCTAATTATTTTGATTTCAATTAGTTAATTTTTATTTTTAAATTAACTTATTATATACTATTTTAAAGGGAGAGGTGCCGTTTTTTAAATTACATAACTTTGCTTTATTTAATTTTTTTGCTTTAATGAATTTTTAAATTTTGTTGTAATACCCGCGATTTCTTAAATTATATTTTCACACATTAGTAATAACCTGTAATTAATACATACCACTTGTTTAATTATTTTTACATTGATCGCTTCAAAACGCAAAAGTATTGATACATTAAATATATAACATATATTTGCAATACAATAAACTTTTTTAGTTTCCACTTTTTAATTTATTTTTCTCATATATTCATCCTAAATTGTTTTAACTTCCATTTTAATGTATTTTTATAAAATATTTTTCACTTATAGATAAATCGATCTCCCTAAATATTGAAATGAATTTTTTAAATACCCAAATTTTTTTGTTAAACTTTTTAAAAAAGTTCTTACATTTTATTGTTTAAATCATTTTAAATTTATTTCAAATGTTTTAATAGATACATATATTTTTATATTCATATTTTAATGAATTATTAATGAATTATTTTTATGTACTTATTACAATTTTTTTTAATATAAGATAGAACTCATTTTTTCCTTTAATATTTTAAGATATTCTACATATTTGATTGCAATTTTATAAAAGTTTTTTCATGCACAAATTTCTCCCACCTACTCTGTATTTTAATTGATTTAACTGTGATATTATAACACTATGCGGCGCTGAGTTTGTGTATACAAAATTTTAATGCCTCGATAAAGGTTGGCGTTCAGCCAGCCGAAATATTGGCAAAATAAATATTTTATTAAATCCAATATATGCCTTTTATTATCTAATAAATAAATATCAACATATATAGTCACGACCGTCTTTCCTCATCGCTGTCCTCAATTCCTCATGTCACGGATGCGCGCGCATCATCATTATGATCATTATCATTATCTAATGATAATAATAATAATAATTATTATTATTATATTAATATTATTATTATCAACATATATAGTCACGACCGTCCTCAATTCCTCATGTCACGGTTGCGCGCGCATCATTAGATCATTATCATTATCTAATGAGATAATAATAATAATAATTATTATTATATTATTAATTTTATTTTATTATTTTATTATCAACATATATAGTCACGACCGTCTTTCCACCGTCAATTCCTCAATTCCTCATGTCACGGATGCGCGCGCATCATCATTAGTATAATATAAAAAGCCAACAATGAAGAATGAATGTAAGATAAAAAGCCAAGAATGAAGAGTAAATATGATATAAAAAGCCAACAATGAAGAGTGAATGTAAGATAAAAAGCCAACAATAAAGAGTAAATGTAATATAAAAAGCCAACAATGAAGAATAAATGTAAGATAAAAAGCCAACAATGAAGAGTAAATATAATATAAAAAGCCAACAATGAAGAATAAATGTAAGATAAAAAGCCAACAATGAAGAGTAAATATAATATAAAAAGCCAACAATGAAGAATGAATGTAAGATAAAAAGCCAACAATGAAGAGTAAATATGATATAAAAAGCCAACAATGAAGAATGAATGTAAGATAAAAAGCCAACAATAAAGAGTAAATGTAATATAAAAAGCCAACAATGAAGAATAAATGTAAGATAAAAAGCCAACAATGAAGAGTAAATATAATATAAAAAGCCAACAATGAAGAATAAATGTAAGATAAAAAGCCAACAATGAAGAGTAAATATAATATAAAAAGCCAACAATGAAGAATGAATGTAAGATAAAAAGCCAACAATGAAGAGTAAATATGATATAAAAAGCCAACAATGAAGAATGAATGTAAGATAAAAAGCCAACAATGAAGAGTAAATGTAATATAAAAAGCCAACAATGAAGAATAAATGTAAGATAAAAAGCCAACAATGAAGAGTAAATATAATATAAAAAGCCAACAATGAAGAGTGAATGTAAGATAAAAAGCCAACAATGAAGAGTAAATGTAATATAAAAAGCCAACAATGAAGAATGAATGTAAGATAAAAAGCCAACAATGAAGAGTGAATGCAATATAAAAAGCCAACAATGAAGAATGAATGTAAGATATAAAGCCAACAATGAAGAGTGAATGTAAGATAAAAAGCCAACAATGAAAAGTAAATGTAATATAAAAACCAACAATGAAGAATGAATGTAAGATAAAAAGCCAACAATGAAGAGTGAATGTAATATAAAAAGCCAACCTTGAAGAATAATGTAAGATAAAAGGCCAACAATGAAGAGTAAATATAATATAAAAAGCCAACAATGAAGAGTGAATGTAAGATAAAAAGCCAACAATGAAGAGTAAATGTAATATAAAAAGCCAACAGAGTGAATGTAAGATAAAAAGCCAACAATGAAGATTAAATATAATATAAAAAGCCAACAATGAAGAGTAAATTCTATATATATATAAATGAATGTTTGTCTGTTTGTATGTTTGTTTGTATGTCCGGTATACAAATTCGCAGTAGTTCACTAATTCAAACCAAAATTTCCATACATAGGTAAAAAATACGGGGAAGACGATAGGCTATTTAAAAATATATATAAATCAATTATTAAAACTATATATATTTTAGTCAGAAAATGATGATGACGATATTGCTGTATCATGTTTGATTATCATATACAAAATTATATCGGGAAAAATTTCAAAAAGCAGAGACCACGGGTGAAACCAGCTCATTATTTTGTACGCAGGAACAAAATTCTAACAGAAAAACAATCATTCGAGCAGAAAACAAAAGCCAGATCATCTTTCTATAAAAATATCGCTTCTCAGACACAAAGTTTGCAGCGGGACGTTTCACAAGTGTGACATCCACGGCCCCAATTTATAATTGTAACAAATAGTATTTGAATAAAAACATTTAATCGGGTAAAACCCGGGCGTTGCCCGGGTCATTCGTCATTAATATATAGTCACGACCGTCTTTCCTCAATTCCTCATCGCTGTCACGGATGCGCGCGCATCATCATTATGATCATTATCTTCTATAGAAGCTTCTATCTTTATAATTATGTATATTTACAAAAAGTCAATTCGCTCGCGCCTCTAGCGGTGAAAATGAGGGGTAATACCAGCTGACCTAATGTACATGTAAAGTTTGGAGTGGGACGTTTCACAAGAGTGATATCCACGGCTCCAATTTATAATTGTAACAAATAGTATTTGAATAAAAACATTCAATCGGGTAAAACACGGGCGTTGCCCGGGTCATTCGTCTAGTATATATATAATATTGAAATGAATTCATACATTGTTACATTACTATATATATATGGTAATTTAAACCAACAACCCCATATTGTATATAACTTATAACAATATTTTCATGTTGTATAATAGAAACACATCTGTAAATGATTATACGCATGATTGACATGTGTTATTACATCATCATATGTATTGTACTTTGTACAAACTGAGGATAAATAAATAAAACTCTGTAATAGTTTAAGAGTTGAGCTAACGCAGAGATAGAGCATATAGCAGTCCCAAAACAACAAGGTCTAAAGATGGAAACTGCCACGGCGCGAGTTTAGACTTTCACCAGACGATCCACGCTCTTCACATCTGGTGAAATGCAATACTCCCTTTCTCAGAAAAGGTATATAAAGCCTCCGTCCTAGCCTAAAATACAGTCACTTCACCATCTGCGTGAGCCCTCGTCGGTTGTACCCCAGGTCCACCTCATCCACCATGTAGACCAGTAAGAACTCTTCCATCTCCATCTTTCGCTCCTAGCTCAACTTTTATCTGTTCACGGAACTTTCTTAGTGCAACTGTGTCTTCGTTTTTTGTGTGGACATTCCCAAGCTTTCCACTCTGCCTTGACCACGACTGCCTGTACTCTGTGAGAACTTTTAAAGGTCTTACAAGGTGCAGAGAGGTACTGGAAAACTCCCCGTCCTGACTGTTCCTCTCGGTTAACACAGTATAGCGAGAGTCGACAGGGAACACACCACAGTTTAAGTCGACTAGATACCTCATCACATTTTTAGTCGACAGGATTCTACAAGAGCCAACAGAACCTCATCACATAGTTAGTCGACAGGATAATCAAAACGAAGGATACCAAAGGAAGAAGGCCAGATAGTCCAGATAGAAGCGAGAAAGTGCAAAGATGGAAGAGTTCTTACTGGTCTACATGGTGGATGAGGTGGACCTGGGGTACAACCGACGAGGGCGCACGCAGATGGTGAAGTACTGTATTTTTGGCTAGGAGGCTTTATATACCTTTTTTGAGAAAGGGAGTATTGCATTTCACCACATGTGATCGTCTGGTGAAAGTCTAAACTGGCGCCGTGGCAGTTTCCATCTTTAGACCTTGTTGTTTTGGGACTGCTATATGCTCGATCTCTGCATTAGCTCAACTCTTAATCTATTACAGAGTTTTATTTATTTATCCTCAGTTTGTACAAAATACAATACATATGATGATGTAATAACACATGTCAATCATGCGTATAATCATTTACAGATGTGTTTCTATTATACGACATGAAAATATTGTTAGAAATTATATACAATACTAGCGAATCCGGCCACGCGTTGCTGTGGCTAAATTGTAATATGTTAAATTAACATTATACTAAACTATTCAGTAGAGTAAAGCTAATATTCACATATAAAGATAAATATGTTTTAGCCGAGCTAAAGCCCTACGGGATTGAGAATTGAACGTTACGTTAAAATTTGAAAGTGATTTTTATATATATAGATATTATAGCCCTTCATTGTAATCATTGATTATAATCACTGCATTAATAAATGTCAGTGAACTCGTTTATATGTATTGTTTTTTGTTTTCGAGATATTCTAATAGAACGTTCTCACATATTCTGTAAAATATTGATATATGCACAAACACAGAATATACACTATGTCTTAATTTCGCCATTATTATTGTTATAAATATTATCCTAAAATATTTCGCCAGAAATCGTCCTGATAGTATACTAAACAACTTCCCAAAGTTTCATGGCAAACATCTAAAATAAAATAATACTTTTAAATACTTTGCTACAATATTAAAAAGAGGGGGGCTTAGGTGTTTAAAATGTAAAATGTGCTCTAAATAGTATTACATAGAGCCTTCATAACAAACATATTTAAAATAAACCAATCAAAATATAATAATGCTGTAAAAACAGACCTTGCTACAATAATATAAAAGAAACGAAAATAAAAAAGACACCCACGCTGAGCCTCGAACCTAGGTTTGTTACAAATATTATAAAATAATTGTTTATGTTAATTTTTATTTTAAAAAGCCTACATTTTAAATAAAATAATATTTTTAATAATTTGCTACAATAATATAAAAGAAATGAAAAAAAAAAAAAAAACACCCACGCTGAGCCTCGAACCTAGGTTGCGGGGGTACGAAGCTGTGTACCTAACCTATAGGCTAAGCTTGACGTTACAAATAAGCTCATGCGAGGCTATTTCAGGCCATACGTCTACCGCGAGGGGGCGCTGATTGCGAGTGAATCTACCTTTTATCGTAAATAAAAATGCAACGAAAGGTTATTTCTAAAGAGTAATTAGCCAGAAACCATCCCGGTAGTATACTAAACATCTTCCCAAAGTTTCATCACGATTGGTTGAGCGATGTAGAAGATTATCACTGACGAACGGACGGACGGACGGACCAACAAACTAGGAACATATCATCCCAACACTTTATAGAGATAGCTTTACGTACAACAGGCTATAATACTATACATTCCGAGAATGTTGTTAGATGCTAAACACAACTAAAACTAAGTATAAATGGGAGAACATGAATTCATTTTTAGCTTTTTTTTTTAAATTATTATTCCTAGTATACGTGGTACAGGCCATGATAATCATGGCGACTGCTTTTACTGTAAGTGCAAAACATATCTACACATGTGAAAAGCAGTTCGACTTTGCACTTACAAATGTATCAGAGCCCCGTTTGGTTATTTGCTTTGGTGGGCTTAGACTTTTGCAAGAATCGGGGGCCATTGATGCTGTGTTTTTTTTTTTATTTTTTATTTTTTTTAATTAGGAAAAAGTGCCCAATGCGGGATTCGATCCCGGGTCGTAGCGGTCGAAAATAAACGGTTTAGACCATCCTTCCACCGACCCCCTAGCTGTGAGGATAGTGAGCTGTACATTATCAATTAATCCGCCTTCTACATGCTCTTGGATGAGCATTTTAAGGCACAACATCTTTGAGAGTCACCAAGCGCCCGCCGCAATGGAGGGCCAAGGAGAGGGCTGGAGAAGCGCCGGCAGAGCCGTGGGCACCCCGGGGGAGAAGAGGGCGAGTGCGCGCCGTTTTATATATAGATGGGGTTGTTGGTTACCATTATTTTATTTCTATTATTATTATTTATTACCATATATATATATATTTATATAGTAATGTAACAATGGATGAAACCAATGGAACAATGGAATAATAGTTGAATAAGAATATAAGAGAGAGAGAGAGAGAGAGAATGGTAATGTAACAATAGAAAATAGTAAGAGAGGTAGTAATAAAAGAATAGTAAGGAGTATCTATAGATATATATAGTAAGGTAACAATAGAAAAAAAGTAATATAACAATATAGATGAATATTAGGGTAATAATGAGAAGGAATAGTAAGGTAAAAGTAGAGAATAATAGTAAGATAACATTGTAAGAATAGTAAGGTTGTCAAATTATATTGACAAACATGAGGAGTTTTATCTTATCTCAGTTTTAAGCGGGAAGAATGTTGTTTTTGTTTGTTAAGTGAACTGATCTCTCACGCATTCTAATTGGTCGAATGTATATACACACACACACAAAGCCTTTATTAAGACATTAGTCTTATACAGATTCTCCGTACAAGGTGCAATAACAGGAATAGAGTAGCACAGGAAACCAGTAGTTCCGCAACTATATACAATTATTAGTAATAACACGATGGCCCCTCTGTGTTTCGTCATCATTCTGAGGTGTAAGAACAATCGCTTCCAAGTTCTCTTTTCTCCCTCTTTACACCTACTGCCTTGTAAAAATTATATAGGGCCTGAGCAACTAGTCTGCTTGTTTGGGCACTGGTTAGCATCATTTGGATTGACCTAAGTTGGCTGGTGTCTACCATTGAAAAGAATGTCCTTCTCTCCTCACTAATATCTTGGCATTCATAGATGTAATGAGATAGTTCAGTTTCCATATTTTCTTTGCAGAGATCACAAATCGTATCACCCTCTTTAAAAATGTTTGTATGGTTTTCCTTGAAAAACGAATATAGTATTCTCTGTTGTGCGATATAGCGTTTTACTGGGAATGGAAAGTTGCTAAGTAAATAGTTTTCAATTCGGAATGAACTGTGTAAATACTTATAGTGAGAGTAGAATTTAGAATTCTCTATTTTTGCCTGGTCACTTTGAATAGATTGTTCTATTGCAATTTTAGTTATTAAAGGTATTTCTTGCCGGATAATCCTTGCATCGTTGCAGTTAATTAACCAAGAAAATCCTGTTGAGTTGAGTATGTTGGCCAAACTTTCCGCCAGTCCAATATATATATTTCTATTTCTTGATATTTCATATAGTTGAGCTAAGCATATATGGGGGAGTCGGCTGCTGTTCATTTTAAGAATTCTAAGCCAGAACCCGAGTGTAAGTTTCAGCACCGTAACTCCCAGTGACGTTCTTCCGCACTCCATACGTAGAATAAAACCAGGAGTATATCTGGGTAAATTTAGAAGTCTTCGTAAGAAATTGTCTTGTACCCTGTCAACCAAGTTTTTTTTGTTGTTTGCCCAAATTGGAGCTGCGTAAAGCAAGGTTGACAGAGCCATTGAGTCTAGAAGCTTGAGTGAGGATCTGATAGAATTGATTCTTGTTTTAGTCGATATTGCCCATACCGCATTAATAGCATTTAGCGCCTTGTTTTTAAAATGCTTTGCCGCCTGTTGAGTTGAGTTTGACGCTGTCAGCTGGTAACCCAGATACCTTTATTTAGATGTTATAGTGAGAGGCAATTGTCCCCAGAACCAAACATCCGATCGGGCCTTTCGACCTCCATTTCTAAACACCATAACCTTTGATTTGCTCTGGTTCAGCGTTAAAAATTATCTTCGAAGTATTTTCTGAGTACATTGATCTTTTTTTGTAAATTTATCTTGGATTCTCCGAGAAGTACGATGTCGTCTGCGAACAGAAGGAGATGTATATTTCCATAATTCGGTAAATAAATACTTGGCAAATCAGCGTCATCGTACAGAGAAACCAAGTCGTTTAGAAAAAGGATAAATAGATAAGGTGACAGGGGTTCACCTTGTAGAACACCAGCTTGTATTTTTATAAATTCTGTAAGTGATCCGTTCCATCTTATTGTTGCTGACATTTGATTATAATAGCTTTGTATAAGGCTGATAAATCGGGTACTTAAACCGTAAACTGTCAACTTTTTCCAAAGCAGGGAGTGTGGTACTGTATAAAAGGTCTTTTTGACATCTACGAAGAAGGCATATAACTTCCTCCTTTTGCGGCTCAGCGTCATCTGTATCAGTGAGGTAAGGGTAAAAATATGGTCTTGACAGGAATATCCACTTCTGAAGCTCGCTTGGTTTTTCGCTAAGATTCCCCTTTTTTCAATCCAATTATTCAATCTTGTCTTTAATATGGATGTAAAGAGCTTTGATAAATTGGATAACAATGATATTCCTCTATAGTTTGATGGTATATTTGGGTCGCCATTTTTGAAAATAGGATGAATAATTGTTCTAGTCCACACTGATGGAACCGAGGATGTCGTCAATATTTTGTTGTATACATTTGTTAATAGAATCAAATATTCGTCAGGTAAAACTTTGATTGCTTCATTTGGTATGTTATCCAGTCCCGTTGCTTTATCCTTCCCCAGATTGGATATTTCCGTGGTGACCTCCATAAGCGAAATTTCAGCATCCAGATCCGGGTCCATATATGTTAGCGCCGGTGATATATACGCGTCCATTATAGGTGGGGAAGACAGCAGTCTTCGATAAAAATCCTCCCAATCACACAACGGGATATTGCCTTTAATTGTTGTTCTTTGCTTGAAAGATTTTATTATCTTCCAAAATTGAGAAGCGTTTCTAGCATTACAGAGGGCATTCTGTATATCATCAAAGTATTGGTTCTTTTTAAGTTTAATTAATGATAAATATTCTTTCTTGCTTGTGATAAACAAATCTTTGTTAACTACATTATTTTGTAATAAATACAGTTTAAGACTTTCTTTCATTTTTTTCTTAGCCGTATAACATTCCTCATCGTACCACGGTTTAGACCTCAAACCACCAGATCTTATCTCACGTCTCATCCCTGCTCTTGACATTGCCGTTTGGATTTCAATTGTAAGCCTTTCGACTTGTGAGTCCAATGTGGAGCCCGTCAATGGTAAAATGGCTAAATCTCTCAAGTTGCCTTTAAAAGATATAGCCTTGTCTGCAACCCAGGAATACTTTGTTCCAAGACAAAACTTCGTAGAATCTTTTGACTTCATGTTATCTAAACCCTTGAGTTTTAAAACAAGTGGTAGATGATCCGAATATGGCATGCATTCAACACTTAGATCAACAATGAGTTCCAGTAATGCCGGTGAGACAACAGCAAGGTCTATAACTGAGGATCCTTGACTTGAAATAAAAGTAAAGTTTCCATTTCGGTCACTAGTAGATCTACCATTCAGTATAGTGAGGGAATTATCATCGAAGAAATCAACAAGAGTTTCTGAAAGAGATGATGAGACCGGATCGCTAGAAGCACGGCTGGCAGAAAGCAGAGTCGGGGTATCTAGCAAGTTATGAAAATCTCCAAGGTCACCGGTGCGAACATTTAGATCACCGTATAGAACTATCTCAAAACCCTCCTGGATTTTATTCTCAATGTAACTAAATAGATTTTTAAGATTCTCTAGCTGTGTTGGTCGAATGTATATAAGAGTTGTTAATGCAAGTGGCCAGTGTGGTGGATTACCGTGTGGAGACGCTTAAAGTGTTCTCTGCGTACTTTATCCGTGTCAGGTTATCTCCTCTCATACCTCCCCATACCAATGCTATAATAAAAGATAAGTACTGTTTTTTTTTTTCATAACAAATCGTGAGTTTCTATTTACCTCCCTTTAATTGTTGTTGTTGTACTCTTGAGTGTACGCTTCTCGTGTGTTGTTACTCTTACTTTAGGCCCTAGTAAATTGTACTTTGTGTGTTATTCCGCAAAAGTTAACTTTTGTCAAGGTAACAATGGGAGAATAGAAAGGTAACAATGAAAGAATAATAATGTAACAATGGAAGAATAGCAATGTAACAATGAAAGAATAATAATGTAACAATGAAATAATAGTAATGTAACAATGGAAGAATAGTAATGTAACAATGAAAGAATAATAATGTAATAACGAAAGAATAGTAATGTAAAAATGAAATAATAGTAAGGTAACAATGGAAGAATGGTAACGTAACAATAAAATAATAATAATGTAACAATGGAAGAATAGTAATGTAAAAATGAAAGAATAATAATGTAACAATGGAAAAATAGTAATGTAACAATGAAAGAATAATAATGTAACAATGTAAGAATAGTAATGTAATAATGAAAGAATAATAATGTAACAATGAAAGAATAGTAATGTAACAATTAAGAATAGTAAGGTAACAATGTGTAAGAGAATCGGAGGCTGGATCTCATGTGAATTATTGTTTAATTAACAAAAACATTAGATTACGATGACAAAAAACAAAAGAGGCAAAAAGGCAAAAGTAGTAGCAGAAACCAAAACTTAAACTACAGGTAAAGTCAGTGTGCCACCAGGTCACGTGATGTCCGGTAGGAAAGGTGGCGCAACAGCTGATGTGCGAAGTTACTCTCCAACACAATGGAAGAGTAGTAATGTAACAATGGAAGAATATATAGGCAATTGCGGCGATCAGAAATTGGAAGACGCAGCAGATATCGCAAATTTCAGATCATGTAGCTATATCTTTTGAAATATATACAAAGGAACAATTTAGTTCAGAAAAATATTATTCCACTTGGAAATTTAATGAGAAAAATGCGAACTGGTTAAGTTTTAGTCAGAGAATTAACATTACTGAACGAGAAAAAATCGAAAACTTACTAGACATAGTGGATACACCAGAAATGATTGATCAAACGGTAAAAGAACTTACGAACATACTGATTGAGGCAGCACATAATTCACTTAAAGTAAATAATAATATGACAACCAAAAATAATATTAGTAATAAGTGGTGGAATACGAATTTACAGCTTCTAAAGGATCACTGTGTCATTATCTTAGAAACTGTTACTATAGAAACAAAAATTGCCCTAATCATATTAAACAATACTATAAAAGCATACGAAATAAGTATTTACGGGAAATAGAAAAAGCTAGGAAAGCATCATGGAGAATTTTTCTGGAGGAAAACAAGTCGAACAACCCTTATGGAAACTTATATAAGGTGTACAAAAACATCAAAAGTGAATCTAAGCGGAAGAGAAATATGCAAATTTTGGAGGGTAATACTGATATGGAATGTTTGCAGAAGGGTGAGGAATTATTGACTAACTTATTTCCAGATGATAAATGTGAAGAAGATACAAACATCCATAAAAGTATAAAAGAAATTATAATTTAAAACTACTCAATAAAGAAAAACAGATGGTTAAGATTACTGAAGTTAACGACTTAATTGACAAATTAAATCCAAAGAAATCTCCCGGAATAGACAACATCTCTAACAACATGATAAGGCACACTAAACAATTTATAGCTCCTATATTGGTGAAACTATTTCAAAAATGTTTAGACCTACAATACTATCCTGCTGAATGGAAAAGAGCAGAGGCAATAATTATTCCGAAACCTGGAAAAACTGATTTTAATAACTTTAAAAATTATAGACCTTTATGTCTTAATTCCAACATTTCTAAAATATTTGAAAAAATAATTAATAACAGAATAATAAAATATTATGAAGATTTTAATTTACTAAGTGATCGACAACATGGCTTTAGAAGATCGAAGTCTACTATTACTGCACTAACTGAAATAATAAAAATTGCGTTAGAACATAAAACAAGAGAATATGCAGCAATAATTGCAGTGGATATTAGTGCAGCGTTTGATAATGCATGGTGGCCGGCCTTGATGAAAAGACTAGATGAAGATGGTGTGCAGGCTTCAATGATAAAACTTCTACAATCATACTTTGATAATAGAAGAATAAGATTTAGATATTCCTCAACTGAAATTAATAAGAAATTAAGTAAAGGATGTCCACAGGGAGGACCACTGTCTCCCACATTATGGAATATTCTTGTTAATGAGATACTGAATAATAATCTGGATGATAATTGTGAAACAATAGGATATGCAGATGATATTACGTTAATATGTTGGAATAAAACTCCTGAACAACTAAGAAAGACAATAGATAATGTATTAAGAAAAATCAATAAGTGGTGTGAAAGTCGTAAATTAAAATTGTCAGATGAAAAAACAAAAATATTATATTTATATAAATGCAATAACGATATAATAGTCTCAGGTAGCAAGTTAATTAAACCGGTTGAAGAACTTAAGATCCTAGGAGTGACTATTAAAAATCACCGAGTCAGAAGTAAACTGGACTTTACGCCTCACGTTAATGAAATGATCATAAAAGTAACTAGAGCTAGTGGATACCTATTTGGCCTGACAAAGAAAGCATGGGGTCTAGATTTTAGACGAATACTGATATTGTATAAGTCATTATATCGAAGTACAATTACTTATGGTTATCCAATATGGTATCCATTCATAAACAAAAAGTCTAAGGACAAACTAAATTCTCTTCAATATAATATATTAAAACATTGTATACAGGCCTACAGTACAACATCATCGGATTGTACACATATACTTGCACAAGTCCCCAAACTTACTGATTATATTGAATCTAACATGTTGAAAACCGAAATAAATTACAACCGATTTGACTCTTCAAGTAGGAATATAATTTCTAATTATATAAGGGGAAAATTGCAGAAATACTATGAGAAGACTAATACCATTTTCAAGTCCTTCTTCACTGATTCCCAAATACCCAAATATGTCAAGCCAAATTTTTACAATGTCCAATTTTTTACTGGACACGGTAACTTTAGATCATATTTGTACAAAGTCAGAAAGACGGATTCGCCTAAATGCTCATGTGGTGCAGAAGAAGAAAATCCTGTACATATTCTAACGGACTGTCGACTTGTAGAGGACTTGAGAGTCAAAAATAAAATAAATATAAACTGTCTAAATCAAATAGTTAATAATATATATATGTATATAAATTTTAATAGATTTTATAGAATGTTTTTTAGTAATAGATAGCCTGGGCTGTAATAACTGATATATAGATATATGCTGTAAATAGCTCTAAATTTCTGTTCTTATCTGTGATGTTCACTAATATTAATTATAGGGTAATTAAATCGTTAACTAACTGACAAATATGTTAATAATTTCTATTATAATAACTAAAATCATATTAATAATTACTGTAAATTAGCTCCCAAACTTGTGTATGCATGCAAATATCCAAGATGGATATCGCGTGCTTTGTAAATGATAATAAATAAATGGAAGAATATATATGGTAATTTTGCCTAGAGGTAATTGATCGATTAAAATAAAGGTACCCTCATCCGTCAAAATAAACGCTAAAACTAAGCGCTATCTCTTGACCGTCTCTGCAAACATGCGGACTCGGGTCGATTACAAAGCCACAACTTCAGCTTTGGCAAACTGAAAAGCGCTCAACTAGAGGCCTAAAGCCCGCCCTGGACTGACGAAGGCCATTATCCCGAAACCATGGTCTCTTCTCAGGTGGGCGCTTCTCAGTTTGACAAAGCTGGTGTTGTGGCTTTGTCACTGACCAGAGTCCGCTAGTTTGCGGATATGGTAAATAGATGGTGCTTAGTTTAAGCGTCTATTTTTGATGCGAGAGGCGACTTTCAATTTATAAATGGAAGAATAGTAATGTAACAATGGAAGAATAAAGTAAGGCAACAATAATAATGCGAAAATTCAGCTCATCAATTCGTGTCATCGCATAATAACTGACACGCATTAAATTCTCTGTTCTTTAACAATTATTTCACAATTGTTTTGTAAAAAAATCTATAAAAAATATATAATATTGATATTAAAATTTTTATGCCTCTTCATACCTCTTTGAATGCTGGAAGAACAACTTTGGAAGAGTCAAATACGGGAAGATCTTTATGCTATCACGTACGAGGGAATGACGTTTCTCTTGGTGAATAATAAGGTTTCATGTATTAAACAGAAGATGAGATTTGGGAAGGCTTGGCTCATTAGTGATGAGCAGGAATTTCACTAATACAAGCTACAAGAACACTACTATTATAGATTCATTCTTTTCACCTAGTCTGTATTTGGAAGTTCATTTTATGGTGATGATGTTTGACAACACTATGATGAATGGATTCTTTAACGTGATTAGTCCTACATGATTAAAAGAAATAGCGCTGAATAATTCCGTTCTCAACATAGAGATGGCGCTATGTGTTCTGTTTAATTATGAAATTTCTACAATTATAGAAGCTTCTTTTCATAGTTCACCCCACAATACATCTTCAAATTCAGACTCTTTAGGCAGAATGAACACTACCATAGCCGTCTGTTAGATTAAAATGGCTAAATTGATGGAAGGTTCCCCATCGGTGAGCCAAATTTTCCCAAATATTTGTCATCTTCTGTTCACTAATTGTAGCAATCTATTCTTTTAATCAAAAGAATAACGTTAAATAATCCCATACCCAAGATTCGATCAAGAACCCCATAAATTAATAAATAATTAAATACTAATAATGTTAATAAAAATGTTTTTCTCAATGGAATATTGTTCTCTCAACGCTAATAGTTTGCCACGTTATATTTTCAAAATATTTGAAACTTAAAGCAAAATATGTGTAAGTTTGTAACAATATAACGTCTATAAACCACCAGAAATAAACACAAAAAGTTTCCCTCGAATTATTTCGTAAGAAATATTGGGAAAATTCCAGTTTAAAACATCACGTAGCATCAGCCAATCAATGGCAAGAAGCCGTCCACGAAACCAAACGGCCAACCAATTGGAACTAGCCAAGCAAACACATTGTGGATTAAACAAGTGGGGCAAGAAGTGGCTTGTAATGGCGATATTATAGAAAAACTTGTCCCAGAAGGCTGACAAGTTTGCTGATAACAACCCCGGCCGCAGTGGGTTACGTGAGAGTTTCTAACAAAGCTTATTAAACTGCCTGTCTCTTTCTTGCCCGCAAAAACTTGTGGCTCCTCTTCGTCCAATTACTTTGTTTTTCCCCACTCGCTGTTGCCATCATTATACTCCGCCCATTCAAATGAATTCCTCTCTACTGGCTTAGCTTACTTACAGCACTTACACATTTTTAATTAACTTTTACTTTAAATAATAACATGCTGGAATGTTAGAATTTTGTTTTAAGGCCTTCAAAGATCAATTGACCGAAAGCTTGCCGTCACATTTTTCAAGAAAGAACCTTTATAATCTACTGAGATCTTTTGATTCCTATTTAATAAAGAAATTTGATTATTGATTTTGTATTCACACACATAGACCTATATTGCGCACACTATTTATAAAATAATTAAAGCTGAAATGGTACATTATGTTATGAAGATAAAACGTGAGCCTGTTTAGTTCAAGAATTCAATATTTAATACAACGTTACGAAAAGATAAGTTTTTTTTTTTGTATTTTCGAAACTAGAGCTTTCGATCTATCAAAACTTTTTACAGAGAGGCCTAAACCAATACTTAATACTGTACATGACAAATGATTGGTTTTATTCAGATATATATTAAGTTATTTTGTATGGTGGTGGTGTCTTGTCCATGGAGCAGATCAGATCGGTCCGTGCACCCTGATCACAATAGGTGCATTTCCGTATGGATGTCCTCTTCTGGATTGATATCTGCCATATAGAGGGCTGAAAAGATGGCCGGGCAACTGTATATATGGTCCGGAGTGAGTTGGGTGTTGTGACAGTTATTGCTGTTCCTGTAGGATCTAGTCATGTCTGCGTTTATCTTCATTCCTTTAAAATGTCCTGTTATTTTGCATATAAGTGGTATTAGGAAAAATACCATTTGCATATCTCGAATTCGGATTAAATACATTGGCACATTTCAAAAGGGAACATTATATATTTGAGAGAATGCACGCTTCCCAAGAAATATAATCTTTTTTCTCAAGGATTGGACACACATTTGACGTTTGTCGCTAATTCCCTGCAATCGAGTGTGATCGAGTAAGTAGCGAGTTGGATATACAACTGGTTTAAATAGCTTCATTTAAATGGAGAAAGACATTGGACACGATTGATTGAATCCCACGTGTTGTGTTGAAAGCTTTCTTTCTTTTGTCTACTGGGCTATTGTTGTAGTTTCTTGTTCAGGAAAGAGAACCCTGTCTGTGACTGATGGTCATAACAAAATCATTTTTTGTTGTGAATACTTGTGAATGGAATACTCTTCATGTCATAATAATCATGGAGTTCCTAGTAAACGTTTTTTTTTTTCAGTATTAACACAGATATACATGTACTGTATCACATGCATACACTGCTGCAGTTCAACTTTATATTAAAAATGATGGATTTGGTATCTTGCACTCACTGATTAAATTAGGTCTGGACAAATTGAAGACTTTTTCAGGCAAAAAGGTTCAATTTAGTTTGTTGTTTATAGAAGAATAAATTTCAAAACAAGAACAAAACGTGGTGAATATATATGTTTATTGGGCAAGTTCTAAGTGGGTGTAGCTAGAGAGATAAATTATTTGTGCAAAGAGAAATATATATTTCGGTCAAAAATGCCAAAGACGTTGAATGCGTGGTATCTCTTCATATTTCTCCGGAAAATCTCAATCAGAAATTGATAAATCCCATCACTAAGGTAAGTTGACAACAAAGAACACTCTAGAAAATAAAATCGTTCTGTCACCTCAATGAATTTCAGCCGTTAGCCGAGCGGTACCTAAATAAATTAAAACACAAGTCAACCGATTCAATACCATGAATTATATTTACCTATGTTGGTGAAATTGGATGGCGCATTGGTATCCGTCTAACAGAACTTCAGCGAAACGTAAGAGAAATAAATACAACATATATCATATATCAAATACGAAACTATAACAGATGACGCGCTAGTGCATCTTATATCATATACGTATGTTGTATTTCAATTTGATTACACACACAGCGCTTAACGTTAATTATTCTTTAATTAACTACAACAAGGTGAAAGGATTATATATATTGATGAAATGGTAATCATGGGGAAAGAAAATATGAGTCAGCGCGGCTACGCCGACGCAGGATACAAAAACAGAAAGTGAAAGTACGGGTGTGACGTCAGCTCCGGTGTTGCCGAAGTTAGCCGCCCGCCGTCACGGTCCAGCAGTCTCCTCCCTCGAAGTGATCTCTTCATGGATTCATGGATAATTTCGCCGCTTAAAAGTATCGAACAATGAAGTTCGTGTAGGTTTCTCCCCAGTGGCTTGGTCAAAATGTCCGCTAGGTTTCTTCCAATGGGAACATAGTCCAGTTGAATCACACCGTCATCCACCTTTTCTCTGACGAAGTGATATTTAATAGCGATGTGTCTGGTCTTGGATCGGCCGATGTAGCTCTTGGCGTGTGCTATAGCCGCTTGGTTATCGCACCACACCGGAGTTAGCTCAACCATATTATGTGGTATATCCAAATGATTCAGGAACTCCCTGATCCATGTCACTTCCCTGACTGACGATGATAGGGAAATGTATTCCGCCTCCATTTTGCTGAGGGCGGTGACAGTTTGCTTTGAACTTCGCCATAGGATTGGAGCGCCTGCAAACATCACTACGTAACCCGATGTACTCTTTCTGTCTTCCAGGTTGGTTCCCCAATCTGCATCCGAATAGACACACAGTTGTTCCCCAGTCCGTCTATAGGTGATGCCTAGATGCTCTGAAGATTTTAAGTATCTTAAAATTCTTTTCGCAGCAACCCAGTGTTTTCTAGTGTACTTTGAACAATAGCGAGCCAATTGACTTACTGCATTGCAATGTCTGGCCTTGTCCGCTGTGAAATGTAGAGCAGTCCACCAATTAGTTCACGGTAGGGAAGGTCTTGGCAGTTTTCCTCATCTTCTTCTTCAAGAAGTTCTGGTCTGGTTTCAATCGGCGTTGAGACTTCTCTTCCTCCCTGAAGATTGAACCCGTCCAGTAGACTTTCTATATAGGCTCTTTGTGTTAGAGTTACGCATCCACCCTTTGATCGAGTGAAGTTGACACCAAGCAGGTAGGATACTGGTCCAATGTACTTTGTTTCGAAGTGACTTCTCAGCAGTTCAATGCACTTTTCTCTCACTTATTGATTCTCCGTCAAAGTAAGAATATCATCTACGTATAATGATAAGATTATCATTCCTTCGTCCAGCTTGAGTTTGTAGACACAAGGGTCAACTGGATTCCTCATAAATCCCTTTTTCTTCAACCACTCATCAAGGCACTTGTTCCAAAATCTGCCGCTTTGCTTCAGTCCGTACAGAGATCTTTTGAGTTGGCAGTAAAGATGTTCCTCACCAGGTTTAACAAAGCCTTCTGGTTGTTCCATGTAGATCACTCGGTCAAGCTTACCGTAGAGATAAGCACTTTTCACGTCATATTGGTCTATGAACCAGTTATTTTCAACACCTATTGCTGTGAGCAGTCGTGTCGTTTCAAAACTAGAAACAGGTGAGTAAATCTCATCATAATCGATTCCCTTTTGTTGAGTGAAGCCCTTTGCCACAAGTCGGGCCTTGTATCTAACTACTTGACCCTCGGCGTTGGTCTTCTTGTGTAGTACCCACTTACAAGCAATTGGGGCAGAGTATTTTGGTAGTTCTGTTAGTTCCTAAACTTTGTGCTTTCTCAAGGATTCCAATTCTTCTTCGATTGCTTCAAGCCAATGCTCAGCTTCAGGGCCTTGGATAGCTTCTTTATACGAAGTAGGATCTCCCTTATTTACTTCAGTACTGAGAAGCTCAATTGAGTTCTGAGCATTTCTCTGGTTCCTTAGGATCATTGGATGAGATCGAGTAGGAGAAGGCTTCACAGTATCTTCACTATGGCTGTCCTCTTCTGTAGGTATCACGTCTTCTTGATCTAATAAAGACACTGGATACTCTTCAATCTCCCGTTGAATCCCATAGCTGTAGTGTTCAACTGATGGAAGCACCTCCCGATTGCTGTCGTTCCTCGATACATCACTCTCTTTGAAGACACAGTCCCGAGATTCCACCACTTTCTTCATCTCAGGAATCCATACTCTGTAGCCACGTCCTCTGAGTGCATATCCAACAAGGTTACCTTTGACAGCTCTCCTTTCGAGTTTGGATTTACGGACTTGTCTTGGAATATGGACAAATACTTGACAGCCAATAGCTCTTATGTGTTTAAGGCTAGGCTTGTTCCCTGTACAAAGTTCATATGGCGTGCTTTCACCATTGTGATTGTTGAGAACTCTGTTTCTGACATAGGCTGCGGTGTAAGTCAGCTCCGCCCAGGAAGCCTTTGACAGACCACTTCCAGATATAGTGCTCCTGACAAGATCTAGGAGTGTCCTATTCATTCTTTCTGCCACCCCATTCTGTTGGGGTGTATACGTCATAGTGTGTTCATGAACTATTCCAACGCTCGTGCAGAAAGTGTCCCATTCCTTGGAACAAAATTCCAAGCCATTATCCGTACGTATTCGTTTTAGTTTCCGGCTGGTTTGTCTCTCAGATTCTTGAATCCACTCTTTGACTTTTCCCAGGGTTCCGCCTTTGTTTTTCAGGAAAAATACACTTGCATATCTCGTAGATTCATCAATGATGGTTAAGACGTACTTGGCTCCTCCCCAGCTCAATACGTCAAGTGGACCCATCAAGTCCGCAAGCACCAAGTCCATCGGCATGATTTCTTTTTCCTCCTTGTGTGAGTGCTGAAGGAATGGCAGACGGTAAGACTTGCCGATCAAGCAGTCTTCGCTTTTTTCTGGCTTTGCCGGGCTGCAATCAAGTCCTCTTACGCTTTGGTTCTTGGCCATCTTTGCTATCGTATATGCATTTACATGCATCAGCCTTTTGTGCCAAAGTTCCAGTGTAAGCTCTTTCTTGCACTCAGATGCAAGAGAAACACGATCATTCTGATCTATCGGAGAGAATGGAGTAGTCTGGACGTAGTAAAGTCTACCCAGCTTCTTTCCCTCTATCAAGAGTTTACCTTTCATGTCCATAATGTGGCAACCACTCTTGTTGAAAACAACTTTTCTACCGTTTTCTATCATTTCGAGTACAGACATAACACTGTGACGCATATCTGGAACGTACAAGGTGTTCTGGGCAACCAAATTGCTGGCATCTCCCTTGTGTCCAACAATATTGGTACTGACAGTACCGATACCACATGCTTCTATAGAAGAGCCATTCGCAATAGTGATGGAACTCATATTGCTTGTGCACTCTTTCAGACATGTGAAGTAATCTCTCTTGGGAGTCATATGGTGCGTCGCTCCAGAATCTATGATCCAGGTCTCGGCGATAGATCCAAACAAAGTGTTGCACATTGCCGACATATTTACGCCTTTGTTTTGGTCAAACCTCTTTGGTCTTTATTCATTCTTTCCTTTCTTCCTGCATTCCCTTGCATAATGGCCTTTACCTCCACATTTGAAACAAACAACCTTTGCTTTAAATTGTTTTTCTGTTTCAATGGGCTTCGAAGAGGCATTAACGACCATGGCACCCACATCTTTTGGTAGATTTGACGAACGCCTTTCTGCTTCTGCCAACAGCCGTCTTTTAACAGTGGCGGTCGTGAAGTCTGAATCAGGCAAGTTACATATGGTTGAGACAACGGTGTCCCAATCCTCTGGTAATCCACCCAAAAGAACCATAGCCAAATCGCCATAATCAATTTTGTCGCCAATTAGGGCCAGTTCGTTTACAGTGTGGATTATCTTACCCATATACCCTTCCATATTGCTGTGCTGAGTCAACCTTTCGCCATATAACTGCCTTCTTAGTTGTACGGCTCGATATATACTATCCTTTGGTGCGTATAATTTTTCCAGTTCCTCCCAGACCTCTTTCGGAGTATTCAAATGTTGAACATGCAATTGTTGTTCATCATTAATCCCGAGGCAAATTTTTGCAAACGCCTTACCCTCCCGCGACAAAAAAGGTTTTGTTGCAACAAGGTCACTAGGGTCAGGCTTAGCCTCTCCTGGATTGATCAAACTCCACAAGTCGTTTTCGATTAGAACGAGTTTCACCTGGAAGCTCCAGCTGGAGTAATTAGCACCATTTAATTTTGTAATCGTCGTGTTTGCCATTTTACAGAATATTTGGTAAGTAGAAAAAGGATGGGCCAAGTAATCAAAGGAAATTTGGTTACTCACGTTTTAGGTCTTGCGCTTCTTCAGTCTGAACACACAGCGCTTAACGTTAATTATTCTTTTATTAGCTACAACAAGGTGAAAGGATTATATATATAGATGAAATGGTAATCATGGGGAAAGAAAATATGAATCAGCGCGGCTACGCCGACGCAGGATACAAAAACAGAAAGTTAAAGTACGGGTGTGACGTCAGCTCCGGTGTTGCCGAAGTTAGCCGCCCGCCGTCACGGTCCAGCAATATATATAAGCAGAATCGTCCAATACAAGATTAGAGCTCTGAGGCACAAGGATGATACTTAAAATCCTGAAGTATTATGAGAAGCGGTCTGGTGGATTAAATTGACGAAACCGCTGGGAGGGTTATTCACCGATGGGCCAACCCCTCCCAATATTTTTCATCACAGTAAGGACAGTAAAAGTTTGTTTTATGTATGAAACATTTGTGATTTAATGCTTTCATTTATTATATATGCAATTTATATACAAGAAATAGGCCCCAATTCAATCTGAATGAAGTTGAAATGTCCTAACCACACCATGCCCATTAAACACCATAGAACTGATTTAGAGTCGATAGGTGTCTCGACAGTCTACTAGCATGAACAGGAGAATAAAGAAATAAATTATCGGCAGAGCATCTGAACATCCGAATAAAATAGCCTCCAAAAATCTCAGGTTGTGCAAAAAACTTCTTTCAATTAAGATAACATATTTTTATCTAATTACCATTTCATATTTTCTTAGTTAATCATCTTAGAGATTTTCAAAATATATTTGCAGTAAGGTTTTTAATTTCGAAAATTTTGAAATTCAAAAAATAATAATATTTGCATATTTATGAACTCTAATCTGTAAAGATTATACCTAACACATTTATAGCTGAACAATATTTGCTTTCCAATATTCAATTACAAATGTAAAGGATCCCTGCACTAAAGGATACCATGGCTATACCCCCTCCCTCCACAGGCCGTTCAGAATATTGGAAGAAAGACAATATCTTAAAATGTTATACGGAGATGAAATACAAGAAAGACATATTGCCATTGCTCTCGACTGCAGGGAGAAAGATAAAAACTTCAAATGTCTATCGCCGAAACATGTGAAATATTCTCCCTGAGTTGTTGATGAGAGAGCTTTGTCTACTCCTACTATCAGTTTATATTTGGGTAGAAAAGCTGAGATAATTGTTAGAAATTGTAAAATAATAAAAATACACGCAGTTTTTTATTTCCAAAAGATTGTATATAACTAATTGTCTGCTTACCTGATATTTTTTTACCATTTACTTTTCTTTCTTTCTATGATATAAGAAGAGGAGAGAAAAAAAAAACTTTGTAAGAAAAGTAATATCTTAATGGAGAGAGAGAAGGCTTTTGTTGTTATTAATATATATGAAAACTATAACTGCTATATTTATTTTCCATATGTCAAATTCCTTTGAGTCTTGTTTCATATGAACCATGATTAACCATTAGCTTTATAACTATCGCCGGTCAAATGTTATAGGAAACTGGTGCGTCGCACAACACTATCTTTATTTCGTTAAGATCTGGCTGAGTGATCCTATCCTGACTTGTATAAATATATATTGTGATTATTCTATAAGATTAATGTACTAAATAGATGCGCTACAATCTTCGCTCTTTAAAAGATACATTAAAACGAATATTTCATCAACAAAGCGCGCATGCTCAGATCGAAGAATATGCTTATACACCAACCTTGGTAAATTCAGTTAAAAGGCTAACCTGTATACCGTGGTTTCGAACCATGACCATGATGAGTACAGGGTCGACAATAATGTTATAGCATACTATTAGAGAATCTAAAAAAAATCGATACTCAGATAAAATCAACCCAGGTTCCTGATAGCAAAACCTTTCACGCAAAAACTGCTCGTTCTTTTGCCCGTCTCGGAGAATTCCATAAACTCTCTGTGAATTAGATACAATAAAAAACGCCCTAGACTGACAAGAGCCATAGCCTGAAGCCATGAACCCCAGTTGGACGTTCTGAAATTGTCAACGCTCGAGTCCGATTCTGGTAGGTTACAGAGACGGTCAATAGACAGCGCCTATTTTAATAGCTTTTATTTAACTTGCTTCCATGTCAATCTGTCCACAAACCTTTAATCAATTTTTAAGAAACTTTATAGAGCTCCTAGAAGTCTGGAATTGGGTACACTTGTTCAAACCGGACCACATTGCAAGTTCACAAAAATCAGATTTCTGGGTGACTAGGGTCGTCTTAGTAATGGACTATTTTTTTTTTTTTCTATATTTTCTTTCAAATGTAGTGATCAATTTTTAATATACTGCCTGAACACGTAGAAGTCTGTTATTTTATAATTCAATTCAATCCTACTAACATTGCAAGTGTATAAACATTTCAGAAATCTAGGTGACCGTGGCGAACGGGAACAGACTATATATAGAGAATAAAACGTATTCATTTTCTTTCAAACGAAGGAAAATAGGGGCAGTCGTTTCTCTGACATAATGAGCGACTGAAATTACATAAACATGAGTCGAAGTGGTCAGGACTGAACTAATTTCTATATTCACTCTCAATTTATTATTCAATTTTTATTTAGATGGCAGAAATATTTTTTTTTCAATGAAAAATATTTTCCCTCCCTACTCTTATTTTTTAAGCAATGCCAGAGGTTATGAAATCAGCCTTATATCTGCTAAAATGGCGTTTTAGCTGTTGAAATTATATGAAATTATACCTTAGCCTAAAAATCGAAGATGCCATTGTTTTTTTGGATTTTAAAGTATATATTGTTAATTTTACTTATGTATTGAAGTCCATTTCACTTATTCAGGGTCTGGTATTTAGATTCAGATTTGCTCTTGACATTTTTTGTTGGCAGAGAACTAATTCCCAAAACTAGAACGAAAATATTTTGGTTTTGTAAAAATCTAGCAATATACATTTTTTCAATATATGTATCTTTTGAGACAAGCGATTTTTAATCTTCTGTTCAAAAATCGTTGTATTTTTGAATGACCAAAACAATTGACCAATGAGATTGATTGCTAGTTGGTGAAGAAGCAAGATTCATCTATGCCATTGCATAGTTAGTTGGAAAAACATTATTTTTACCGAATTGACTTTTTATTGATGTTATTCGTAGTGTCACTCGTCAATTTATATGTTTTGTTTCAAGTTTAAAGAGTTTTGTTTTATATTGTAGCAAAGTATTTATTATATTTTATGTACAGATTATTATTATTTTTTATTTTTATGCTATTTATATTTTGCTACTCTGGAAAATTCCTTCATTGCTTAACTTGTTTCTTATAAATGTTGATTTGTGTTTGTGCCTTAAATAAATTGCTGTGTCATTCTGAAGTTTGTCTTTCCTGATTTTTACGTTACAATATTAACTCTCGTTAGAATTTTTAAAACCGTTTAATAGAATACAGTGAAGAGATTCACTGACACCTAAGTCTGATGAGCGGTCACCTTTGTCAAATCAAGATTGGCCTGACCAATAGAGTCCAGGAATATACCCATGTACGAGAGGCTCCACTATCTATGTACTCTGGATACTTTTAGATTTGTTAATGAAGTAACTTGTTCATCAGATTGTATTCCAAAACGGGCATCAGTGTAAAGCCTATATCGGAAGTTGTGTGTTCTGGGGCGGCTTGGTAACTTAACGGAACTTTTGGCTGGAGCAGTGGCCACCGACAGCGGTGTCCCCCTAATGACCGGGCCATCCCTGATCCCTAAGCCCGATCGATCCGAGCGGTCAGATGAAGAGTTTATCGCTCGAGGTATCGACAAAATGATTAGCCGGCGTAATTAGGCCTAACCGATTTCAAGATGGCGGCGGTGTGGCCCTGCCCTGACAATTTGATTCTCCCACCCTCCCTCCCCCACTAAGGGTAGACGTCGGTCTGATGCTACTGTAGCCACCCAACTACATTGATCTGGGAGGATCAAAATTAAATCACTTTCTGATATCGTTCAACTAAACGATAAAAAGTTAGGTGATGCCATCTATCGGGGAAAATAAAATTGTGTGATCATTTGTTTTTCTTTTGGGAAAAGAAAATAGTGTGTCTATATAACTCTTTTCATTCTGATTTTTTAAAGTTGAAAGTGAGCGCCGTGCGCACTTGTCTTAAAACTTTTTACATATCGGCAAAGAAATGTCCAGAGGTAGTATAAGGTTTTTCAAATGGAAGAAAATAAGCCGAGAATGTATGTAAATGTCGTTCGTGGAAGTTTCTTGACCGTGAATTGTCTTGGTAAAAGTATCTTGACTAAGACGCTAGTATTTCGAACAAGTCTGTGGCCAGCTTTATCGACCCACTTCACTTGAATATTCAAAACAAAAATGGTAGAAATAATTTCCCACCGAAGTTGTGGTAAATGAAAGGATTTGCTAAAGTCAAGGTTTCGGATTAAAATACTCGTCAGTTTTAAGCTGTCCTTGAAGTTCTTCGAATTTGAAGAGGAGTGTTTTTGGATGTGAGGCATGTAATTATATTTTTAAAACACTTTTTTATATATTTCTGCGTATACTATCACAGAAAGAATCCGAGGTTGGGGCTTGCTCGGTGAATCATCAGCCTTCCATTGTAAATATTTTGTTTATATTTCTCTAAGTCTGTTTTTTAGGATTTTGCAAAGATCTTGAAATTTAGAAATAGACCAACATACCAAACGTAAAACCATCCTTCCAAGGTGCAAAAATACTGAAGATTTATGCTCCTTGGTATCCTATTACATGGATTATATATATTACAATTTTATATTGCAAAAGAATCAATCTCTATGAAACAATAATTTCTAAGGGATTCTCTCCGGAAATATTTATCGAAGCGGTACTGTCTTAAGTGGAGAAATTACACATATTATTCTGAAATAGTTAAACTGCTATAGTTTATTATTTGATAAATTCTTCTAACCGATTTTCTCTGCCAGAGAAAAAGCCATAGCTATCATATCTAGATATTTGGTATGACAGTCTGCCACAGCACGGGAACCTACCCCTAGACAGAGGGATGTACTCTGGTATGGCAGTCCGCCACAGCACGGGAACCTTCTCTCTATACAGAGAGATATACTCTGGTATGGCAGTCCGCCACAGCACGGGAGCCTTCTCTCTATACAGAGAGATATACTCTGGTATGGCAGTCCGCCACAGCACGGGAGCCTACCCCATACACAGAGAGATATACTCTGTTATGGCAGTCCGCCACAGCACGGGAGCCTTCCTCTACACAGAGAGATATACTCTGGTATGGCAGTCCGCCACAGCACGGGAGCCTTCTCTCTATACAGAGAGATATACTCTGGTATGGTGTCCGCCACAGAACGGGAACCTACCCCTACACAGAGAGATGTGCTCTGGTATGGCAGTCCGCCACAGCACGGGAGTCTACCCCTACACCGAGAGATATACTCTGGGATGGCAGTCCGCCACAGCACGGGAGCCTACCCCTACACCGAGAGATATACTCTGGGATGGCAGTCCGCCACAGCACGGGAGCCTACCCCTACACCGAGAGATATACTCTGGGATGGCAGTCCGCCACAGCACGGGAGCCTACCCCTACACCGAGAGATATACTCTGGGATGGCAGTCCGCCACAGAACGGGAACCTACCCCTACACCGAGAGATATACAGATCCCCGCCTGGAGTCAAACAAAAATTAACGTCGTCAGGATCGCATGAAATTTTGATTTACTCTAAAAGGCCCTCAAATGCAGATAATGGGATTCTTGCACACGTTTCATATTTTAAATAAAACTTTATATTCTCCCCCTCAAGGTTTTTTTTATTAAACACGTTGTTTTATAGAGACGAGGGGTTTCACAACCACCGGCTACATACTTGAATTGATATTTGGTGAACACATTTAATAAATCCTAGACCAGAAAAATTTAAAACTTTTAAGTTGGCCCAACACTTGCTAGTTGAAGACTTTATTGGAAAATTCGAAGGATTCCATGATTCCCTGTAGAACATATAAAATTAAAGCCGCCTGAGTGGACATCTATATTGTCAAAGCTAGTGTGGTGGCTTTGTCACAGAGTGCAGTAATGGCCAATAGAAAGTGCATAGGAGCTGCTCCTATTTTGACTGGAGTGATGTTTTTTTTTTATTATGATTACACTTGTTATATTATCCAAAATTTTATATAGGTTTAAATAATTATTTTTAAATGATCGCGTTTAAAATTAAATATTATATTGCAAATTTTGATATAATTTTAAATAGACAATAGGAACTCTCTCGACACATCCATTGGAAAACACTGATATCGAGGCAATATTAGAAAACACACAAAGATACCTTTTACACATTGTAATTTGAATTTGCACACACAAACTCGTTCAACACGTCAAATATTTCGTACAAGTCCTTCCAGACAGCGCGATCACCCACCACTACCACCACCACGTCACTTAGATGCACATCGCCCCACTCGGAATATCTACGTTCATCTACACACTGACAGTGATGAAAAGTAGTTTCGCTATTTTCTAGCCCCTGTCAGCCTATTTAAATTGTTTCAGCATATATTTCTGTCACCTCTCTAAAGAAAAGAAAAATTAGACTGTGACACGGTTTAAAACAACCGCAACAGGTATATGAGGTATTACTTCTATATAGAGTCCCTCAAATGAAAACTTTAAAATAAATAAAGGTACTACCACATGACTTCTATAAAAAATTAGTAAATAAATATACACTGGTGTCCAAAAAATAAGAAACTTAACCAATATTGAAATTTCTCAAAAGCTAATTTATTAACAAATATAAAATTTAGTATACAAATACAAATATATATATATATATATATTTTTTAGCGCTGATTCAGGTTAATTCCCGAATTCATGTTTTGCCATAGCCGTTCTGCAATTTGTATCGTTTTTTAATTTTTTAATTTTTAATTCTTTAACATTACACGATTAGCATGCTTACGTAGTTGTTTTATATCAATAATTTAGATATGCAAAATTTTAACCTGAATTGTATTTTCGCCGTACTATATACATCACATATGCAAATATACCTCTAATAGATTCCTATATAAAGTCTTTTGTTACCTTAGTTTGCTACCTGTTGAAAGGCGTGATTGCCCGAAAGCTTGTCACACGTTTATCTGAATAAAAATCTTTTCTCCTTAATTTTCATGTATTTTTAAATATTCAATGGAGAAAGTTTTCACGAAGTTCTGATCCACTGCCTTATTTGACGAATGTGCTAACTTTGATGGAATCTAATGCCTGATACTCATGAGACCGATCTATTTTTGCTCAATCTCCGAAGCTCCGGCGATCACAGCCCTGATGCCCTCAGATACTTGGTCCTCCTCGGAAGAAAGTCTCTCCAGCTAGCCAAATGGAGATCTCACCTTTGGTTAAACAAGACCTGCGAAAGAGCCCGGTTTATCCCTCAACCTCTAAGAATTAGGGATCCCGTCCACAACACATATTCAAAGAAGATTATCGACAGAGCCCAGAGACAATTGCTGATATCCAGAACCCACGGATGTTTCTCCAATATCCGCAGCCTATCTAAAACTATCAAGGGCATCATTTCCATAGTTGCCACCCTTCTCCCCCAATCCGTCATAACCTCTTTTCTGACGCTGGTCACGGCAGACGTCAAGCGCCAGGATAGCCGATGCAGGGCCCGCCATCTTTCGAAACTGTCCCACTGGACCACCAAATATGGCTTCCCTGCAGAATTCCTCCCCTGCAGACCCCACGCTCCCACTTTCCTTAACTTGACTGCATTTGATCCATCTCCGATCCAAAGGGAACTTCTGTCCTTTGGTCTTAAATACAGACCACCATCTAGAGCAGACATACCTAGGATCATCGCGGGAGTTGAGCCCGCCATCAGCTCGCTTCCCCACACCACCCAATACACCATACGGCAATCTATATCCCAAGTTCTCCGAAAACCAACCCCCCAATTGAACCTATCTCTTGGTAAGTACCGCTCCCTTCGATCACTTAGACAGAATTCACAAATCATGGTTACCCGATCAGACAAAGGATCCCAAACCGTCATCTTGGACACAGGTGATCATACCTCCAAGATGATGGACATACTTAGCGACCAAACCACATTCATACCGGTTACCCAACACGATATTTCCTCCTCCACCAGAACATTCCGTTTGAAACTATTACGCCTAAAAAAGTCTGGCTCCATCACATCTGAACAGTACCAAACTTTCACATCTGATATGACTAATACACCCTACATCTATGGCTTACCCAAAACCCATAAACCTACCGTCCCCCTCCGCCCCATCATAGCCTATCACCTCTCCCCGGCATACAAACTTTCTAAATACCTATCATCCTTCCTCACACCTCTGGTAAAGACCCGCCCGCAGTCTTTCTCCATAACAGACATCCCTGCATTTATACAGTTCGTCCAATCTCTCACCCCTCTTCAAAACTCCACCATGGTGTCATATGATGTCAACTCTATGTACTTATCCCTACCCCACCAGCTGATCATTACTCAGCTAACAAAATTCCTGCAGGACATCCAGTTAGACCCTAAAACTGTTTCTTCTATAGTCGCGCTTTCCTCCATATGCTTGGACATCACTGAGTTTACCTTCAATAACCAATTTTTCAAACAGATTAGGGGCTCACCCATGGGTAGCCCATTATCATCACCCTTAGCTGAAATAGTTATGTCCACACTTGACATCTGGATCCAACAGCAATTCACACCGCGCATTCACATATGGAGGAGATATATTGATGATATCCTTTGTATATGTGAAACCGGACATGAGCGTAGCATATTATCTGTTCTTAACTCCTTTCACCCCGATATTTCTTTCAGTCATGAATCAGAGGTTAATAGTGTTTTGCCTTTTCTCGACATACTCATTATTCGTACCCCTTCACACTACCACACAACAGTTTATCATAAAATTAGTAACCCAACTTTCTATACCAATTTCAATTCTTCCTGTCCTTTGTCCCATAAAATTAATACAGTCAGAACACTTACCAAGAGATTGGTCACACATTGCTCCCTGCCCATTTTTAGATCAATAGAATTCTCCAACATCAAAAAACAGCTTGCCCTCTCCCAATACCCTCACCATTTCATACACAAATACCAATATAACCCTGCTATTTTGAAACCCCTTATACCTCATAGAAATACCTGCATTTTGCCTTATTCACCACAATCCACTACCATAGCCCGCATGCTCAAATCCCATGGCATCAATACCTATTTTAAAAATAATAAAAGCCTGGCCACCATTCTTAGACACCCCATTACCCGCATACAGAGACCTACCAGTGTTCGATCGTCTGGTGGCTCGGTCTACTCGGTCTCATGCAGCGATTGTAGTGCAACCTACGTGGTTTAGACCGGTAGGTCCGTGGCCGTCAGAATGATCGAACATGGTAGATGTATCAACAATAAAGATAGTAGATCCCTCATATACGAACACACACTTAATACTGGCCATTCTTTCAATTTAGCTTCTCCCACCACCCTATACACCAACATTCCCAGTAAACACCAAAGATTAATCATAGAAGCCATTTTATCCATTTCCCAAAACAGTATTAACCGTCATATTGATTCACCTGCCCAATACCATGATATTTGTAGTAATTTATAAAACGGATAAACCTCCTCCCCCCCCCGTCTATTGGTGGTGTAGTCGCTGATGGCGGGTTGAACAGTTGATAGTTTTTTTTTTTTTGACGTGACAACGTCTTAAATTAGGTTGCGGCTGGGAGTCACTTATGAAAAAGTGTAACGCCCGGTAACGTTACGATGAGTCACCGAACGAGAGTGCTGCGCGCGCAGCGCTAGAGAATTAGGCGCATTGAATCGGCGCATGCTTGTCTCTGTCTTTGTCTTTCTCGAACGTTCTTGGCGTTGGAAAAACAAGAAAGCGTCATAATACAAGTTCACACGTGTGGTTAAAGTATCGTCAGCTGTGTCTGTAGTGAAAATGTGGAGTGCTTAGATTCGTCATTTACAACAACTACAACAATAAAGGTAAATAATTGTACACTGATATTTCATTATCGTAAACTATGATTGATTGATTAATTGTTAGATTGACACAAAAGTTGAGAAACTGAGTTTATAGGTTATGTCATACTATTGATAAATGTTGATAGTGTTAAGTAAATTATTAGTTTAAAATTAATTAATTAATTAATTATTATTTTACAAATTTTAAATAGTTTCAAATTTATTTAGCAAAAATTTGAACCTTCGATCTGAATAAATGTTTTGATTTTCGAATTGATTCTTTAAAATTACAAATATTAAGAAAAAGTGGCAGATATAAGAAAACTTTATTTAAACTGTGTTGAGCAAGAATTTTAACATCTAATTTAAGTAAATGTTTTAATTTTCAACTTCATCATTTACAATTACAAATTTTATTTAATTTCAAATTTATTTAGCAAAAATTTGAACCTTCGATCTGAATAAGTGTTTTGATTTTCAAATACCAACGCGGCTGGTGGAGTCGCGATCTATCGTAAATTATCATCGACATCTACGGCGGAAGTGTTCCAAGTTGCGATTACAGACGTAACTCGTGTCATTAAAACCAAGGGTGACATGTGCATGACTGAAGTTACTTGCTTCGCCGCTAATACTAGCTTCAAGTTTATACTCGGTGCTGTATATATTCATCCAGGAGCTAGTATGCAGGATATTGGAATGTTACTATGGCAAGGACTCGGTCCGTACATTCACAACAGCCAGTACGTGCCACCGTTCGTGCAAGTTGATTCTAGTATACCGATTCTTCTGTGTGGTGATTTTAACAAAAACGTAAAGCCTGACAACTCGTTTCTTAATTTCATGAAAAATACGTATAATCTTGATTGCGTATCAAACGTTTCTAAGTCAACTACGTTAGAAGGAACAACTATCGACTTGACTTTCGCAAGACACATTACAGCAGAAACACTTCCTTTCATTTCATATTTCTCCTATCATCGTCCTATCCTCAACAAAATCACTCAAATAGGAATTAGTTAAGTTTAAGTTTACATGTACAATGTTTTAGTAAACAAAATATAATTCTATAGTTAAAATTTGTGCAATTCTTATTTTCATTCAATTCCTTGTTCCTATTGTGCAATTTAATTATATTCATATCAATAAATATTCTACCGTTGTCACGTAAAATCTTCGCCCGTAAAACCGACTTTACAGGCAACCATTTGTTTTTTTTTAGCGCTGATTCTGGTTAATTCCCGAATTCATGTTTTGCCATAGCCGTTCTGCAATTTGTATCGTTTTTTATTTTTTTAATTTTTAATTCTTTAACATTACACGATTAGCATGCTTACGTAGTTGTTTTATATCAATAATTTAGATATGCAAAATTTTAACCTGAATTGTATTTTCGCCGTACTATATACATCACATATGCAAATATACCTCTAATAGATTCCTATATAAAGTCTTTTGTTACCTTAGTTTGCTACCTGTTGAAGGGCGTGACTGCCCGAAAGCTTGTCACACGTTTATCTGAATAAAAATCTTTTCTCCTTAATTTTCATGTATTTTTAAATATTCAATGGAGAAAGTTTTCACGAAGTTCTGACAAATAGTTTAAACTATGGAGAATTTGACTAGCTACATGAAAATAAAAAAAAATATTTGCAATTATGAAATATGCAAATTATTACCAACATACCCAAAGCTAAGGTTCCAGATCTTAAAGAAATAAGATATCAATAGGGAGTATGATCACCTCTAACAGCTATCAAGGTCTCACAGCGAGCCCTCATACTGTTTACCAGGCTTTGGAGGAGGTCCAGGGGTAGTAAACCCCACTCTTCCAATAGAGCAGTTCTTAGCTCAACGAGGGTTCTGGGAGAGGGGTGACGAGCTCCAATACGCCTCCCTAGAGCATCCCACACATGCTCTATTGGATTCAGGTCCGGAGATCTGGCTGGCCAATCCATCCTTCGAATATTCTCACTCTGGAGATATTCATTGACTAGCCTAGCCCTATGCGGACGAGCATTATCGTCCATTAAAATTAAATTGTGACCTATTTGATCTCTATAAGGTCTTAGATAGGGCTCAAGGATCTCGTCCCTGTACTTTTGGGCAGTTAAAGTGCCCCCAGAAAAAAATGTGGAGGGGTGTGCGTCTGCTAGAACTTATGCCAGCCCAGACTAAGAGACTGCCCCCTCTAAAACTGTCTATTTCCCTGATGTTACTGGGATGATAGCGGGTTCTAGGCTCCCTTCAGATGAAAACTCGTCGAGAATCTGTGTTTAAACTAAATCTTGACTCGTCACTGAAGAGAACATTGGCCCACTGATCTTGAGTCCAGGCGTGATATTCCAAGCACCAATTCAAGCGGGCTCTCCTGTGAGCAGAGGTTAAAGGGATACAGACCATTGGTCGTCTTGCATAAAGAGCACCTTCGTGAAGCCTTCGGCAAACAGTTTGTCTTGATATTCTCGTTCCAGTAGCACTTGAGAGTTCATTAGAGAGTTGAATAGCTGTCATCTCCCTATGGCGCTTGGCAGTTACGACCAGATAACGGTCTTCAGAGGTAGCTGTTTTTCTTTTTCTACCAGAACATTCTTTTCTTTTGATGGTTCCTGTCTCAATTAACTGTTTCCATATTTTGCTGACCACAGATTTATTCACATTTAGCCATTTTGCTACTTCAACTTGTGATTGCCCTGCCTCCATTCTTCCAACAGCTCTCCATTTTAAATCATCTGCTAAAATTTTTCGTAAACTCATAATTAACTAAAGATTGAATAAAATTATAATTGGACAATTCTTAGATGGGGTAAACGACACGCCAAATAGCACACTTATAAAGACAAGCAAATATTTGCATATTTTAAATTTTACCGAATCGAATGGTTGCGATAAATAAATTCTACGACTTAAAATACCTAATTAAATTACTTTTTAGCTTTTAGCGTTGTATATTTTAAAACATATCATTAAAAAACAAAGGTTTCTTATTTTTTGGACACCAGTGTATTATTTGAAAAATAACCTAATTAATAATTCAAATCTGTTTAATCAAGACAATGGTAAAAACAGATTTTTTACCTTCATCCATTCATTCGTTCCTTATATGTCTCTTCTATAAATAGCTCTTATTACATTCCAGATAATCAGAAGTATTTTTCTAGATAGAAATTGTTTTCTCTCGAACACTATCGCCAAGAAAAAAAAGTCAAATGCTTAATCTATAAGGAGAATAAACAATACAAAGTCGTAGCTTAGATCTGATGGATTAAAGTGGCGAAATAGCTGGGAAGTTTCACCATTGATGAACCAAGTCTTCCCAATTCTCTTTTTGATCTTCTGTTGACACTCTAGCTATATAATTATTCTCTTATTTATAAAAACAAATAGCGTTAATGATCCCATCTTCAACAATTCCGTAAATCCCGTTTGCAATAGTAAATCAAAGTAGAAATCTTCAATTGACAATTCAGTAGAATCAAAAATGTAAAACTTGGTTTAAATAATTCAAATTATGGACAAGTGTGTTTTAATAAAATTTTATTTCAGAAGACGAAGGTAAAATAATTGAACGATCTTAATGTTCACCCATACCATTCTTCCATTATTTGCCTTGAGATACTTTTCGCGAACCATTCTATATTTCAAGACTATATAGAAGTCTTGGTAACAGAAGATTGCTGTATTTATCAATGATGAGTTGTCGAAGAACTTTCCTTCAATAGAACTTGTTGCCATTGGTTTTTATAAATATGAGCTATATTATCCCTTATTGATTCTAGTCAACGAAATTTTCGGTACATCAATTGCATTGCTAAACGATACTTTGTATTAGGTCCAAAATACATCAAAATGAACCTCTATATTTGTCTCGACTTGAAGATCGATTTCAAATTTTCAATATCTTTTGATATTCAATTATCACAGATATAGTCGCGGTGTGTGTAAATATCTCATCAGTGTACTTTTAACGTCAATTATTTCATCTTATATCTATATATATAAAAATGAATGTTTGTATGTTTGTTGGTTTGTATGTCCGGTATACAAATTCGCAGTAGTTCACTAATTCAAACCAAAATTTCCATACATAGGTAAAAAATAACGGGGATGACGATAGGCTATTTTTTAAAAATATATAAATCAATAATTAAAACTATATATTCAAATTATTCTACTTAGCTCACGAGCAGCGCCCTCTAGAACGCTCAGGCGACCTGCCGGCGGCGCGCGACCGTTGGCTGCCGGCGAGCACGTGACTTCCCTGTGCGCGCACATGACGGGCGGTCGCGTGGAACAGCCCTCGCCGACAGCCATGCGCGCGCACAGGGAAGTCACGTGCTCGTCGGCAGCCAACGGGCGCGCGCCGCCGGCAGGTCGCCTGAGCGTTCTAGACGAGAAGCTTTTTCTTAATTACAATGCAAGCCTTAACTATATTTACAGGTTTTCTAATTTATAACTATTTCACATATTTACATATATATTTTCATTTTTTGCTATAACTGATCTAATTCGCCGTTTAAAATAACGGCTCTTGCTATATTTGCTATGTTTTATTTTCCTATGTTTTATGTGTTTGAATAATACATTTAATCGTGTAAACCCGGGCGTTGCCCGGGTCATTCGTCTAGTATCTTATATATACTCGTATAACAGGCTGAATCAACGTTTGGTTGATTTCTGTTTCACTAGAAAATTCATGCGGACGTAGTCAGGATATGCCTCTTTTGATTTCAAAGCATATAATTTCCATCTTCTTAATAATTACCTTTACTACCTTATTTCATATTTTAGGGTTAAATAATCAAATTTCAAAATAAAATATAAAAAGGGGGTATCGTAAGTTCTAATGATATTGTGACGAAGAAATAATTTATTAATTAAATTATTCAATGAAACTATTCAACAGATTATATAAATATATATTAATCTTTTATGTAAAATAATTATCAAAATATCTCTTTGCTTGCTTGCTCAAGATTCTCTAGCTGTAAATAGTTTTTGCTGACTGGTTAATAATTGCCGACTTGTCGCCGTGACGTCATCAATAAATACTTTTACATCTTAGGATATTTCAAGGCTTGATTTCTACGCTACAACTGGTGAAGAAGCTGGATCGATACCCATTCAGAAAAAAACGTAAAATTGATTCGGTTGAGCAAGAAGAAACAACCATGACCATCAAGAAAGAAGCAACAAATCAGGTAGGTTCATTTTTTATACAACATCTACCTAGAAACTCAATGTTCTCTGGTGAGGGTTCTGAAGATCCCCATAACTGGTTGAAAAAGTATGAACGTGTGGCGAAGCATAACCAATGGGATGAAACACTTTGTCTCGCCAACGTTTACTTTTATTTGACCGGCACTGCTCTCAAATGGTTTGAGAACAATGAGGAGAGCATCCTGACATGGACGGAGTTCATGTCCCAGTTAAAATCAGTTTTCGGAAAAAACGAAAACTTGAGGTTACGAGCAGAGAAAACCTTAAAAACTCGCGCACAATTAAAAGGTGAAAGCACCGAATTTTATATTCAAGACGTCCTGCGCCTCTGCAAAGAGGTAGACCCTCATATGAATGAGCAAGATAAAATATCCCATTTGATGAAAGGGATAGCAGAGGAGCTCTACCAGGCACTTCTCCCAAGAGATGCACATACCACTCAACAATTCGTCACCGAGTGTCGCCGCATTGAAGCGCTACATTGTAAGCGAGTGACCCCAACCAGGTACGAGCGACTACCAAATGTGGCGTCTCTCAGTGATCATGATGACAGGGCAGATCTGTCATCTATGATTAGGCAAATAGTTCGCGAGGAGGTACAGCGAGCATTAGCCTCTCCTAGAGAAGAACCAGAAATTTCTGCAATTGAACATATGGTGCAGCAAGAAATTGAAAAAACAATTGCGCCAATTTCTAGAAGTGTCCCTCAAAATAGAGCGCCAAGGCCATTACCAAGCCCTAGGTACGAGTTCCAACCCAGAAATTTCCAACCTAGACCGCAGCAGCCAAAACAATTAAACGGAAGACGCGATACCAACGAATGGCGAACCACGGAAGGTAAGCCAATCTGTTTCCACTGCGGACGCCCTGGCCACGTCGTGCGCTACTGCCGTGACAGGAGGAGAGAATATGAAGGAGAACAAAATTGGAATTACAAACAGAGAGATAGGCTAGAGCCTAGAACATTCTATAATTCTCGGAGCAGCCAAGAGCCCAACGACGACCTGCCAAGAGAAAATAGACGCCGCTACCGAAGCCCCTCTCCTCACACTGGCCGAAAAGGACAATATTCGTCTCCTGATAGAAGAGCCAGCCAGTCGCCTCGCCGTTCCCGTCAGGAAAACTAGAAGATGCGTCCTATTTTGGAGGTAAGGCCGCAAAATTTATAAATCCTCCCTTATCGACTACATTAGAATTAAAAGAAAATTACATAGACATTAAAATAGAAGGAAAAATGACGCGTGCCCTCGTCGACTCAGGAGCCTCATATTCTGTCATTTCTGAGAGGTTCAGACTCAAACTAAAAAAAATAATTCCAATGTTATAACCTCTGCAATATCTTAAGGAGAAAATTACAAAGCCTCCGAGGTTGTGTTTCTTTTGTATATAACGTTTATTATGCTCTAGCTTTCGGGCATGGTGGCCCTTCTACAGGAGCAACACGAATGATGGTGAATCGTTAGTAGCTGCTATATATTTACCTAATATATTTACAACTTTACAATTTTTTAAAAACTATTGATTTCTTGATATATGCTAAGTATCCAGAATATTTACATCTTTCTATACTAAGGTAAAAACTATTATAAAATAATTTAACTTATGAGATTTGAATTAGCTATGGAACAGAGTTATGAAACACGAGATATTGTATTAAATATGGGGAAGTGTACATTCTTTACTAGCTATTTATGAATTCTGTATATGATTCTGGAATTTCTATGTGCCTATTGATGCTTGCGTGTTTTAAAGATAAAAAAGCTTCTAAGTACAGTCTTTTTTGTTTGTTGTTTATATTGGTATAAAAAGTTTTTGGGTTACTTAGGTTGAAGGTGTGACCTGTATTTTGAGTGTGTTGGAATAAAAGGGATTTTTTATCTTTTCTATTTATGGATCTGGTGTGCTCATTCATTCTATCTATTGTCTGCTGGTTTCGCCTATGTACATACTATTGCATTGGTTGCATTCTATTGAGTATATTGCTTGATTGTTATATATTGGAGAGTTATGGCTATTGTTTTTGGTTATGGGGTTTCTGACTATTGCGCCTATGTTTGGTGTGTTTTCGTAATATGTCTTTATCCCATATTTTCTAATTTCGCGGGCTATTGTTACGCTATTAGGGGAGTATGGTATGATGCAAATAGATTTGTATGTTTGACTATTGTTTGTGTTATTTGGGTTATAAAAATGCCTTAATATGAAATTCTTTGGGTATCCGGCTGTGGTGAGATATTGAATTATATTTTTAGTTTCTATTGCTTTACATGTGTTGTTGGAGCAATGTGTGTATGTCCGTTTTGTTAGGGTTTTTACTGTGTTAATTTTGTGGCTTAGTGGGCAGTATGACGAATATTGTATAAAATTGGGTTGGAATGTAGGCTTGTAATATACTGTGGAAGTGTACTGCGAGTTGTTTTTAGTAATGAGGATGTCTAGGAAAGGTAATGAATGATTGGTTTCTTTTTCTATGGTAAAGTTTAATTCATTATGGAGGCTATTTATTTCAGTTAATATGTTATTGATTTTATCTTCCAGGTGAAGAGATACATAGATGACATTTTTTGCATTTGCCAAACAGATAAAATCAATAACATATTAACTGAAATAAATAGCCTCCATAATGAATTAAACTTTACCATAGAAAAAGAAACCAATCATTCATTACCTTTCCTAGACATCCTCATTACTAAAAACAACTCGCAGTACACTTCCACAGTATATTACAAGCCTACATTCCAACCCAATTTTATACAATATTCGTCATACTGCCCACTAAGCCACAAAATTAACACAGTAAAAACCCTAACAAAACGGATATACACACATTGCTCCAACAACACATGTAAAGCAATAGAAACTAAAAATATAATTCAATATCTCACCACAGCCGGATACCCAAAGAATTTCATATTAAGGCATTTTTATAACCCAAATAACACAAACAATAGTCAAACATACAAATCTATTTGCATCATACCATACTCCCCTAATAGCGTAACAATAGCCCGCGAAATTAGAAAATATGGGATAAAGACATATTACGAAAACACACCAAACATAGGCGCAATAGTCAGAAACCCCATAACCAAAAACAATAGCCATAACTCTCCAATATATAACAATCAAGCAATATACTCAATAGAATGCAACCAATGCAATAGTATGTACATAGGCGAAACCAGCAGACAATAGATAGAATGAATGAGCACACCAGATCCATAAATAGAAAAGATAAAAAATCCCTTTTATTCCAACACACTCAAAATACAGGTCACACCTTCAACCTAAGTAACCCAAAAACTTTTTATACCAATATAAACAACAAACAAAAAAGACTGTACTTAGAAGCTTTTTTATCTTTAAAACACGCAAGCATCAATAGGCACATAGAAATTCCAGAATCATATACAGAATTCATAAATAGCTAGTAAAGAATGTACACTTCCCCATATTTAATACAATATCTCGTGTTTCATAACTCTGTTCCATAGCTAATTCAAATCTCATAAGTTAAATTATTTTATAATAGTTTTTACCTTTGTATAGAAAGATGTAAATATTCTGGATACTTAGCATATATCAAGAAATCAATAGTTTTTAAAAAATTGTAAAGTTGTAAATATATTAGGTAAATATATAGCAGCTACTAACGATTCACCATCATTCGTGTTGCTCCTGTAGAAGGGCCACCATGCCCGAAAGCTAGAGCATAATAAACGTTATATACAAAAGAAACACAACCTCGGAGGCTTTGTAATTTTCTCCTTAAAAAAAATAATGTTTGCCGAAACTGACGTCACATTACGAGTAGCCAACGGTAAAATTGTAAGACCAAAAGGACGCTGCACACTGAAACTGGACTTGAATGGACTACAGGAAAGCTTTGAATTTGTCGTTATGGAAGACTGTAGTCACGAAGTTATTCTTGGTTGGGACCTTTTGAAGTTATCTAGGGCGATAATTGATTCAGCTGACGACACACTCTTCTTAGAAAAATGTCTTTTTGAGGATACCCCTAAGAACAGCTCACCTCTCTACTCGGAATTGGAATATAGAATCGAACCCGCCTCTATTCAGTTAATAGAAGTAGCAAGTCGTGACATTCCTAATGACGCAATTGTGGTGGCAGAATGTCGAAAAGAGCTATTGCTGGAAAGAGAACTAACGGCTCCCTCCTCTGTCATTTCACTTACCAATAACCGAGGTAAACTTTGGGTGGTGATTTGGAGTCCATATCCGAAACTAATCCCACAGGGGATGCATGTAGCCGATAGTGCTGTCATCGAAGATAGTCAATTATGTACTCTAGCCGATTGTAACCAAGTTGAAACAGAGGCGGAACATTCTGAAGACCCAAAAACCTCGGAATTTTTTATAGATGATTCGCTTGATGAATCTCAAAAAGAAAAATTAAGAAATTTGTTAAAAAACTATACAGATATTTTCGAATTTAATAAAAGAAAACAATTCAAGGACGTCAATGTTAAACACCGAATTAACACTGGAGACCACCTACCGACCAAACAAAGACCTTACCGAGTTGCACCAAGAGAACGCCAAATTATTCAGGATGAGGTAAACAAGATGGAAAAACTTGACATCATTCAGCCCTCTGAAAGTCCGTGGGCCTCACCTGTAGTATTGATAAGAAAAAAGGATGGAAGCTGGAGATTCTGCGTCGATTACCGCCGCCTTAACAAAATAACAAAAAAGGATGTCTACCCTCTCCCAAGGATCGACGACACTTTAGACTGCTTACGGGGAGCTAGATTTTATTCTTCCATGGACCTCCAATCAGGGTACTGGCAAATCGACGTAGAAGAATCGGACCGTGAGAAGACAGCATTTATAACTCCAGATGGACTGTACGAGTTCAAAGTAATGCCATTTGGGTTATGTAATGCTCCAGCTACCTTCGAACGAATGATCGATAATCTTCTGAAGGGTCTTAAGTGGACTATTTGCTTGTGTTACCTCGATGACATCATCGTTTTTTCAGATGGCTTTGAAGAACATCTAAGACGCCTTCAACTTGTATTAAATTGCCTTAAGAAAGCCGGATTATGTCTCAATTCCAAGAAATGCAAGTTTGGTGCAAAACCTATCACGGTTCTTGGACATGAGGTGAGTGAAAATGGAATTCGTCCCGACCAAGAAAAGATTCGAGCAGTCCGCGACTTCGCTACGCCAAGGTCATTGAAGGAAGTTAGAAGTTTTCTTGGCCTTTCATCCTACTACCGCCGCTTCATACCCAATTATGCCCACGTAGCCCAACCCTTGAATGACCTTTTGAAGAAAGACTCAGCATTTAATTGGAACCAGGAAGAGCAAAATGCATTTGAAGCTCTCAAGTCAGCGTTAATTTCCGAACCCGCTCTTGGACATTTTGATTACTCATCCCCAACCGAAATACACACTGACGCAAGCAACTACGGAATAGGAGCAGTATTAGTGCAGATACAAAAGGGAAAGGAAAGAGCCATTGCTTATGCATCCAGAACCTTAAATAAGGCAGAAAAAAATTATTCAACAACAGAAAGGGAATGCCTTGCCATCATTTGGGCTATCAATAAATTCCGACCATATGTCTTTGGACAGCCGTTCACTATTGTTACAGACCACCACTCTTTGTGCTGGCTGATCAACCTCAAAGACCCATGTGGGAGGTTAGCAAGATGGGCACTTCGGCTGCAAGAGTTTGACGTCACTGTCGTGTATAAGAGCGGAAGGAAACATCAGGACGCAGACTGCTTATCAAGAAGTCCATTAGAATACAGTGAAGATATGGAGGAAGATATTCCAAGCATAGTGACTTTGCAGAACTTTAGCGAAGAGCAGATGAATGATCAAGCTCTTAGAAAAATTGCTGACCAATTACAAAGTACTCCTAATAATACCTTTGTAAAAATCGATAACACGCTCTACAGAAAAAATTATGATCCAATGGGGAAACCATGGCTTTTGGTGGTTCCACGCCATTTAAGGCAGGAATTACTGAAAAATTTCCATGATTCACCCACTGCTGGTCACCTCGGATTTACTAAAACCTATGACCGAATAAGAAAAAAGTATTACTGGCCCGGAATGTATAGAACGGTTAGAAAGTATGTGGCACACTGTTCAGATTGTCAGAGGCGTAAACATCAGCCCCAACTCCCCTCAGGGCACTTACAGCCAATACCTGTTCCTGAAGTTGCTTTTGAAAAGGTAGGAATGGATCTCCTGGGGAGATTTCCAACATCAGAAGGTGGCAACCGTTGGATTATTGTATGTACGGACTACCTAACGAAATATGCGATAACTAAAGCCCTACCCACAAGTGAATCCATGAATGTTGCCAAATTCTTCATTGAAGATGTCATCTTAAAGCACGGCGCGCCGAGGGAATTAATCACGGATAGAGGAAGGAACTTCACATCTTCAATGATAAGTGATCTGAACAACCAGTGCAGAATAACCCATCGGAAGACGACCGCCTATCACCCCCAGACAAACGGCCTCACGGAGAGGTTGAATAAGACCATAGCAGACATGCTGTCCATGTATGTAGATGTCAACCAGAAAGATTGGGACAGGATTCTTCCATTCGTTACATTTGCATACAACACAGCAAAACAAGAGTCAACTGGGTTCACCCCATTTTTCCTTGTACACGGGCGTGAAGCCGAGACTCCACTGGACGTGTTATTCCCCAAGTTATTGCCAGAAGACGACGATTTCATCCAAACTCTAGGGGCAAGAGCCGAAGAAGCACGAAAACTGGCACGTATCCACTCCATGAGATCTCAAGATAGCAATAAACAACGCTATGACGCCCATCACAGAAATATAATTTATCAGCCTGGAGATCTTGTATGGATCTTTATCCCTGTGCGTAAAGTGGGATATTCGGAGAAACTAATGAGACGTTACTTCGGCCCATACAAAGTAACCCGAAAAATATCTGATGTGACCTATGAAGTTGAAACATTCGGAAACCAGCAAGGTCGTCGTAAAACAAAAGATTTAGTTCACATTTGTAGGATGAAACCATATTTAAACCCAGAAGACCAGGAGGACCACCTAGAAGAGGACCCAGAAGATGACTCGACAAACTTCCAGGAAGAAGACATCCCCACTGAACGAACACAACAACCACAGACCCGCGTAGAGATCTCAGGCCCTATCACCCGTTCTCGAGCCTTGAGACTGAGGATGTAAGTCTCCTTCTGAGCATCGGGTCGATGCTCTTTATAGGAGGAGGCTATGTGACGAAGAAATAATTTATTAATTAAATTATTCAATGAAACTATTCAACAGATTATATAAATATATATTAATCTTTTATGTAAAATAATTATCAAAATATCTCTTTGCTTGCTTGCTCAAGATTCTCTAGCTGTAAATAGTTTTTGCTGACTGGTTAATAATTGCCGACTTGTCGCCGTGACGTCATCAATAAATACTTTTACATCTTAGGATATTTCAAGGCTTGATTTCTACGCTACAATATTAACTGATTGATAGATATTTCCTCACTCAAAAAAATATATATTTTTGAATATTGTTACAATAAAAGTATTTAACCTGTCACAAGCAGTTCCAATATTGAACTTACGACGTGATGCTTTGAAATTCTATAGTCCTTAAGAATATAACAATTTTCATTATTTGTTGATTCTTTGACTTGTTGAAAAGTAAATACAAGAACATTCGCCGCTGTATAAATAAAGTAACTTATTGCGAAATGTTTGATCTCTATTTCCAATTAGATATATATCAAAATTCTCGTATATATAGTATATTAGCCGAATGACCCGGGCAACGCCCAGGTTTTACCCGATTAAATGTTTTTATTCAAATACTATTCGTTACAATTATAAATTGACGCCGTGGATGTCACTCTTGTGAAACGTCCCGCTCCAAACTTTGTGTCAGAGAAGCGATATTTTTATAAAGAGATGATCTGGCGTTGTGTCTTCTGCTCGAATGAATGTTTTTCTGTTAGGTTAGGATATGTTTGCCTAGAAATGCTATTCCGATAATTTGAATAACGACTTAGAAATGGTATAAGCGAATTTAAAAAGTTCCACGAAAGGTCTTATCAACACATCTTTTTTTTATCCCACATATACTTTGATTTTGCTTTCTTAAGATAATTTTGGTTGTACACAATCACATAGAGATGAAACGGCTAAAATGTATTTATGAAGATAAATTATATTTTAAATCGATGAAACATCATTTGGAATTCAAAGTAATGTCTGTCTAAAAAATCCAATCAATTCCGAATCATGCTGGTTTTTTTTAAATAGAAGATTACTTCAATGGCTCCGTACTTTCACAAAACTTACCCCATCAATGAGTGCAAGTAACCAAATGGGGTTATTACATATTATAAATGCAAGTGTCGAACCGCTTTATAAAACATTCCTGTAAGGAAATTGTTCTTTAAAAATAAAAGATAAGAAAGACAAGAAACTTATCCCTGGATACATTATTGATTTCATTAAAAGAAAGGTTACCTCACGTCAAAATAGTCGCAAAAATTTAAGTGCAATATTTTAACCGTCTCTCTATTCTTGCAGACTCAGTTCGGTGACAAAGCCATCCAAAAATAGCTTTGACGAATTCACACCTTCCACCTAGAAACTATGGTTTCTGGCTATGTCTCTCGTCCGTCCAGGACGGGCTTTCATGAGATACACAAGAGCTTCATGAGATTTTCAGAATTTGACAAAGAGGTATTCAACTGGTAAAGTGGGTGGGCCAATTCCCGTGAAGAAATGTTTTCGAAAATAGAAAACACTCAAACATAGATGGCGAATAACTTTTCAATTTATTATGAAAAGGAGTTTTTTTTTAGACGGCTCAAAAGTGTATACATTTGGCACATTTATAGTGAAGCAGTCGTCATCTACCCATCACAGGAATCATGGTCCGCACCTTATTAATCTTGTACTTGGATAGGTAAAAGGCGTGTTCATAAAAACCCAAAAATATGATGTTATGTTATTTGTGTATATATAAAATGCACTAATAGGCAATATTTGAGAGAGTTGTAGCTTTTAGTTTGTATATCGGGATTCATTCACACAATTACTCTAAAGATATTTGAGATAGTGACCTTTATTAAAGACACACGGTATAACCAAGTGTGAACACAAATAGCCTTCAAAAATTAAATAAATAAACAGTCAACCGGAGACATTAAAGAATTTCCACTTCCTTAAGTTTTGTCCATGAGGGTATGTATTGTTTAGATATTGTTTAAAATGTGTTTTAAAATTTGAAAAATGATAGAGACGTTCTATTTAAGGAATTATTCCAATCATTGTTGGGAGCACCGTGATGTGATCCTGCAGGTTTTACAGCCGGTAAGCACATAATTGACTGTTGCATGTGAGCATAAAATTGTGGACTAACCAAGCATCAAGATATGTGGAGCCAGTGTCCTAGTGTAGCAATGTTTTAAAAATTATTACATAACCACAATGTTTACTAACACTTGGAGAAAATGAACAATCAACAACAACAAAAGCCTTAAGACGTCTTAAACATGCTTGTCCTGGAATCCAAATGCTAAAAACAAACGAAGTATCAATATATAAACAGGTAATCAGCTAGAAACAGTCTTTGTGGTGTGGACATAACAACTACTGCGTGTCTTCTTGATAATGATGGTAAAAATATAGTGCTGTGAACGTTGAACATAAAGGGTTCGAAAGAAGACTTTGAAATTGATTTTAAGAAAAGGTGATAAAATATTTCTGACAATAAACTTTTAATTATTTATTATATTGCAATTCTCTTTTTGCATTTTTTATTTGGAGAAAGCAACAAATGTTTTGAGAGAGAGGAGGCGTCTCAAAAATCTAATTTGAGTAGAAAGCAGAATAAATTAACGGCTCCTGGTGATAAATTATTCTTTTTGTGGGAGAGGGTTCGAACCTGCTGCCACCATATTCCTCTCTTGTACGCCGTCTTGAAACTTGCACCTGATATTACCAACTGTGGAGATATTATGTATAGAGACTTTCTTCCTCCAGGGACTGTAGACATCAGTGGAAACTAACTTCCTCTGCGGATGTATAAAATGGTTTACCCAGATGGAACTATTAGAATATTGCCGCGTTGAAAATTAGGGTAGACAAATTTCGGGATGACACAGCAATTTTATTTGAGGCAAGAACAAACTATGAATGATAAACAAAAGATAAGCAACGAGTGAAGTTTATAGAGTAGCAAAATATAAACATAAAAAAGTTACACTTTTAATAGAATAATAAATACTTTGCTACAATATCATGACACCTGATAGGAATGCACAAGGTATAGCATAGACTAAATGATTAATATTTGAAAAGAAAAATAATTTATATTTAATTAATTTTTAAACTAAGAAATATATATCTGGTTTGTGTGTGCCATCTGTCTGAAAAAAAAATTATATTCATATGTAAAAAATAAATTATTCATGGAAAAAATATATACATGTCGTAAACCCGGGTAAGCCAAGAAGTGAGTTGGAAGCAGTCGGGGTTGAGTGGCAAGGCGTGCAGAGTGGGAAGTCCACACGGGACAGTAAGTACAAAGTTTGGGATCAAAAGACGCTCTCCTAGTACGTATCACGTGGCACCAGGACCAGGAGAAAGTTGAGGATTAACTGAGGAAAGCTCGGCGTCCTGCATGAAGCCGCGGAGGCAGGGAGGAACCAAAACGGCGGCCACGAGGGCCGCCGTGAGACCTAGCACTGAACGGTCCCTGTCCGAAAATATCCACTGTGACCTAACTAACTGTCAACATCCGAACCAACGCCCCTTTTTTGTCCCTCCCTGGATCCCCCGGGTGTCTGGTGGCAAGCTGGTGTCACTTTGAGACGACTAGGAAAGACGTCATACTTTATTACTTAAATTAAATTTTATTGCCCTCTATCGTTAAAATTTTACACAAATAAATTTACTGGCAATGCGTTTCTTTTTTTTTTTTTTTAAATCTCTACAGACCTTACTGCAATGATATGATTTAATGAATGAGAGGGCTTGGCTCATCAGTAGTGAACCCTCTCAGCGGTTTCGCCAAATTAATCTCTAGACCGCTCTACTATTGTATTGGACTGGTTTTGTTATATACCCTGCATTTTCTATGGAAGGCAGCTAAGAAACGCATTGCCAGTAAATTTATTTGTGTAAAATTTTAACTTTATTACTTACATATCACATTGTTTAAATTACTATATACATATATATATAAAGTGAAAAAATAGTACAAATGTAACATTGTACTGGGATAAGGTGCATAGATTAAGAAAAAGGCATCTCCTTATCGTGCAACTGAAAGTTGCTGATGGCTGGCGCCATCTTTCGGAATAAATATCAACTATTCTCGTTGATTTTTAATTATTCCAGAATTGGCCAAATACCCATTCTTGATTAATCAAGAAAAGCTAACCACGGACGCGTTTCGGGCTGTTGGCCCTCATCAGCGTGGTGCAAGCTGTACCTCAACGACCAAAAAAAAATTGGTCATTAAGGTATCCTGAAAAATCATGAAACGGGTAGTTAAGGCCAGAATTGCGTGAGGACGCTACACAAAGTGAAAAAATAGTACAAATGTAACATTGTACTGGGATAAGGTGCAAAGATTAAGAAAAAGGCATCTCCTTATCGTGCAACTGAAAGTTGCTGATGGCTGGCGCCATCTTTCGGAATAAATATCAACTATTCTCGTTGATTTTTAATTATTCCATAATTGGCCAAATACCCATTCTTGATTAATCAAGAAAAGCTAACCACGGACGCGTTTCGGGCTGTTGGCCCTCATCAGCGTGGTGCAAGCTGTACCTCAACGACCAAAAAAAAATTGGTCATTAAGGTATCCTGAAAAATCATGAAACGGGTAGTTAAGGCCAGAATTGCGTGAGGACGCTACACAAAGTGAAAAAATAGTACAAATGTAACATTGTACTGGGATAAGGTGCATAGATTAAGAAAAAGGCATCTCCTTATCGTGCAACTGAAAGTTGCTGATGGCTGGCGCCATCTATCGGAATAAATATCAACTATTCTCGTTGATTTTTAATTATTCCAGAATTGGCCAAATACCCATTCTTGATTAATCAAGAAAAGCTAACTACGAGGGCCGCCGTTTTGGTTCCTCCCTGCCTCCGCGGCTTCATGCAGGACGCCGAGCTTTCCTCAGTTAATCCTCAACTTTCTCCTGGTCCTGGTGCCACGTGATACGTACTAGGAGAGCGTCTTTTGATCCCAAACTTTGTACTTACTGTCCCGTGTGGACTTCCCACTCTGCACGCCTTGCCACTCAACCCCGACTGCTTCCAACTCACTTCTTGGCTTACCCGGGTTTACGACATGTATATATTTTTTCCATGAATAATTTATTTTTTACATATGAATATAATTTTTTTTCAGACAGATGGCACACACAAACCAGATATATATTTCTTAGTTTAAAAATTAATTAAATTTAAATTATTTTTTTTTTCAAATATTAATCAGCCCGAAACGCGTCCGTGGTTAGCTTTTCTTGATTAATCAAGAATGGATATTTGGCCAATTCTGGAATAATTAAAAATCAACGAGAATAGTTGATATTTATTCCGATAGATGGCGCCAGCCATCAGCAACTTTCAGTTGCACGATAAGGAGATGCCTTTTTCTTTACATATATATATATATATATATGAAAAATATTTATATATATAACTAATAAATAATATAATAGGCTAACAGAGTTAACAGTTGTAAAGTTTGAAGCTATCATCCCCCAAAGATGATTAACTATAAATAGCCATCTATATACCAAAATTTTCGTTATTTTTTGCTTCACTTGGACGTTTTATTTTTATTTTCCAAATATTAATAGATTTATTCATTTTTAATTTATCGATTTTACAATCGTAGATTTTTTAACCTTCAAATGTTGCTTATCTCATCTTATTTGTTATTTATCATGATCAAATTGTTTATTTTTAAAAACACGTGCTTTTGTTGAAATTTGTAACATATAAATTTGATATAAAACGTTCTTTTGTATTATTACTTCTTTGGCTCCTTCAGATAACAACCTTCCCTTCATTCTGAAGAGGCATCCGTTTCCACTAAGGTTGGCTTTTGCTATGACTATAAATAAGGCTCAAGGCCAAACCTTTGCTAGAGTGGGTCTCTTGCTACAAAAACCTGTGTTAACACATGGATAGCTCTATGTGGCTTTTTCACGTGTGCGAACTTTGGATAGCATACATGTAAAGTTGAACTCATGTATATACACTGCGTGACATTGAAAATGGAACACCAAGAAATAGTGGCCAGAAAATTATGCAAATTTCAGGGTAGACGCGCCTAACCGAGTTATGCAAATGATGTAAAATGCGCAGCTCTCGAGCGCACATGGAGTAAGATATAAGGGAAGGAACTTGCAGAAAGGACAGTATTCGTGTCGTTATTTCTTCAAGGAAAATCATTGTAGAAATTTTGTTCTTGTGTCAAAAGACACGTGTAATAACAGAGAATGCCAGGTCATCGTAAACGGAGGCAGTTCAAGCAGACAGACGATTTACGAGGGGCATGGTGATCGGACTGAAAAGGGCAGGTTGGTCCATACGTCAAATCGCAGCTGATACACACCTTGGTGCGTCCACGGTGCACCGACTGTGGAGAAGATGGTTGGAACAAGGAAATGTGGCAATTTATAGGAATGTCGGTGCAACCAGAGTGACGTCAGCACGTGTGGATCGGCGTATCCTTCGACAAGCAGTGGCGGCCCCACAAGCCACTTGTACCGCCATCCTGCAACATGTGCAAGACACCCTAGATCATTCCATCTCGACCAGAACCATTTCCCGTCGATTGGTTGCTAATGGCTTGCACTCATGCCGTCCGCTAAGAAGACTGCCATTGACCCCACCGAATAGGCTCCAACGTTTGGAATGGTGCCGGGCTAGATCGACGTGGATGACGGAATGACACAGGGTCGTGTTCTCAGATGAGTCGCGTTTCTGCTTGTCCAGTGATAGTCGCCATGTACGCGTGTGGCGTCGACGTGGAGAAAGGTCCAATCCGGCAGCAATTGTGGAACGCCCCACCGTGCGACAACGTGGAATCATGGTGTGTTGCGCAATCGCGTATGATTCCAGGTCACCTTTACTTCGTATTCAGGGCACTATGACGGCCCAACGATACGTTGATGATGTGCTGCGACCGGTGACACTCCCCTACCTTCAGGGGGTACCCAATGCCCTTTATCAGCAGGATAACGCCCGACCGCACACTGCTCGCATTAGCCAACAAGCTCTGCAAGATGTACAGATGCTTCCCTGACCACCGTACTCTCCTGATCTCTCACCAATCGAGCACGTCTGGGACATCATTGGACGCCGTTTGCATGCCTTGCCACAGCCGCGTTCAGAAGACGAACGGTGGCAAATGGTTGAGAGGGAATGGAGAGCCATCCCTCAGGACGCCATCCGTACTCTGATTGACTCTCTACCTAGACGTGTTGCTGCGTGCATCGCCGTCCGCGGTGGTCCTACTTGCTACTAAGCCGACGCCGTTCTCGCTCTGTATTATGACTATCATTTTGATATAAATATCACTTATTGTTCGTTCCTGTCTCTCTCTGTCTGCCAAGTTTCATCACTTCCTGGCCACTATTTCTTGGTGTGCCATTTTCAATGTCACGCAGTGTATAAAACTAGAAATTTAGTTTTTAAGGAGGTACTTTAAATTAATTCCTTTAATAAGTCGTCTCCTCTGCAATAAACAATAGTTGGCAATTTATTTTTATATATTTTTTCATTATAAATATATTTATTCAAACTTTTCACCAATGCCTATAGTTTCTCACCTGAAAGGTTTTTTTTGTATTATTTGTTCACTAATAAACTATTTATTTTCAATTATTTTGATTACCGGTCTTCTTTTATTTACTTTTTTTTCCCCCACTTCTCTATACATAAATTTTGTACATTTTTGAACTGTGCTGTCTAATACGTTGTTAATTATAAGGTTTGTTATGGATGATATGATTCCACTCTAATTTTGATATATGAATATATAAGATAGTAACTTAGAAAGTAATTTTACTCACCTTTATATTTGAAATGCTGCTTCTAAGAAATCAGAATATATCCATTGCAATTTTTAAGTCACCATCTATACTCTTAATGCGTCTTCACAGGCCCTTTGGGTAAACCCAGGGCGTTGCCCGGGTCACTCGGTTAGTAACTAATATTGTTGTGTTGTTGGTTGACAAAGTGGGTTAACTTCCGTGGGTACAAAGGATCTTTACGACTTTATTTAAGCCTAATCGATAAAATAATTACAGAAGAGTGCAAAATAAAACAACAATAAAGAAAACAGCAGTTAAAAACTAACCAACTGCAGCACAGTGAAGGAAATCAGCCGCAGAGCAGGAGAAAGAAGTTGGAAGAACTTTCTAGAATCTTGCAGGAAGTACACCGGCGTCGGCGGTAAGCAGCAGTCCGACCTCTTGAGACAGCAGCGTTTGCTTGGAGTACACCACGTAGCTTCGTTCTTCTTCTCATTCTATTCTCTTTCTTCCCTGTCGGCATGAGCTCCTCATCCCTATATATCCCGGAGTAGATCTTTCCAGAACGGTCACGGTTGGTCAGCCAATCAGAAAGCCGCCAGCACCAAGTCTTGCGCAATCGCTTTAGATTGGCCAATAAGTTGTCTTCCGCCTTTTCTACATTATTCTTAAACGATCTAGAACATTCTATTCCGGAATGCGCCATTTTTTATACGCAACAATATAATAGGTCAGGTGTTGAAAATAAAATAGGCATATCCTGGCCAAGTTCACATGAGTTTTTTTAGATGGCCAAGCGCCATCTAGTGGAATAGAAATCATCTAAACGTTGATTTAACCTGTTTCTTGATATTTGCCAACCTATTTTCTTTATAAATCAAGAAAAGCCAACCACGAACGCTTTTCGGGCTGTTGGCCTTAGTCAGCGTGGTACAGGTTGCAGCTCTACGACAAAAATATTTTAAGAAATCAAGAAATGGATATTTAAGGCCAAACTTGCGTATATATATGGCATGTGTCAAGCTTAACAAAAAAATTCAAATGTGTATTCAAAATTTTAAATAACTCTAGTTATCTTTTAGTTTCAGAGTGTCCGAATATTTGAAGTACTTCAGTAGAAGAAAATGATTTACCGTTAAATATGGAACGGGAACCTTGTTTAACCACCACATACGAAGTGTGTTTGAAAAGTATCGCGACCTTTGTGTTTTTTCAAAAATTATTTATTTATTCATGAATACCTATTTTGTCCCCTTCAAAGTAATCCCCATGAGATATTATACACTTGTGCCAACGGTTTTTCTAATCTTCGAAGCACTTCAAAAAATCATTTTAAAAAAATCTTTTTCAGCTCCTCCTTCGATGCCGTCTTTACCTCGTCAAGCGTAGCGTAACGTCGTCCTTTCATGGGCCTCTTCAGTTTAGGGAACAAGAAGAAGTCACAGGGGGCCAGATCTGGGGAATACGGTGGCTGCGGCATCATTAGTGTGTTGTTTTTGGCCAAAAGGTCACGCACAAGCAACGATGTGTGAGCAGGGGCGTTATCGTGGTGCAAAAGGCAATTTTTGTTCTTCCCCACAAATCCGGGCGTTTCTGGCTGATTGCTTCGCGCAAATTGCGCATAACTTGCAGATAATATTCCTTATTGACCGTTCTACCCTGTGGCAAGAACTCATGATGCACCACGCCCCTGCAATCGAAGAAAACTGTCAGCAAAACTTTCACATTCGACCGAACTTGGCGCGCTTTTTTCGGTCTTGGTTCGTGCGGCAGCTTCCATTGAGATGATTGAGCTTTGGTTTCCACGTCATAACCATAAACCCACGCTTCGTCACCAGTTATGACCCTCTGGAGCAAATTTGGGTCGTCGCGGACAGAGTCCAACATCTCATTAGCAATGTTCATGCGATGCTGTTTTTGGTCGCAATTGAGCAATTTTGGTACGAATTTCGCGGCGACCCGTCTCATACCCAAATCATTGATAAAAATCGAATGGCACGAGCCAATTGATATGTTTAGGTCCTCAGCAACTTCTCTAACGGCGATTCGACGATGGGCCAATATCATTTTCTCCACTTCATTAATTTTTTCGTCTGTTGTTGAAGTGCTCGGGCGTCCGGCACGCTCTTCGTCGATCACATCTTCTCGGCCTTCTGAGAACATTTTGTACCACCGATAAACGTTGCTTCGGTCCAAGGTAGCTTCTCCGTATGCCACAGTCAACATTCGGAATGCATCCGCGCACTTAATTTCGTTTTTCACACAAAATTTGATACAGGTTCTTTGATCCAATTTTTTTAATAGGTAAAAATCGAAGACGATCCAAAACACCTGCAAGCAAAGCAGCTGTCAACAATCAAGTGAACATTCAAAATGGCCGAGCTTGTCGGCATAAGTGAGAGACATGAGTACCAACATAAAGCCACAAAAAGATCAAAATTCGAATATACGTAACACGCGAAAATTCAAAATTCGCGATACTTTTTGAACACACCTCGTACACAGACAGTTTCTGGAGACGCTCTATCTTCTATTTATAATAACCTCATAATAGATC
>CP092867.1:79010919-79096640 GCA_030710605.1 Cordylochernes scorpioides
TCTCCAACATAATAATTGAATCAGCCTATTTCTACACTAAAACCAAAAGAACAGGGCAATAAAGAATTATACAGTCAAATGGTGGAATGCGGAGCTGGAGCTCATGAAAAATTATGTTCATTATCTAAGAAATTTATATTTTAGAACAAAAATCCTCCCAATTATATCAAACAAATCTTCAAAATTATTAGAAACAAATATAATCATGAGATTAACAAAGCCAAAAGAAAATCCTGGAGGTTATACTTAGAAGAAAACAACTCCAAAAACCCATATGGAAACCTTTACCGAATATACAAAAATCTGAAATGTAACCAGAATAGGAAGGGACATTTGGAAATTTTAGATACTAACAAAAACATAGATTTATTGAAAAGAGCTGAGGATCTTTTGGGCAACTTATTTCCAGATGACAAAAATGAAGAAGATACAAATACTCATAAAAATATAAGAAATTACAGCTTAAGACTTCTAAATGACACAGGTATAACATTCCATCAGTGAAATAAATAATATAATCAATAAAAATCCTAAAAAATCTCCAGGAAAAGATAATGTTTCGAACAATATGATAAAAACTCTAAGCAATTTATCGCTCCAATTTTGGTAAAGCTATTCCAAAAGTGCTTAAATATAGGATACTTTCCTGATGAATGGAAAAGTGTAGAGGCACTAATTATTCCAAAACCAGGTAAATCTGATATGAACAACTTTAAGAGCTATAGACCATTATGTTTAAACTCTAACATTTCTAAAATATTCGAAAAGGTTATTAATAACAAAATCATTGAGTTTTATGAAAATTCTAATCTACTCAGCAACCGTCAACATGGATTCACAAAATCACGATCAACTACTACGGCATTAACTGAAATAGTGAAAATAGCTCTCGAACATAAATTAAAGAATACACAGCCATAATTACAGTTGATATAAGCGGAGCTTTTGACAATGCCTGGTGGCCAAAAGTGATAAAGAGACTGGATGAAGACAATATTCACGCTTCGATTATTAAACTAATACAATCATTCTTTAACAACAGAACAGTGAATTTCAGATATTCTTCCTCAATAAATATTACTAAAAAACTAACTAAAGGATGTCCACAAGGAGGACCACTATCTCCCACATTATGGAACATACTGATTGAAGAATTGTTAAACACCAATCTAGATGATAACAGTGAAACAGTTGGCTATGCTGACGACATAACTATAATATGCTGGAACAAAAGCCATGACAAACTAAAGACAACAATTAACAATGTACTTAGTAAAATTAATACCTGGTGTGAAAACAGTAAATTACAGATATCAAAACAAAACGAAAATATTATATTTTATAATTGCAAAAATGATACAAAATCCCTTAATAACAATATAGCTATACCTGTCGAAACCCTTAAGATCTTGGGATTGACCTTGAAAAATCATCGAAGCAGGAACAAGCTGGACTTCATGCCACACATTAATGAAATCGTCGACAAAACTACTAGAGCTAGCGGTTACCTACTCAGTTTAATAAAGAAAGCATGGGGTCTAGAATGCAGACGAAAATTAACTTTATACAAGACAATATTCCGAAGTACAATAACATATGGTCAAACAATATGGTTTCCATTTATAAGCAAGAAAGCCAAAGACAAACTAAATTCCCTGCAGTATAATATTCTAAAACACTGCATACAGGCCTATACCACAACATCGTCAAACTGTACACATATTACTAACACAAATACCAAAACTCACAGATTACATAGAATCCAACATATTGAAAATGAAATAGGCTACAATAGATTTAATTTATCAAGCAAAAAGAAATTGCTAACTATAATGAAAGAAAATTACAGGAATACTATGAAGAATCCAACAATAATTTCAAACGTTTTTTCACCTCCTCAAAAATACCAAAATTTGTCAAACCAAACTTCTACAATGTTCAATTCTTTACGGGTCATGGTAACTTCAAATCATATCTCTTCAGAATTAGAAAAATATTCGCCCAGATGCTCTTGTGGAGCGGAAGAAGAAACCCCCGAACACATTCTGAACTCATGCCCACTGGTGTCAAACCTAAGACAGCAAGCAAGTGGAAAGAACCTATCTGGGTCAAATAGTTTATAATAGGGAAAGATATACGAAATTTAATAGGTTATGCAGACTTTTTATTATAAATAGACAGCTTCATGCAGCTTGAGGAACTATACTCTTATTCGACTTGATTTACATCAATGTAAATAATTAATAAGTTACTTTAGAATAAAACTCATTGTAAATAGCTCAACTGATCAACTTTCTCTCTCACGATACTAATTATTACAGATAACTTCATTAAATCAACTTCCATCATTGCTTAACCTATTGTAAATAACTACTTGTCGGATTTCTTCTATCTGCTTATGTTGTTGCTTATTTTTTAATGTATATGTTTATTCAATGCTCTTTTTCTTAATTGTTTATTTTATTTTTGATAATTCTGTTACCTACTCTACTACAATTATTGTAAATAGTTTCACGCACAATTATCCAGATCGGATATAGCGTGTCTTGTTTGCAGCTGGTAATAAATAAAATAAATAAATAAGCTTATAAATCGGCTTTGACACGTCATGTGCTTGTCCAAAAAAAAAAACTAACAAGTAAACGAACCATATATTCTTCTATCAAAAGAATAAGTAATAAAGTAATCCAAAAAGTGAAATATTCTAAATAAAAAAATTATATAATAAAATTACTCTTAAATCCAATACTACATTTTTTCTGTATATATACCTACATAGAGGGGCATCTCTCTCTTCTATTATGCATCAGAACGATGCCTTATAATAATCACCACAGTAAAATCTTCTCTAGTTATTATCTTGAAGATAGAGGTTATCTGGCCCGTGCACGGTGCATTCATAGTTTTTTAAAAGAAAGAAACTTCGACCAGAGAATTATTTTTATTTTCTCAACAAATACGTGAGATCGCCCTCTTACAACCTCAGAATCATTTTAACGCCTTACCAAATGTTTAATTTTTATTTTTCCTGACGAGGTAAAATATTTCTGTCGAAACGTTGAGAAAGTAAAATTTTATGGATAAAAATGTATTTTTTTATAACGAGCGAGCTAGTTATTACATATTAAAAATCTACACTAGAGCTTAAGAATGAGTCACAACTAGGGCTCCAATCCCGGGCCAATAATGATTCGATGGTTTTCTCAAAAAATCCGGGATTACTGGTTTGTGTATGAAAACCATCGCAAAAATATTTTTTCTTATCTAGCATTTTGGTAATCTAACAGATGATGAGATAGCACACTTTTGACGTTTTGTTTATACAGCTGCATTTCGGGTCTTTTTTTTTTCTGAGAGATTTGAAATTATTTTCATGCACTAATAACGAAGGGTTATTCTGCAAGATCTTTCCAAAATGGCAGCCTCTAGAATGAAGTATGCAGCAGTATACATGGAGGGGGCCCCAGTTTTTGTTCTGACCTTTCCGAGGATGACAATGAGGACACTTCTCCATTTAACGTTAGCCTAGAGGTAGCACATCCCTCATTCCCTGAAGCAATTTATCCACAATCTCCAGTATTTTCAAAGAAAAATATAAATGAAGTGACGAAAAAAGCTCATGTGGTTGTGAAATTTTTCAAACGATCGCCGCTGAAGAACGAGATCTTACTGAACTACATGCGGCAAGATAATCGCATTTCCAACAGTATGTGTCTCATTCTCGACTGCAGAACGCGCTGGGATAGTTTATTGAACATGTTGGAGAGACTTCTCAGTGTGAAGTCAGCGATTAAGAAGGCGCTAATAGATGTAAATGCAAATGTCCGTCTAACTGTTGAAAATTTTGATATCATGACGCAAGTAATTTCCGCACTGAAACCATTTCGGGCAGCTGTGGTGGCTATCTGTAGACGCGACGCTACGCTTTTGACTGCAGAAGCAACAGTATAGTTTCTTCTAGAGGAGCTGTAAGCACAATCTCATTCTCTCAGCAAAGATCTGCAAAAATCTTTTCAAAAGAGAATTTTAGAAGAGCGATGCAATAAAACATCTTTAGTCCTCCAATATCTGCACAATCCCAAGCACAGTTAGAAAAAAAGATGATGGTCAAAGACTTTAGCGTGAAATTGCTTTTGCATCTTAAACTGTTACAGGAACAAATGGCCGAAGTAAGAAAATTCAGGCTGATAATTCGCAACTTCCTCGGAGTTTACAAGAACGCCATGAGCCATCACAATCGAATGACCATTTCACAATTGAGCGCCGATTGCAAGAAGCTATTGAGGCTGCCTCTTCAACTTCAATTACAATACCTACACCAGACTCCACATCCTACTCAACTATGATTAACCACGAACTTAATATTGCTGCTCAGTCAGGCAAACGAAGACCGTATTTAAGAGTGTGTATCAATACTTGCTGACAATTCCTCAACGTCTGTGGAATCGGAAAGAGTTTTCTCCTCCTCTGGATACCTATGCAATAAGATACGTTCTAGTTTGCATGATGACACTAAAATGACATTAATACATAGTTGGGCAAATGCAATAATGATTACATTTTCTATAATCACAATTGCAAATAATCATGATTAGATTTGCTATAATTACAATTAAAAGTAATTTTAACCACAAATGCTATAATTATATATAGAATTACGAGTAGTAGTTATGTTTACATTCTAATGAAATTAATTTTTTGTGCAAAGTAATGCATTGCAAAGTAATCGTAATTACAAGGTAATGTATTACTTTGAATGGATTACTGCCCAACACTGCATTAAGAGATGTGGTCTAAGCGTTCCAAGAACAGTATTTTTTTCCAGATGTGTGTACAGTAATTGACAGATAATTTCAAACTGGTAACCCAAAAGCAATGATTTAGTTCATAAGCAGGCGCACAATATATGGCTTTCAGGTTGTTTTCATCGAAGTAAGTGCAACGTCATTGGCACTATATAAAAGAAAAAATTAAAAATATAACGAACGAAACGCTATACCTCTTGGCGTAAATGTTTTTCAATCCCGGGAGATTGAGAAAAAAGCAAATCCCGAATCCCGGGATTGAAAATATGTACCGGGATTGGAAGCCCTAGTCACAACAGCACTAGTAAATATTTTAACTAGAGTAATTAATACAATGCATCGTTCTGGTGCATAAATAATGGGAGATATGCCTTTCTAGGTACATGAATATTTTACTCTCTCAACTTTATTTTATATTAGAAATAGAAAATTGCTATAAAGTATAGATTGAGAATATAAACAGTAGAAATGCGTTTCTTATTTGTGAAAAAAGTACAAGCTTTCGAATCTTTACAATCCTTCTACAGGCATAGCTATGAGGCATAGCCTGTATGACTGTACGAGTGTCGTAGATGGATTGTAAAGGATTCCAAAGCATGTACTTTGCACAAATAAGAAACGCATTTCTACTGTTTATTATCTTATTTTATTCTATATATATGTCACATTTTTGATAGTGTTTGTTTAAATTAATAAATACTTCTTATTGGTGAATTAATTAAATATAGCTTGTGCCATCTATCGGAATAAATATAAACTATATTGGCCAATTATGGAATAATTATAAATCAACGAATAGTTGATATCTATTCAGACAGATGGCGCAAGCCATCAGCAACTTTTAGTTGCACGACCTGGAGATGACTTTTTCTTGAATTAATTTATTTATAAATACATAGAATAAATACTTGTAAATATCATGAAATATCATAAAAATCCCTAATTTGTACCTATTATACATGTTAAATACATGCTTGTTATGTAAATTATTTTTGCCTTTTTCCTTCGAGAAATTTCCACGAGCAAGTAAGTTCTGGAAATCCAACGGCTGTGAATAAGAGACCGCCGTTGGGAGCTGTCAGTACGAGTAACAGCTTCTTATCGTCTCGCTCTATTCACAATTGTTCTTTTTACTTTAATTACGTTCAAATATAATATTGCCACTCGCCCACTCTTATATTTTTTCATCGCAAACACAACACTTGAAGAGTTGGCCAAATTTTCTATAACAAAAACGTTGCATATATTATTCCTAAATAGGAATTATCCAGCGTACACAAACATCTACTCTATCTCTCTCTCTCTCTTGTGTGTTAATTTGTTATATTTAAAACTAACCTTTTTATAATAATATTGAATAGAGTTGTTTTCATTTTTAAATGGAATTTTATAATGGTGAAAAGGCCATTCCTATAAACGCTTTCTCAAGATAACCATGGAATCGCTATGTATATGAAAAGGAATTTGAAAATAAATTACCGCACTTAGCGTCAGAATAGACTCAAAACCTATGTGCTATCCATTGACCTCTGCAATTTGGCAAATTCGAGTTAGCGACAACACCAGTTTTGGATGATTCATAGAGCCCCACCTGAAGACGATGGTTCCTGGCATCGTCAGTCCTGCTGGGTTTGGGGCCCGAATAGATTTGCCGCAGGAGTTGGAGCATCAGCGAGAAGGATTCTTCTGAAGGCAAGTTACTTAATTGTATTATTCCATTTACTTCCACCATTCCAACAAATTGCATGCCTAGCGCGTGCAGTTATTTTGACCATTTAAACAATGATCTGATCCGGTCTATTCCAACCTCGAATGAGAAACAAAAGGAGTAGCCATGACTTTTAAAGCAAGTCTCTCATAAAAGGTTCCAGAGTTAACTGCTATATTTAATTCAAGGCAAATTACACATGGCAGGCTGAAGTTCCGTACATTAGGGATTCTAAGAAATGAAGGTAAAATCTACCGATATAGTGAGATCCTGTTCTTCCTGGCTGCTAGGTTCGTTACTAAGTTGGTCGAGGTTGGGATATTCTATAAAGGCTAAAACCTTCGAACAAAGTTTCCTTAGAAGTACCAACCCTTCGAAAAGATATATCAAATAGTGTCTTACACTTACCTTATTAAATTAAACATCTTAGCTTTAATCAATATAAGAATTGTTTATTGGTATCCTCTGATATTGGATGACCGAACATCTACTCGAATCACTTTGCTAGATAAGGTTTCCAGCAGAGTGGTCCTAGAAGAAGATGGGTGGCCAGTCTTGGCCGTTTAACTCTCGGAATATTCTAATGAATATAATCTTTATACTGATTGAATATAGGATTCCTTTATATTTAGCAAATTATACCTTATATACAGATTATAGATGGCCTTAAAACTCCTGGTCTCTCTCAGGGAAGTGTTCTTTCATAAGATCCGTGATTTTACACATCTCATTGAGGCGCTGACAGATTTAACCGAGTAAACAACCATTCTTTTATATGATTATTAAAGTCCAAGATTATTCACAAGCAAGGAAATGTTCCCATAGTTCCCCAGTCGAACCCCTGATACCACCATCTCTGACGCCCCCACCATATACCCTAGAAGACTTGATGAGTCCGACAATTAGGCCTATTAATTGCCGGGACGACGTTATTGGCGAGCGACAAACATTGTTCCCCGAGGCATCTAAACAATCGGCGCCAGATTAATATCCTGCCATTCTTCAATGGGCCGGCCACTTGGGATCAGATGGCTGGCTGGCACTGACGTAGTGTGCTGCCAAACTTCCGAGGAGCTATCTACCCTTCTGGTGACCGACTGAACATCTTGGTAAAATCACACACTTACTCTAAACTAATCCCACCTCTAATGAAGGACTCACCTCCTAGAGAGACCAGGGACACATATGCATTTCAGACGGTCTCTCATGTGAGTCTCGAATATATTTAAGAACTGGCAGATTTGTGAAGCTATATAGAGAGCTATTACTAAATGGTGTTATTATATCAGAAATGAAACAAATGTCCATTTTAGGAAAGAATTTGATTCACTCTATAATAGCCATCCACCCATTGTGTGTGTGTGTGACAATTGAAAAGTATTTATTGACCTAGTCAACTTTTACAGGATTAAAAAGGACATATATACAGATAAAAATATATACAATTCAGCCAGGGAGTCTTCCCCAGCGGGCGAGGGTCCTGTGCCAGGCGATGTGTGTGTCTTGTTACAATTGACAATTAAAACGAGTTTATTGACATCTCGTCAATATATACACTCAAAGAGAGCTAGAACAATAAAAATAGTAAAACAGGACAGATAATACAATAATAAACAAAAATTGAAATATGCACAGCAATCACAAAATAGAGGATGAAAAGAGGCATCCCCGGCGCACAAGTGTTCAGCTCCAGGCGATGAGCGGGTCCTCCACGCCACCGGTGGCGACGCTGAAGCCTATGACGCCTTCCCGCCCAATAGGCCTCGTGCAACAACGAGGCGTTTGTAGACCGAGGTACTAGAGTCTGGGCGCCTCTTCAAGATGGCGTGGACCAGCTCCAGCATTGCAGTTCTCTGGGCGGCTGAGATCTTGGGTATGAGGGTCTTGAGGGTGGGTGTGGAGACGAGGGCGCCACAGACCTTTTCCATGTGGAGGCCAAGGATGCCGGTCTCAGCGAACAGGGAGTTGGGGGCCTGCTCCAGGATGATGTTTAGCTGGGCTCTGATCTTGCCTCTCCCGGCTAGAGTGGAGCCCGTGGTCTCCTCTTCGGTTGGCGCCACCTGCTATGGCTCGATGGGTTCCAGGGAGGCTTGGGGAGACAGGGTTGCTTTGGACGTGCAAGGGGCCGCGACGGCAGGACTTGGCACCTCACCAGGTGGAGTAGGAGGTGCTGGCACTGTAGGCTGAGGCGCCACGGACCGAGGGGCCCGAGCATTGGCCACTGGAGCGGTGCCTGGCACTTCCTCAGGTGGAGTAAGGGGTGCTGGTGCAGGGGACGGTGGCGCCGGCTGACTGGGCTGTTGAGGCACGGCGGGTGAAGAAGCCTCGATGGGGGAGGCTGCTTGCTTGGGGCCGATGATCTGCCTGGCAAGCATGGGGCAGTTGGCCCTGCGGTGACCCTGCCTGTTACACTTGGAGAATTTGATCCCAAGGGTCAAGAAGGCGGGCAAGGTGTCTCCCTTGGTCTTGATGTCCAGGCGCGTAGGGAGCTTCTCCAGTTTCACCCCGTCGTGAAGGAGGATGTAGGCTTCGCGACGGCCGTCCGTGTAGGCATATTCCCCTGCCTTGAATTCAATAGGGGCGATGGAGGTTACACGCCCGTAAGGCCGCAGGGCGTCGATGATGGCAACATCCTCCACGAAGAAAGGGAGATTCCCTATAAGCAGCCTCTCCGCCCTCTTGCGGAAGGGAAACGTCCTGAGGGTCGTGCCCTCGATCTCGAGACCCTGATCCACTAGGCGTGCTGCCTGGACCTTGGTGGCCAGGCCAACTAGTACGTGGCCGTTCATCCGGGTGAGCTGGATGATTTATCCACCGCCTGGAGGTAGTGGAGCGGTGTGAAGTCAGGGCAGTGCTCTATATAGACACACTGCTCCTGGGTAGAGGACGCCTGCCTCGCCCTGGCGTCCGCGATGTGGGCACGCGTAGCCTTGACCTCCTGGTCCTGCGGAATCCTCGCTGTTGTTGCTCCCCTTTGCTGAGGCCTTCCCCTAGGTCCGCTGGCCCTGGTGCTGTTGGAGTCCGCCATAGGTGAGTCGTGGCGCCTCTTCTTCGATTTCACCACTGTGAAGCCCTCCTCAGAGTTGTTGTCCTCCTCCATTGTTTCAGCCCAGTTCTTTAGAGCTTTTGGAAGGCGACTTGGTTTGCATGCCGACTGCCGCAGTTGAATTTGTATTACTTTCGCCTGCTGGCAAATTTACATACTTAGATTCTACGTTGTTTATTAAATAATCTTCTGATTTATGTACTTTCGCTGATTTCTCGGCGAATGTTGAAGTATTCAAGCTGGGCCTTTCAGGCTCTTGTACAGCTTTTTTCTGGGCTATCAGCCAGTATCATTTTCATCACACATTCTTCGCCCCTAGCGCTCGCCATTAGGGAAAACGGCGGAGCTCGCGCGCCGCGTGGCCGCACGGTCGAGTGTGTGTTTAAAGCCTGATAGAATGAGGTTCACTTGCCCAACCTTCCAATACCAAAGATTCCAGACAGCCACTCTCCTAGGTATCACCAACATATGTCCAGCATCCCTAGAAAATCTCCCAAGAAAGAAATCTGCCTGGCGACACCTCATTAATTGGACTTCCATTGGCATTGTATATAAATCCAAGAAGACTTAGGTCAGAAGGACATCCCGGGTAGTTGGCGACTTCTGTACGCTCCAGGAACCTGGGTTACTTAAATAAATAATAATAATAATAGAATGAGGCTTCCATAAATAGCATCCAAGAATAAACTATAATAACGATGGTATACGCTCGAATTTTAATTTTAAGAAACTCATGGTCCCAATTCAGGGATCCATCAAAGCTTCAAATCTTCTTACCAAGAAGAGAACTGTCCTGAATAACATTAATTGATCAAATGTGATTATTCAATAATTTAGTTGTTATTTTTTTAATTTATAAAAATTGCGTCGGAAATGCATTTATCCTTTGGAATGTTAAGGCTTCTTTCAATATTTTGGTATAAAGATTAGGACGTATATTATTACGTCAATGATTGCAGAAATAATGTATGCAATGACATTCATCGTTCTGTAGGCAGTATGTGATGATATATTTTGAAGCACGTACTTCTGAATTAAAAGAGAAATCTCTCATATTTTCCATTTCGAGGAAATGCTTGATCCGCCTGCAATGGGCTTTCACCATAAACACTCTTGATAGTGGGTGATATATATCCCTGTCACAATGGCAAATTGTTCTATAGTTAAAAACATTGCTTTTTATTGTTTTTAAATTATTTTAAGTAATATAAATAAATATTTTTATGGAAAGCTTGTATAATGAAATATCGTTACACGAGCAATAATACCATTTATTATACGATTTCTTCTTTTACTAATAAAAATCTTCTAACACTATCCCTGTTGTACTAGAAAAATGGGAAAATGCATGTAATACTATAGAGGGAATGATAGATTAAACTGGCCGAACCTCTGGGAGGGTTCACCGCTGATGAGCCAGGCCATCCCAATATGTGTCCATTGCATTAAGGACAGTAGGAAGAGTTTTTTTTTTTGTGAAAGAAGCAACGATTCTATAAATGGAATCGTTATTTGTATATAGATGGTACTCTGATACCTTATAAGACAATCGAATTTCAAAATTATAAATATTTTTTACAGTGAGTATCTTTTTATTTGAAATGCCAGCGCTTTCAAGCGAAACTCGTTCTTGGACTGACTTAAATCAAGAAACATCGACTTTTTCAACTTAAGATAGTTTGAATGTGTACGTGGGTAGTGTGGATATTTACAGTCTAAATTGGAAAAACATTCAAAACATCATTTAAAATATTACAACTATTTACATTTCTGTGTTTTACTCTAATATTAAGGGTTTAGAAATGGATCTATATATTCACACTTTTAGAGCAACTTTTAAACCCATTGCTAAACCCTCAATATTAGAATAAAATAAGGAAATGTAAATAGCTATCATATTTTGAATGATTTTCAAATGTAGGTTTCAAATATCCACTTTACGCGTGTACACATTCAAACTATCCTAGCTGGAAAAAGTCGATGTTTGTTATTTAAGCCTTTCGAAGAGAGATTTTGGCTTGAATGCTAGCATTTCAATAAAAAAGCTACTAATTGTGAAAAAATCGTTATAATAGTAACACCTGAAAACTATCCCGCATGTTTTTCTCCTGAACGAAAAATCGAATGCACATGCGGAATAGTTTTCAAGTGTGTTCTACAATCATAAGCCGCGTTATATTGTAATATAAATAGTAACACCTTCCACGTTTTTTTTACTGAACTCGATCATCTTATTTTCTTTATTTTAGTTCTCTACTTGTTTCTCTTGTCAGCGAATCAGTCAAACATATCAAAGGATATTGCTTTATTTCTGCTAGTTATTTACATCACAAATTATTATCTAGTACAGTAGAACCTTCCTGTAAAGGACACCTAATTGCAGAGCCAAAGTGTCCTTTAGGGAGAGGTGTCCTCTTACCGGAGAGTTGCTAAATTGTAAAAATTGTAATTTTGCAAATGAAAACTGTCCTTTGTGGAAAGGTGTCCGCTAGCCTGGTGTCCGCTAAAGCGAGGTTCTACTGTATTATAGATATCAATTTTAGGTTTTGGTAGTAGAAACAGATTTTTCGCGCGAAGATGCAAGTTCACTGAAAGCTATGTTTAACCCAATTCTTTATGATGAGGAACTTTCTTTAACAAAGCCCTCTCGTTGTATTCTGGTCAAAAAATCGGGCCTGCAACTTCACCGTTTTTTTTTTTTTTTTTTGCTAATATAGCAGATTTCTTAACTCCCTCCGATCATTGGCTTTTGAAATTATGAAATCAGGTAACTCTCTATTCAATTATTTTTATTCTCACTAGAACAAGACTAAAAAGGTTAACGAACGAAATTGAAAGAAGATATATAGTTGGAATTGCACCAATCATCATATCAAATAATTTTATTTTTAGATAGGGTACAGATGGAGAGTCTATGCATAGTTAGATGCAGAATACAGAGTTCGATTGCCTTAAGCAACGGTTTAGCTACCGCTCTCAACACCATTCTCAACCTTTCAAAGATTACTTCAGAGTCCCCAGATGACTCGTGTTTTCACATTTCGAATGCTTCCCAAACAAACTCTGTATTTGCAAATCTCCCAGTGAATCCCAAAAATTAATTTTGTCACCAGCTAATTCCCGTGTAATTAACGGCGACTAATATTTAAAGGAATCTCCAAAAAAACTCTAATTGATTAATCAATCCAGTTAAATAATTTAATTTGTCGTTTAAAACCTGATTTTTAATTAGCAGACACTTTTTGTCTCTGTGCAGGTTTTTCTCTTCCACCTGTTCCTTGGGCTATTGACTGTGCAAATCTTCTCTGATTAACTTCGTTTTTCCCCCCTGACTCAACAACTCCCTTTCTTCTTCTTCCATTCTGAAGAACACCTTTTGTTTGTCAAATTATGATTACTTAGCTGGATTTCTTCCTTCAGTTAATTCCCTTTTTTAGAGCTCTTGTGATTAAAGGGTTAGCTCGCTTCTACGGGATTTTCATATTCTACCGATATACAAAAACTTGACCTAATTGTTATTCCAAAGGAAAAAAGATTGCCATTTTAATTATCCAGTAAAATTTTAAGCTACTTAATTATAAATTTTTGCAAATTAATTTTTTAACCCTTTCGTTATTTTAATTTAACTTTTTGTTTCTAAAATTTCACACCTTTATTTAAAATGTTAAGATCGGATTTCTCCTCTCTATATGTAGGTCTCCCATCCAACTCGCCGACACCAACCAAAGAGATACACCACAGAATATGAACTTTTTGTCGGTTATTTATATGGTTTTTTTTTTCGCCTTTTATGCTGTCGTGTTTTCTACCTATTGATTGACTTAAATTTCAGACACCATAGAATATAGGCTTTTATTTTGACAAATTCAACCACTCTTCAGCTCACACCAACATCTTATGTCTATCTTTTTATATTTATTTTTTTTTCTCTAATGCAATATAACATATTTACGGCATTTTTCTTCTTCTTCAAAAAAGAGAAACAATTCGAAATATGGAATCACTACAGCACCCGCCACCGAAAATCTATCATCACTTTGAGATGATTTCAATTGTGGTTGCCTTTTTCCGGATGTGGAAAGTCTGGACATTGCGCATGTGAGCGGTCCTGGTCTGATGATCATCGAAATATCATTCGACATACTTAACAAAACCGTTTATTTTAGTGACACGACTCATGTGGTCCATTTTGGCACCATTCTTTTATTTTTGTTTTGATGACGTGCCAGCACATAATCTTCAATTTTTAGCTCAGGTGGTGGCCTTCTTTGTTTGCGATTAAAAATAAGTATTTTTTTTTTCGATTTTAATGTTTTCCCTCTTTGTCTCTTTTCTTCAAGTTATCAAGTTATACCAAGCTCCTCATCAGCATGTAAACGTGGAGATTGTTTCGTTTATTTAAATATAGGCGAGCAACCTAGATAAGAGTTGTATGATACCGAATTGCTCTTTCTAGACAGGACCTCCATTCTTCTTTTAAATGAGGCTGACAAGCGAGAAAGCTATTTATTTCTCCTATGGTTCTTTCCGCGAGGCCATTTTTAAAAGCTGGATGATATGGGGAGTTGTTGTGAACAGTCTCATATTTTTAGATTTTGCCCATTCTGAGAATTCTCCGTAATCAAAGAATTTTCTTCACATTGCGCATGTGAGCGGTCCTGGTCTGATGATCATCGAAATATCATTCGACATACTTAACAAAACCGTTTATTTTAGTGACACGACTCATGTGGTCCATTTTGGCACCATTCTTTTATTTTTGTTTTGATGACGTGCCAGCACATAATCTTCAATTTTTAGCTCAGGTGGTGGCCTTCTTTGTTTGCGATTAAAAATAAGTTTTTTTTTTTTTTTCGATTTTAATGTTTTCCCTCTTTGTCTCTTTTCTTCAAGTTATCAAGTTATACCAAGCTCCTCATCAGCATGTAAACGTGGAGATTGTTTCGTTTATTTAAATATAGGCGAGCAACCTAGATAAGAGTTGTATGATACCGAATTGCTCTTTCTAGACAGGACCTCCATTCTTCTTTTAAATGAGGCTGACAAGCGAGAAAGCTATTTATTTCTCCTATGGTTCTTTCCGCGAGGCCATTTTTAAAAGCTGGATGATATGGGGAGTTGTTGTGATCAGTCTCATATTTTTAGATTTTGCCCATTCTGAGAATTCTCCGTAATCAAAGAATTTTCTTCACATTGCGCATGTGAGCGGTCCTGGTCTGATGATCATCGAAATATCATTCGACATACTTAACAAAACCGTTTATTTTAGTGACACGACTCATGTGGTCCATTTTGGCACCATTCTTTTATTTTTGTTTTGATGACGTGCCAGCACATAATCTTCAATTTTTAGCTCAGGTGGTGGCCTTCTTTGTTTGCGATTAAAAAAAGTATTTTTTTTTCGATTTTAATGTTTTCCCTCTTTGTCTCTTTTCTTCAAGTTATCAAGTTATACCAAGCTCCTCATCAGCATGTAAACGTGGAGATTGTTTCGTTTATTTAAATATAGGCGAGCAACCTAGATAAGAGTTGTATGATACCGAATTGCTATTTCTAGACAGGACCTCCATTATTCTTTTAAATGAGGCTGACAAGCGAGAAAGCTATTTATTTCTCCTATGGTTCTTTCCGCGAGGCCATTTTTAAAAGCTGGATGATATGGGGAGTTGTTGTTGATCAGTCTCATATTTTTAGATTTTGCCCATTCTGAGAATTCTCCGTAATCAAAGAATTTTCTTCACTGTTATATCTCGTTGGTACAATATTGCTCCAGTAAACAGCTCGAATTGAAGCGAACCATCGGGGATCCTCAAAATAGGATTGTATGTAATCAGGGTAATCACTTTCAAATACGACTCCTCATTCTTTTGTACAAGTAAAAATAGAATCTTTTCAAATATCCAATGGTCTTATTATCTTAGCATAATTCGGTATATACGAGCTAAAATTCTCAGTTAAGCCAGTCAAACACTGAACGTATATCAAATTGTAAGGTCTTCTCATGTTCTTCACCATTTCGATCACTTGATCCCTCATGTATATGGAATCATCACTTATTATTCTTCCTAGTAACTCCACTTGAGGAGGGAAGAACTGACATTTCTCCAGGTTAATGGTCATATCAAATTTGGCCAGACTAGCGTGAATGTTGTTGGATAGGGTTGCACATTCTTCTTTAGTGGAAACACCACAACAGATATCATCGATATAGACAACTATCTTTGATCTAGCAGATTTCAGTCATTATGCGTTGGAATTTGGAAAGAGAATTTTTCCAACCAGAAGGCAACCTTGTGAATTCGTACAGACCTTAGGTTACAAACGCAGAAAATATGCTGGATCCCTTAGTTAGTCCTATTTGCCAAAATCCTTCTCGTAAATCAATTTTTGTGAAATAATCGCAACCTCCAAACTGGTTTATAATCCTGTCAATCCTTAGAAAAGAATACAAATTAGTTTCTCGAACGGGTTTTCGATTGTTTTGACAGAATCTATATGAGGAATATTTTTGGAACAAGTACGCATGGTGATGCAAATTCCGAGGTAGATAGAACAATCATTCCCAGGTCAAGCATTTCTTTAATTTTATTAGAGATACGTTTTCTTTTGAATTCAGACGTTGAATATGGCATACACCTGATAAATTTCAATCAGGTTTCAACGAGAAATCCATTTCAAATTTTGGTGCCTTGATCCGAGAAAGGTCATAAAGGCTCAAGAGGTTTTCCTGTATATCATTATTTGTAAATGTATATTCATTAGCATTCAAAGCCAAGATTTGATGTTATCAGTATGAAATTCCAATTGTCTCCTGAAATGTTTCATAGTTGACTTTCCTATTAAAATCTCGAAAGGCATATCTTCAATATATTACCGCAATTATCTCGATTCTACGATTATACGCTTCAAGCTTAAGGTCAATACATTCTTATTCAAAAAGCCTATTTTGATCTATCGTTGTTAATTTTGTTTTTGATGGATAAATTGTCTAGCCACATAGCTTTCTAGAATATTATTTTATACCAAATCTAAAGATGAGCCAGAATCCAAAAATGCATTTAATTTCATTCCGTTAACAATAACCAGAAACATTGAGTTAGGGGAAAAACAAGTACAATACCATTTTTGACATCGGGGAAAGGCCAACCCACTTTTTCTATTTTGAAGAAGTGCATTTTTTCTAATGGGCGAACGGAAGGCCTACACCTCTCAAGACCTTTTCTCAATTCTATAATGGTGGAAAATGGGATCACAGCCAAGCGTTGCTGAATCTCCTCGGGAAAGCTGTGAAAGATTCAGATTATCAAGACTCTCCCAGGAGCTCCTGGCAAGCCTAGATGAAGTAATCTCAAAATTTTTATTTGAAAAAAATAGTCCACATAGGAGACCCTGCGATATTGCCATTTAACGGCCTTATCAAATCTGGAATGGGATTCTCGCGAAATGCCTCAATGAAATCATTCCTCCATTCTTCCCAAACTCCATCTGCTAGGATTTTATCTTTACTGTCATACCAAAGAAAGGCCGTCTCTCCCAAAAATGAACGCACTCCGTTTACTTTGGTCTGAGAAGATTTCCAGGTATTATTTTCACACAGACTCTCGTAATTTTATATCCAAATCAACGGATCGACATTCTTTCCATTGAGCCTTTTGACGTCCATTTTAGCCATCTTCTCCTGTCTCCTGAACCATCAGCAATTGTACGAGTTTATTAAGCAGCTGCTGCTGTGTGATTATTAAGTGTAGTAATGGTTGTAGTGACGCTGGGCTCGGTTTGAGAATTAACAGGAGCAGTGTCTGACTTCTCCTCCTTAAATACACATAACTTATTTGGATCAGATTCTGTTTGGTCTTTAATGCCATTTTTTTTACAGTCCACAATTTTACGTTATTGCTCCAGTGTATATCGGTTCTGCTTCAAAGAGAATATCATGTTGGCTGCGCCATGTTGTCGTGTTTTCTACCTAATGATTGCCTTAAATTTCAGACACCATAAAAAATAAAAGCTAGAAGAATGACACTGGAGTTGATACAGGGATGGAATGAAGTAACGGGAGTTGTAACACCCACCGAACTAGAAGAATTGAACTGGAGTGGACATAGAGATAGATTGAAAGAACAGCAGTTGCTACACCCACCGAGCTAGAAAAATGGAACTGGAGTTGATACAGATATAGAATGAGAGAACAGATGTTGCTACACCCACCGAGCTAGAAAAACGGTACTGGAGTTGATACAGAGAAGGAATGAGAGAACAGGGATTGCTACACCCACCGAGCTAGAAGAATGGAACTGGAGTTGATACAGAGATATAATGAGAGAACAGGGATTGCTACACCCACCGAGCTAGAAGAATGGAACTGGAACGGACACAGAGATAGAATGAGAGAACAGGGATTGCTACACCCACCGAGCTAGAAGAATGGAACTGGAGTGGATACAGAGATATAATGAGAGAACAGGGATTGCTGCACCCACCGAGCTAGAAGAATGGAACTGGAACGGACACAGAGATAGAATGAGAGAACAGGGATTGCTACACCCACCGAGCTAGAAGAATGGAACTGGAGTAGATACAGAGATAGAATGAGAGAACAGGAGTTGCTACACCCACCGTGCTAGAAGAATGGAACTGGAGTTGATACAGAGATGGAATGAAGAAAAGGAGTTGCTACACCCATCGAACTAGAAGAATGGAACTGGAGTTGATACAGAGATAAAATGAGAGAACAGGGATTGCTACACCCACCGATCTAGAAAAATGGAACTGTAGTTAATACTGAGATAGAATGAGAGAACAGGGATTACCACACCCACCGAGCTAGAAGAATGGAATTGGAGTTGTTACAGAGATGGAATGAAGAACAGGAGTTGCTACACGCAAAGAGCTAGAAGAATGGAACTGGAGGGTATACAGAGATAGAATGTGAGAACAGGAGTTGCTACACCCACCAAGCTAGAAGAATGGAACTGGAGTTGATACAGAGATAGAAAGAGAGAACAGGGATTGCTTCACCCACCGAGCTGGAAGAATGAAACTGGAGTGGATACAGAGATAGAATGAAGAACAGGAGTTGCTAAACCCACCGAGCTAGAAGAATGGAACTGCAGTTGATGCAGAGATAGAATGAGAGAACAGGGATTGCTACACCCACCGAGCTAGAAGAATGGAACTGAAGTTGATCTACAGATAGAATGTAGAACAGGAGTTGCTACGCACACCGAGCAGGAAGAATGAAACTGGAATGGATACAGAGATAGAATGAAGAAAAGGAGTTGCTACATCCACCGATCTAGAAGAATGGAACTGAGGGGATACAGAGATAGAATGTGAAAACAGGAACTGCTTCACACCGAGCTAGAAGAATGGAACTGAAATGGATACAGAGATAGAATGAAGAAAAGGAGTTGCTACACCCACCGAACTAGAAGAATGGAACTGGAGTGGATACAGAGATAGAATGAGAGAACAGGGATTGCTACCCCCACCGATCTAGAAGAATAGAACTGGAGTTGATACAGAGGTAGAATGAGAGAACAGGGATTTCTACACCCACCGATCTAGAAGAATAGAACTGGAGTTGATACAGAGGTAGAATGAGAGAAAAGGGATTGCTACACCCACCGAGCTAGAAGAATGGAACTGGAGTGGTAAAAGAGATAGAATGAGAGAACAGGAGTTGCTACACCCACCGAACTAGAAGAATGGATCTGGATTTGATACAGAGATAGAATGAGAGAAAAGGGATTGCTACACCCACCGACCTAGAAGAATGGAACTGGAGTTGATACCGAGATAGATAGGGAGAACAAGAGTTGTTACACCAACCGAGCTAGAAGCAGGGAACTGAAGTTGATACACAGATAGAATGAAGAACAGAAGTTGCTACACACACCGAGCTAGAAGAATGGAAATGGAGTTGATAAAGATAAAGAATGAGAGAACAGGAGTTGCTACACACACCGAGCTAGAAGAATGGAACTAGAGTTGATACAGAAAAAGAATGATAGAACAGCAGCTGCTACACCCACCGAGCTAAAAGATTGAAACTGGAGTTGATACTGAGATGAATGTGAGAACAGGGATTGCGACACCCACCGAGCTAGAAGCATGGAACTGAAGTTGATTCACAGATAGAATGAAGAACAGAAGTTGCTACACACACCGAGCTAGAAGAATGGAATTGGGGTTGATACAGATATAGAATGAGAGAACAGGAGTTGCTACACACACCGAGCTAAAGGAATGGAACTGGAGTTGATACAGATATTGAATGAGAGAACAGGAGTTGCTACACCCACCGAGCTAGAAGAATGGAACTGGAATGGATACAGAGATAGAATGAAGAAAAGGAGTTGCTACACCCACCGAATTAGAAGAATGGAACTGGAATGGATATATACACACACACAAACCTTTATTAAGACGTTAGTCTTATACAGATTCTCCGTACAAGGTGCAATAACAGGAAAACAGCAGCACAAGAAACCAGTAGTTCCGCAACTATATACAATTATTATTAAAAAGGAAAGGAAGATTTAATATGAAAGGTCGACGCCATCGCCTCAAGTCTTCAATTCCATAAGCGCGGAGCAGAAATAGGGACAAAGTTATTTAGTTCGTCATAAATATAGCATCCAGACACAAAAAGGAGGTCTACTCCAGCACAGCCATCCATATCACCAGCTCCGCAATCTCATCGTCGACCAACACGATGGCCCCTCGATGTTTTGTCATCATTCTGAGGTGTAAGAACAATAGCTTCCCAGTTCTCTTTTTTTACCCTCTTTACACCTACTGCCTTGTAAAAATTATATAGGGCCTGTGAACAACTAGTCTACTTGTTTGGACACTGGTTAACATCGTTTGGATTGACCTAAGTTGGCTGGTGTCTACCGTTGAAAAGAATGTCCTTCTCTCCTCGCTAATATCTTGACATTCATAGATATAATGAGATAGTTCAGTTTCCATATTTTCTTTGCAGAGATCACAAATCTTATCACCCTCCCTGAAATATTTGTATGGTTTTCCTTGAAAAACGAATATAGTATTCTCTGTTGTGCGATATAGCGTTTTACTGGGAATGGAAAGTTGCTAAGTAAATAGTTTTCAATTCGGAATGAACTGTGTAAATACTTATAGTGAGGGTAGAATTTAGAATTCTCTATTTTTGCCTGGTCACTTTGAATAGATTGTTCTATTGCAATTTAAGTTATTAATGGTATTTCTAGCCGGATAATCCTTGCATCGTTGCAGTTAATTAACCAAGAAAATCCTTTTGAATTGAGTATGTTGGAAAACTTTCCGCAAGTCCAATATATATATTTCTATTTCTTGATATCTCATATAGTTGAGCTAAGCATATATGGGGGAGTCGGCTGCTGTTCATTTTTAGAATTCTAAGCCAGAACCCGAGTGAAAGTTTCAGCACCGTAACTCCTATTGACGTTCTTCCGCACTCCATACGTAGAATAAAACCAGGAGTATATCTGGTTGAATTTAAAAGTCTCCGTAAAATATTGTCTTGTACCCTGTCAACCAAGCTTTTTTGGTTGTTTGCCCAAATTGGAGCTGCGTAGAGCAAGGTTGACAGAGCCATTGAGTCTAGGAGCTTGAGTGAGGATCTGTTAGAGTTGATTCTTGTTTTAGTCGATATTGCCCAGACCGCATTAATAGCATTTAGCGCCTTGTTTTTAAAATGCTTTGCCGCCTGTTGAGTTGAGTTAGACGCTGTCAGCTGGTAACCCAGATGCGTGTATTTAGATGTTATAGTGAGAGGCAATTGTCCCCAGGACCAAACATCCGATCGGGCCTTTCGACCTCCATTTCTATACACCATAACCTTTGATTTGCTCTGTGGTTCAGCGTTAAAAATTATCTTCGAAGTAATTTCTGAGTACGTTGATCTTTTTTTGTAAATTCATCTTGGATACTCCGAGAAGTACGATGTCGTCTGCGAGAATGGATACAGAGATTGAATGAAGAAAAGGAGTTGCTACACCCACCAAATTAGAAGAATGGAACTGGAGTTGATGCAGAGATAGAATGAAGGAAACATGGATTGCTACACCCATTGAGCAGGAAGAATGAAACTGGAATGGATACAGAGATAGAATGAAGAAAAGGAGTTGCTACATCCACCGATCTTGAAGAATGGATCTGGAGGGGTTACAGAGATAGAATGTGAGAACAGGAACTGCTACACACCGAGCTAGAAGAATGGAACTGGAATGGATACAGAGATAGAATGAAGAAAAGGAGTTGCTACACCCACCGAACTAGAAGAATGGAACTGGAGTGGATACAGAGTTAGAATGAGAGAACAGGGATTGCTACCCCCACCGATCTAGAAAAATGGAACTGTAGTTGATACTGAGATAGAATGAGAGAACAGGGATTGCTACACCCACCAAATTAGAAGAATGGAACTGGAGTAGATACAGAGATAGAATGAAGAAGGAGTTGCTACACCCACCGAACTAGAAGAATGGAAGTGGAGTGGATACAGAGATAGAATGAGCGAACAGGGATTGCTACCCCCACCGATCTAGAAGAATGGAACTGTAGTTGATACAGAAAAAGTATGATAGAACAGCAGCTGCTACACCCACCGAGCTAAAAGATTGAAACTGGAGTTGATACTGAGATGAATGTGAGAACAGGGATTGCGACACCCACCGAACTAGAAGCATGGAACTGAAGTTGATACACAGATAGAATGAAGAACAGAAGTTGCTACACACACCGAGCTAGAAGAATGGAAATGGAGTTGACAAAGATAAAGAATGAGAGAACAGGAGTTGCTACACACACCGAGCTAGAAGAATGGAACTGGAGTTGATACAGAAAAAGTATGATAGAACAGCAGCTGCTACGCCCACCGAGCTAAAAGATTGAAACTGGAGTTGATACTGAGATGAATGTGAGAACAGGGATTGCGACACCCACCGAGCTAGAAAAATGGAACTAAAGTTTATACACAGATAGAATGAAGAACAGGAGTTGTTACACCCACAAAGCTAGAAGAATGGAACTGAAAATGGATACAGAGATAGAATGAAGAAAAGGAGTTGCTACACCCACCGAACTAGAAGAATGGGACTGTAGTTGAAACAGATACAAAATGAGAGAACAGGAGTGCTACACCCACCGAACTAGAAGAATGGAACTGGAGTGGATACACAGACAGAAAGAGAGAACAGGAGTTGCTGCACCCAACGAACTAGAAGAATGGAACTGGATTTGATACAGAGATAGAATGAGAGAAAAGGGATTGCTACACCCACCGAGCTAGAAGAATGGAACTGGAGTTGATACAGAGATAGATAGGGAGATCAAGAGTTGTTACACCCACCGAGCTAGAAGAATGGAACTGGAGTGGACACTGAGATAGAATGAGAGAGCAGATATTGTTACACCCTCCGAGCTAAAAGAATGGAACTGGAGTTGATACAGAGATAGAATGAGAGAAGAAGAGTCGCTGCACCCACCGAGCTAGAATAATGGAACTGGAGTTGATACAAAGATAGAATGAGCAAACAGAAGTTGCTAAACCCACCGAGCTAGAAGAATGGGACTGGAGTTGATACAGGGATAGAATGAGAGAACATTGATTGCTACACCCACCGAGCTAGAAGAATGGAACCAGAGTGGATACAGAGATAGAATGAAGAACAAGAGTTGCTACTCCCACCGAACTAGAAGAATGGAACTGGAGTTGATACAGAGATAGAATAAGAGAACAGGAGTTGCTACACCCACCGAGCTAGAAGAATGGAACTGGAGTTGATACAGAGATAGAATGAAGAACAGGAGTTGCTAATCCCACCGAGCTAGAAGAATGGAACTGGAGTTGATACAGAGATAGAAGAAAGAGTTGGCGTGGCAACAAGACTGCGGGTGACATCAGATTAATTCGAGTACTTAAGCTAAGTACTTGGCGTGCCCGGGCCAAATTAGCCGGTGGCGTGGCGCAATTACACCGCCGAGCGACTTCCTCGCCACCTCCGCCCGAATATATTTTCTCCCCCATATAGCTGCGGTATAGAGCGGCCTCTCCTTATCTCCACTTATTCTTCAATCTCGTATACGAAAAGAAAATACTTGTTTGGCCTCTAAGTTCATTACTGTCTTCAGCAACGCTAAGCATGTTTGAATTAAGATTCGAGGCGAATTCTGTTTGGAATCTCATTGGCTATCTCTCTGTGTTCTACGGAACCTCAGTTCTATCACTAAGTTGCCCTCAAAAAAGCGAGAGATCTTCATATTGTGGAAGACACTTGGAGGTTATCTGTCTCAGTCAACTGCCTTTGTCATAGATTAAATGACAAGGTCAAATTTAACCTTCTGTGGTAGAAAGTCTAAATGAGTCTAAAATAAAGGTTTGTTTGTAAAATGCTCCATATAATACTCGTATATTGCCGCATCATATTCATCATCATGGTATACGACTTTGACATAGTATAAAACTCGGGAAAAAGGTTTTTGGACGCTGAAGGCTGCTAGACTCTTACCGAAACTAAATGGGATGAAGGTTATGAAAGACTATTTTAAAATCAAAAAACAGAGAATACATTAAACGAAAGTGTTAAGCAATTCTGAATAGAAGCACGTGATCAATTACACAGAATATTCAAGAAGAAGAAGGATTTATTTTCAAGAAAAACCTGAATCTTGAAAGCAGGACGTGGTAGTTTGAAGTCCCAGAGAATAAAAGAGAAAAATTATCACATAATATCATACTAATATGTTGAATGACCAGCTGGGTGTCGCCAGAACCATGCACCGAATTAAGAATAAATACTTTCGACCTTCCATGTTGGAATATGTTTCGGAATTCGTGAAGATAGAGATAGACATGTCACCTTTGCCAAAGTAAAAAGGCTAAAACCATGGACTACTACCGCTTATTCCACCAGCTAACTTTCCTTTCTAAAAATCGGAATTGAATTTGATGATTCTCTCTCAGCCATGAAAAACAGGAAGAAATGGATAATTGTGCTGACGGACTATTACACCAGGTACGCAGAAGCAAGGGCAGTCTTGGAATCAACAGTAAAAGAAGTTTCCAAATTTCTAGTAGAGGATATTTTTACGTCACGGAACACCACAGTATCTTATTAGCGACAAGGGCTGTGAATTTACAGGTGCTTTGGTAAAAATATGCAAGAATAAACTTGTTTCACAACGAACCATCAATCCCAGACTAATGGATTGACAGAGCGGTTAAATAGAACATTAATAAACATGCTCAGTGTGTATGTGAACACGGATCAGAAGAGAGAATTGGAACGAAATACTCCAATGCATTACCCATGCGCGCGCGCTCACAATACTTCAATCCATTGAAACCATGGGTACTCTCCATATTTTTTGCTATTTGAAAGAAAACCCTTGTCCCTCTTTGACGACAGGAATATCTCGGTGGACACCGACAAGAAGGATTACGATGAATACATAAAATACAGTATTCAGATGAAAATAGACAGGACAAGAAAATTAGTTACTAACAGTACAATAAAGACTCAAGAAAGGATGAAAATAAACTATGACAAAACCCACCAAGAAAGAAGTTATCAAGTAAGACAATTATTAGCAGCTTGGACCCTGATCAGAAAAATAGGAAAGTGTGAAAAATTTTATTGAGGAAATAGTTCGGTCTATACAGAATTTCAAAGAGGTTGTCAAATATAAACTACGTAGTAGAACCAAAGGAGAACCCTGATCAAGATCCATTAACAGTGCATGTCTCTCGCCTCATGGGGAGGTCATTCACGAGGACGTGACAACCTCATGAGAGAGGGAAAGTGCTGCCTCCTATTTTATAAACATGATACAGATATATTTGTATATTCCCTTTTTATTTATTTATTTATTATTATTTATTATTATTATTTTTTTTTGATATTGCAAAATTAACATTAAAATAATTTTCACTGATATAAATATTTTTGACAGAGTAGATTATCATTTATATTCGGCAACGCTCTTACCATCACTTGGAAGGTTGGCTCGAGAGGAGGATAACTGTTGTCAGGAGTAACCGAAGACCTCTGAACCAGGTTGTACTCTTCAAGAAAAAACCTTTTTTTTTTTTTGCTTATCCCTAGTACACGTGGTACAGTTCATGATAACCATGGTGGGTAGAAGTAGGCGACTGCTTTTACTCTAAGTGAACCACATGTCTACACATGTGAAAATCAGTTTGACTTTGCACTTACAAATGTGCCAGAGCTCCGTTTGGTTACTTGCACTCGCTGGTGAGGTTAGACTTCTGCAAGAATCGGGAGCCATTGGAACTTTTTTTTATCAGAAAAAAGTTCCCAATGCTCGAACCCGGGTCGTAGCGGTAGAAAACCAACGGTTTCGACCATCCTTACACCGAACCCCTTCAAGAAAATGAATATATAAGTTCTCTTGTAAGATTATTGTTTTCATTACCTTATTTCCCTTTGTACTTGACAATGGAAACTTTCTCGGGAAATCTACTTAATAATAGTTGAACAGTAGTGTGTGGAACCTATTAAGCAGCAACCCGGTGTGACTGTTTAACTATATGATGTGTGGGACTTTCGCCGGAAGGAAAAAGATCTATTAAAGCATAGAGCGCCTATCCCGTCAAATTAAACGTCAAAACTAGACGCCATCTATTGACTGTCTCTGCAAACAAGCGGCCTTGGGTCGGTGACAAAGCCACAACACCAGCTTTGGAAAACTGAGAGGCGTCCACGTAGAGACCATGGTTTCGGGCTAATGGCCCTCGTCAGACTAGGGCGGAGTTTATTCTATGAGATCCACACGGGACCTAATAGAATCTTTACAATCCGCCCTAGGCTGACGAGGGCCATTAGCCCGAAACCATGATCTTTAGGTGGACGCCTCTCAGTCACTGACCCGAGGCCGCTTGTTTGCAGCGACGGTCAATAGATGGTTTCTAGTTTTGATATTTAATTTAACGAGAGAGAGGCGCTCTATACTTTGATATAGATGTGCGTGTGAAAAAAAAAAAAGAATAAAATAGAAAGAAATGGTCAAAAATTCATAATATAATCGATCACATTTTAGATGGTAGAGCCATCTTAATATCAACACCTGACATTTTTCTATTTTTAAAATTATATTTTCACATGAACAGCGTATTTACGCAAATTTTGCCTTAAATACCCATTTCTTGATTTCTCAGGAAGCTTCTAGAACCAAAATTTTGGTCGTAGAGATACAGCCTGCACCACGCTGACAAGGACCAACAGCCCGAAATGCATACGTGGTTGGCTTTTCTTGATTTATCAAGAAAGTGGGTTGGCTAAATATCACAGAACAAGTTAAACCAAAGTTAATTTGATTTTTGTTCCACTATATGGCGTTCTGCCGTCTAAAATGCTCATGTGAGCGGTTAGCGTTTTTTTTTTTTTTTAACATGTATATTTATAGGTGAATCATTCCCGAAATAGTGTGCCTCCTCAATCAGTTTCCTCCAAAAGGATCGACCGACAACCATAGCCCTCAACTGGAAGTTGGACATTGTCTAGGTTCCTCGTTTCAGCTGGCACTCAAATGGGCGTCCACAAAGGGCGTCCTCTTGATATGGTGACCAATAATTTCTCCTTCTTTTATTCAATTAGTTTACACAATATTTCTCTATATATACACACTTTTTTATCCTCTAGAACCAAAATTATTATATTTTATTTTCACAAATATTCGATGATTTTTCTTTTGAGGAATGTAAAAAATAATTTGTATACGGGTTTAAATTTTGTTAGGTTTTTATATATGTATGCTCACATGAATTAAAAAAAAAAGCGAGGAAAGCGTAATGCCTGTGCTTGAATGTCATTTCTTTAAATAGGTTTTATCCTTTTCATCGACTAATGTTCTTCGGAAGTTATCGAGACTTCTCAGTCTCTTTCAAATTATGGAAATATTAACAACTTGTGTCTCTGAGGTGTGCATTGTCTTTTATACAAGGTTTAATTTGAGTTTATACCTCAGAGCCGAAGGTATAGAAAAGAGAGATTACTTTTAGAAGTTATATTCACCAGTTTCACATATTTAAAACAATAAAAAATATATTTTATTGCCATTCATGAAAAAGTAGGAAATCCTAAATCAAATCAGGGTGCGGACTCTTATATTACCTTACACACAATTGATATTGAGAAATACTTGGCCAGCGTCAATAGGCGTGGAAAATGACCTCTACATACCTGTACATCTTTCTCTCGGTTGGGAATATAATGTTTTATTTTATGTGTGCTTCCCCCTCACTTTCCTGTCTAAACTATAAACTTTTAGATTATATAAGGCCACACATTGATCCAGAGTTCAGAGAAAAGGTTTCAGAACTGCCCTTCATTCAGTCCACTATACATTGGAATTGCTAGAAATCTGCAAAATTGATGTAGAAAAAAAAAGGATGAAAGGCAATTAGTTATTATGGGAATGTTTCTAATGCCTAGCAATGTGTATTTTACTCTTGTAAACGATATCTGTTTTGTTTTTTTGTTTTTTTGTTGACCGAATCTTAATTTCTTTGTTTTAAGGATTTTTGATAACCATCACTTTTTTGTGCATTCGTACATCCTAAAATAATTTGTTATTCTAGTCATATACGAACAATGGCATTCCAAGCCTTTTTACTACGGGTAACTTTAAACCTGCAACCCCAAACCACATCTTTACATTATATGATCTATTGATGAATTCTACTTATCCCCAGATACACTATCAAAAATTTAAAGATCCACAGACTTGACACCTCAATATGATTGAATAGCGCTTAGAAGAATAAAATTAAATCGTCCTCACAGAACACCTTCAAGGGGAAAGGATAAAGAAAGATAAATATCTTTGACAACGCCCCAAAAACAACTAAGTATTGAAGAAGGGGCATGCACTATCGATATATGACGCTTGAAATGTCAAATGAACCTGTCAAAAGAGTTCATAAGAGAGGCCATTCTGTAAGACACATCGGCTGTTTGTGTGTTCCACTTAGGTCCACTCCAGTCCTGGAGCTGGTGTAAACATGTCAGTCGGAAACAATGGCATCTGTTCACTTTGCCAAGACCTTCTCTTCTTTACAAGTGGTCTAGATGGGGCCGACCTCATAGAAATTAATATCAGCTCTTAACGGACAAAACTTACAACTTGTAAACTCTGCGTATCAATATGCGTATTTTGATGCCTTTTTAAACTCTTTTGAGCACTGATTTCTAAAATTGAGTACTGAGTAATACCAATGGTTTCTGTAATGAGGATATTTTTCAATCCGTGGAGTATGGTAAATCTTACCTCATATCTTGGAGAGCTACTGCGTGGAGTCTTGCAAACAGCGTCAAGAATCACATACCGCGGGCTTTGCGTTAATCACGAGGGAAGTGTTTCGTTCCATGAAAATCTCCCGAAAACATCGAGTTAAGTCATTCAAAGCGTAGGAAAATAATTTCAAAATATGTTAGAACGTTGTTTTTGAAATTTCAGTTTAACACACTGCGGCCACAAGACAACTTTTTTTCTGAAAAAGCAGAACGCCGTTTGTTCATCCGCATCCCGAGAGCAGTGATCCTTTTTATTGGGTGGCGGAAATATTTAGATGAATATGTTATTTTGTCTTGCTTCGGGATCAAATGTATAAATATTTATCAGTGTATTCTGTACAGATATTAATGCTTCTATTTTATTTAATTTTTTTAGCATAAATTGGCATATTTTCACTTGTTCTCTTTCTCCTTGTTGGTAGAAAATGTGAAACTCTTCTGAAAAAAATTATCTGTACTTCAAATGGTCGTCGAGACGTTTTCTAGTGAGCTCTTTGATTTCTATTACTGTTGATAAGTAATTCTCAGATTTTTTTAATCAAACCTTTCTTCTTCTTCGACTTTTATTTATGGAATAGATGTCTAAATAAATCAGACCTCGGATAATCTTTCGAAGCTTTTTTCTTCACGCTTAAATCCAAAATTATTTAATGCCGAAATCAAGTTTCAAAAGTTCGCTTGAATTTTAAGAATATAATTTCATTAAAATCTATAATTATTAATAGAGAAATATTTTATCAAAAAAATGAAGAGAACGATACAAAAAGGTAAAGGATGATCAAGGTTTTTCCGAACACTAACGACAACAATGACAGCACCGCCGTAGAAACTGGTCTCTTTGGATTAAAAAAAGTTGTAAAATTATATATACCTTTATTTTTGAGTTCCTTTAGGATATGTAAGAGAGAGAGAGTTCAAAGCGATTTTTCTAATATATTAACTGTTTTCCTGTAAGTCAAGATATTATCTGTGAATATTTCAGATAATAGATACTATCCAAGTTTTGTGGCGTGTTATTGCTATTTATTAACAAAGGCTAGGTACAAAAATATATTAAAATTGATCGGTCAATTAACACTTTGAAAACTGATTTAATTAATAATTCACCAACCAATTTGAAAAAAAGTTTTTTTTTCAAATGGCACGTTATTACTTAACGTGTTGGCGAGTATTTTAATCCACTTTGTCGTTATCCGATGTAGGGGAGATATGATAACTGAAAAATATAGTCAGATACAGAAAATGTATTTTATTTCAATCATCCTGTCAAAATATTTTATACTAGCCGAGTGACCCGGGCAACGCCCTGGGTTTACCCAAAGGGCCTGTGAGGACACATTAAGAGTATAGATGGTGACTTAAAAATTGCAATGGGTATATTCTGATTTCTTAGAATCAGCATTTCAAGTAAGTTTAAATTAAAATACTTTCTAAGCAAAGTATATACATTCGGGCAGATACGACCACGGATAAATCCCGGGCATCCAGAGTAGATCCCCAAAAAATAAATTCTACAGAGAAGTAATTTTATTATAAGCAGAAAAGTAATTAACAATTGAATTAGAAACACGAAATATCTACTATTAGAAATTAATAAAATTCAATAATATACTGACGTATTTATTTTAAAAAAGAGCATTTCGGGGTGAAAATAAAAAATGAGGTAAAATTTGAAAGCAAAAAAAAAAATCTACGATTAGAAAATTGAATAAATAAAAAATGAATGTACCTACTGAAATATATTTGGAGAATAAAATTAAGTGACTCATGAAGTAACAGATAACGGAATTTTAGGTTTATAGATCGCTAGGTATAGTGCATTTTTATATTTTCCTAGACTATTGCTGTTTTTGGAAGTTTGGAATATGGCTTTGTTTGATGGCATTTTCAACTGTTGTTGTTGCTCATTCCTCAAGTCGTTTAAACGATCTCCATTAGGTTCCTTTGTCTCAGCTTTTCTATTATAGTCCTAGGTTTTCCCAGAGGTCTTTTTGGAGGATTTGATACAATTCAATAGACGTTCAGGACTGGCAGGCATTTCGGGAATGTTTTGAGATTTTTCCATTAAATTTGAGCATTCTGAGATGTCCTGTTCGTAATCTTGAAATCGCCGTTTGTTCTTCCTTAGTAAGGGTGTGGAAAGAAGATTCGTTAGGAATGGGGGTGTACCAGGGGTGGTTTAGGGTGGATTTCCAGAGAGAGGTTATTTTTTGTTTGTGGATTGAGGAAATTTCTGAATAGGTAAGTTGAGAGTTTTCAGGCTGTCCCTTACAGCTTTCTTTAGCCAACTGGTCAGCCATCTCGTTGCCGTCTATGTTAATGTGAGAGAGGATCCATTGGAACGTGATCTGGTTTTCCTGTGAGCCCCCCCCCCCATATTATCTCCAGAAATAAGTCGTCTAAAAGTTTCTCCGCAGTCTTTGTTTTTATTTCAAAATTTTCGTTTGTACCCTTTCCTACTCTGATTATATTATAGATTTTTGTAAATTTTAAAAAGGTTTCTATAAGGAATTTTTGAGTTATTTTATTCTATAAATGTCTAATATGATATTATTTTGGTTTTATGATTTCACGAATAAATTTATTTCTTGTAATTTTGAAAATCGGTAGAATATGATTGGGAGGATTTCTCGTTCAAAAATTTGAATATCTCAAGTAATGAATATTATTTTGAAGGCTCCCATTCCGCCATCCACCATTTGACTGTAGTATTCTTTATAGTGTTATTCTCCTTTGTGGCTCTTCAGTGTAGAATAGGATGATTCACAATTATTATGTTCGAAAGTTTTGTCTGTTCAATTGTTGTGGATGAAGTATTGGTGTCTAAATAGGTTTTACGTCTTTCTTTTTCAGCTTTATCCGCACTCTGAGTGAAACGTTCCTAAACTGTTTTTCTTACTCATCAAATTCCAAACTTGAATAGCAAGGTATCGTAGAAAATTGATGATTTGTTTTTATATAAAACATTATTGCTCTCTGATCCAAGCATTGCGATGTTTATTTTGTCCGCCAGCCTCTGATTGCTGTAATTGTTAGCCTGTTAGATAAGGTGATATATATTACACTGTATTACAGCAGGTTGGTGTTTTATTGTTTATGTATTGTTAAGTTCATATCAACAATAATAGGAATAAGCCGATGTCTGTTGTGAATTTTACTAAAACCGTACCCTAGTGGTGCCCTATCATAGAAATGGCCACATATTATCATAGAGGTATTTATGAAAGCATTGGTTAATTTCTTTATAAATATTTCGTGTTCGCTACTCATTGAATAAGGATGAATATTTGATATAAGAAATTATTGAGTTGTGTAAACAATGATAGTTGCTGCAAATGAATTAGTAAGATCTGTGATGATTTTAGTCAGTAAACTAATTGATAATTTTTGCCGTATATTAGCCAGTTGATATTTTGGAGCAGACCCTACTGAGACGCATGAATTGATTGAAGAAGCTTTTGACAATTCTACTTTATTCCGTTCAAGAAATTTTGAATGATTTTCACGCTTCCAAGGTCTAGAAAAGGAAAAACGATGATCAACATACTGGGCGTCCAAGAACATTACGTTGCGAGGAAAACAAGCTCAAAATAAAGAAATTAATCAAAGCTAAAAGAATAATTTCTATTAAAGAATTATATTCACAGACTGAGCTATCTGTATGACTCTGTCATTATATAAATAGTAACAAAATAATTGGACATGATCTGAACGTATTCAAAATTTGTTCCTCGGATTCTAACGGAGGAACAATAGGAGGTTAGAATGAAAGTTTGCCAAAACATGATCGAAATGACTCGGATTGATCCAGAGTAGAGTCAAAAATATTATTACCGGGGATGAGACATAGGTCTATCAGTATAAGCCGGAAACCAAACGTCAATCCAGCCGATGGATTGAGAGAGGGAACCGAAACCCAAATATAAAAGGTTTGCAAAATCCAAAGTCAAAATATTGCTTGCTACATTTTTCGATATTAAGAGTTTGGTTCACCGTAAATTTTATTTTCGGACGTACAATTAATCAAAATATTTATTTGGATATAATGAAACATTTAAGGAAGCACTGCGCTCTAAAATATCTGAAAGTTGGCAAAAAAATGACTGGATACTTCACATATAATGCGCGACCGCACACAGCTCATATTGTTTTGCAGTTCTTGACCAAGCATACAACCACACAGCTCCCTGATCCACCCTATTCCCCCGACTTAGCCCCAATGACTTTTTCCTCTATCCTGACTCGAAAATGAAGTTAAAAAGAAGGAAATTTTACAACGTTGATATGATACAAGCTAATCCGAAGGCAACCTTGAGGAGCCTCTCAAAATATTATTTTATCTCCTGCTTTGACAATCTGAAAAAAAAAAAGATGGCACAGGTGTATTGAGACAGAGGGTGCATATTTTGAAAGATAAAAAAAAATGTCACTTTTCATTCAAGAAAAAAAAAAAAAACGAAACAGTCTCGGAAATTAATGAAGTCACCTTGTACTATCAATGTATTCATCTATATATATAATTGCCTTATTCTGTCTGAAGCTCACGGATAGAATGCGCGCCCATTGGCTGCCGGCGAACACGTGTCCTCCCTGCCCCCCTCTAGACAACCCTGTTATCAGCTGTGTGATACATACACCTGTCTATAGCGGCCATTCTAGACAACCCTGTTATCAGCAGTGTGTTACATCCACCTGTCTATACAGACCACCCTGTCTATAGCGACCACTGACCACCCTGCCTATAGCGACCACTCTAGACAACCCTGTTATCAGCTGTGTGATACATCCACCTGTCTTTTCAGACCACCCTGTATATAGCGGCCATTCTAGACAACCCTGTTATCAGCTGTGTGATACATCCACCTGTCTATACAGTCCACCCTGTCTATAGCGGTCACTTTAGGCAACCCTGTTATCATCAGTGTGTTACATTCACCTGTCTATACAGACCACCCTGTCTATAGCGGTCACTTTAGGCAACCCTGTTATCAGCAGTGTGATACATACACCTGTCTATACAGACCACCCTGTCTATAGCGGCCACTCTAGACAACCCTGTTATCAGCTGTGTGATACATACACCTGTCTATACAGACCACCCTGTCTATAGCGACCACCCAAGACAACGTTTTTAAAATATATTCGCACTCGGGTAAAACCCGGGCGTTGCCCGGGCCATTCGTCTAGTTGTGTAATATTGGCATACATTTGATCTTCCTTCCTCGATCTATTTTTTAGTATTTGAATAAACACACAGTATCAAAACTTCCAGAAGTTTCTCTCTATGAAATAAAACCAGAAATTGTTCAAATGATTCAAATCATTAAAGAGAAGTTGAACAAAGCAATATATTTACAGGAACTATGTTGTATTTACAGGAACTTGGTAGAGCTTGGCGACGCACGTCTGGTCGGTCTAGCCTCTACTGGCAGTAAAATAAATAAATAATTTTAAAAATTTTGAGATAATTAAAATATTCACAACTTACTAAACGTATAGGAAATATAGTATCTAAAACAAAACAGAAGTAGAAAATACAGCCGAATCCTCTTCTAGCGCAGCCGAGAAATCAAAAGAAAAACATGAACGCCGCCAAGAAGGAAGCTCCAATAAAGCAGCAGCAGCAGACTAGGGTCGATGTGGCGTCGACAATAAAGTCTAATTACTCGGTGGGAAGGGGGCAGGCTGACTTAATGTCAGGCAAAAAGTTGCCGGAACACATGCTCGCCCGGCTTTGCTTAATCCAGCGTCTTAAAATCAATACTTCATTAAAGCGCATTCATTTGCGGTTGGCCGCTAGAAGCTGGGCCTTTTATCGACCTCTAATGGGATTATGGAGGTGCTGGCAGCAGCTTTCTTTCTGTCTCTCGCTGCTTCATTTAGGAATTAAGTTACAGCACCTGATTACCCTGTCACCAATTATTAATATAAAGAAAAATTTGAAAATAATTAGTTTTCTGGAAAAATTGCTTGATGAGTCTGCGCCCTCATTGATTATTTGCCAGCAGGGCTTTAATAATTGCTAGTAATGGAGTCTTGTTGTTTTTTAAATTTTTATTTTGGAGAGCGCTGATTGGGTATGGATTTTCTCTCCGTTACGGGCGGAACTAACTTGGACGGAAAGTCAGGGTTGGAGGCGAGAACGGCCGGGGTATTTCCTGGTGCAAACTTTGTTAATTTGGTCAGTTAATTCTATCGTGTTTCTACTCTGAGTCTCAATTAAAAGATGCATCCCAAATAATATGAATGAATATATTCAGTGTTTAGACCTCAGAGTTCCGAGTTCCAAAGTTTTAAAAGTTTGAACTTGTAGTTGTAGACATTTCATGACAAATGTGTAGTTAGAAATAGAAGTTTTAAGTGATAAATAGGTCTCCTTGAAAGTGGAATTATTCATTGACATTTCTTTTTTAATCAAATATATATGACGATTTTATTTCTACAATTAGTGAACCGAATATTAAAATATATATGGAAGACTTGGCTTATCAGTAAAGAACCTTTCCAGCTATTTCGCCTATTATATATACCAGATTTTTAGTACTACTGTATTGTTTATTCGGCTTGCATAGTCTGGAATTGTACTTTATTCTCGATTCCTTCAACAAACGGCATTTTCGATTATAGAATTTCACAATTATTTTGCTTCGAGTACAACTCTTCCGCTTAAATGACAAGTCAACGAATACAAAATCCTATTTGGGCAACATCAGTAAGCCGGGCCAATAAATAGGTATTTAAAGGAATCATCATCTGTGTCGTGTCCAGAGAGGATGTCCCGCTAAGTATGTAGGTTTTCGGGATACAGCTGTGTTCAAGGAACAAGCTTCATAAAAAACATTGACTATTTCAATTATGGAAGTAAAGGAGATTTTTTTCCAAAAAAGCTCTCATTGGGATGATTCTCATGTTGTCCCACCCTCAAATCGGACGAACTTTTCCCCCACTAGATCCAACTGTGGCCTGTTCCTTTTCTTCTACAGGACACTTAAGTCGTTAGCGGCACTGTCCTTTTGTCCCTCTCGGGCTCCAACTGTCGCAGTTATCCTTCGGTGACTGGCACGGTCTGGCCACCATACATCGCGTCTGTAACTCTCCGTCCAGTACAGCAACCACTTAACAACACGCAGGTGAAACCAGTCTCTTTCTCTCTCATTTCTCGTAGAATCGGAAATCCATTGTCCTTCACCTATCTGCCGGACAACTAACTCTCATTTTGTTTGAATGACGGTGGAACATCCACGTCACTGCTGTCATTCCCGGGTTTTTATCCAGCCGCCGTTTCTCTCTCTATATATATTTCTTCAATGTCTATTCATATTTTCTCTGTTTTCATAAAAAAAAATATTTAAGATTAGTTAAAATTTACTTGGAGTTCATCTTGAAAATTAGCTCACTTGATGTTCTTCATTAATGTTCAATCCAACATCGCACTTCTTCTCCCGTCTTCGAGAAGCCGTTTTGAAACAGTTAGGAAATCCATCGTTGACCTATCTATCCCATCAGGCCGTTGCAGCACCAGAATCATGACCTACATCACTCATTGTTTTGTTATCTTAATGCCCTCTGTTTAACTCTGAAGCCTCTATAATACATAACTAAAACCATACGTCTGAAAACTGACCTATTATGTCGTCGTTGTAATTATAGGTAACTTTTACAAGAGATGATATGAGTTTCTTTCGATATATCGATCAACAGAAGCTTGGTTTGAGAAAATAAGACCCATAGCCCGGAGCCATCTTATTCGTTATTTACCCCAGCTGAAGGGGCTGGCAGAGAGATTGTCTACCCGTGGTTCAGAGCAGTGAGATAGAAATAAATCGTATGTGTGTTTATATACGTGTGTTTATGCGCCCGAGAAACTTTTCTTTACAACTTCTAATAGAAGTTTTTTTATACTCATCTCTCATATGGTAGTTTTTGTTTTTCCGTAGCCCAAAAGATATAACTTTGAGCAACATGATTATAACAAAGTTTTTAACAAGTTGTGGAATATATTTGACACATCTGATCAATACTAGCCAAACAATAGCCAAGTATAAACTATTTCAAGCAACAATCGGTCTATTGTCTTCTTTCTTGACCATGGCTTTACTCGATCCGAGGCAGCTTGCTGCGAAAATATCGCGGGTTCTGATCGCGTTTTTTCTTTTCATCACAATATCATAAAGCTATCATAGGTATTTATAGAGATGATATGTGGTCTTAAGTCATCATGTTGTAGTTAGTTTCACACAACAACAGAAATATTTGCATTTGTTGTCCTTTCTTGTCCTTCTTGAGGCTAACTCCTACGACAATTCGGGCAATATCTGCGACAACCGCATACCAATGTGTAAACACTAAACTGAATAACCAGTGGAATCGTTTTCTGAAAAATATATTTGCTGTATTTAATTGTAAAAAAAATAACTTATAAAAGAATAAATGCTGGTGTCACAACTATCGGATGTCCAACGTTGGATTTCAGTGCGACAATGGACAGTGTAGGTAGGCCACAGGACTATACAGCTGGCACAGCTCACAATTTCTCTCAATACCAAATTTATCGAAGTGGCGCCCATTGTGCGACCTGGCGGCGACATTTATCATTGTCAAGTAGAATGATGGAGGAACACTTCATCCTCCCTTCCTCCCTCAACTATCATCTTCATTATTATCATTTTGGGATTCATCATCCTACTTCAATCGGGGGATTTATCTTTTCTCTCTCTATGCTGTTCGCTTGCTATTATAACTATATCTATATATTTCTCAATGTGAATGATTTTCTTTGAAATTGATATATTAAAATATAAATAGACAGCTAACCAGAGCCCGTTACCGAGGTAGACGGCATCAGATGAATAAATTGCAGTAAATCTCTCGTATCAAACCGCTCACTGAGTATGCCTTATGGCGAGAAATTAATAATTGACATCATGTGTGTAGCAAATATAACGAACGAAACAACGGTTTATTTAGAGAAATAATATTAGTCATAAACGCGACGGTGTCCGTTTAATGTTTCCGCTCATTGACTATTCCCTGCTTCTACCAACACATGCATACTTCAGTTCCTTCTTTCACCGTTGAGTTATCACAGACGGAAGGTGAGGTCAGGACGGTAAGGTAACTCTTCTGCTGCTGATTGGCTGGCTAGACGTATGCGCAAACTCACCCGCAGAGTAGTTTCAAATACATTGCGTGAATAAATTTGAAACACCTAGATTGCAAATTTCAGGGTGAATTTAGCTCACCTAGTTATGTTAATGATGCAAATCGCTCAGTTATCCCGAGCATGTTGATATAAGAGAGAAGGAACTTGAAAATTTTCCAATATTCCCACCTTTCTGCTTAACAGGGAGAGCATTTGAAGTTTTTGTTTTCGACACAGAGAAAACTTTGGCAGAATCAGTTCCGGCAGACAGACGATTTCATAAGAAGTATGGTGATTAGACTCAGAAGAGCCGGTTAGTCCTTGCCTAAAATCTTTACGGACAGACACCTCGACGCCTTCACAGTGCACCGGCTATAGCAAAGACGGTTGTAACAAGGAAATGCGGCACGATTGAGGGCTGCTGGTACGGCCAGAGTGACGTCAGCACGCGTGGACCATCCGCCGAATGGGGTTGGCGGTCCCCGAGCTCACTTCGGGCGCCATTTTTCAGGCTGTGCAGGGCACTCCATTCTCCCATATCGAACAGAATCATTATACGTAGATTGGTCGCCGCGAACCTACACTCATAGTGCCCTTTAAGAAGCCTGTCATTTACTCAACGGCACCTCCGTTTGCAATTTTGTCGGGATAGAGCCACATGAACAGCGGAATGGCACAGGTTAGTATTCTCAGATGAATCTCGCTTCTGTTTTAGCAATGACAGTCACCGAGTAAGATTTTGACGTCGTCTTGGTAACAGGTCCAAACTAGCCACGTCTGTGAAGCGCGATTATTATTAACTAGCCACGACAAAGCGGCATTATGATTTAGGGAGTAATCGCCTATGATAGCAGATCATCTCTGATTCGTATTGAGGGCATTATGACGGCCCAACGATACGTGGATGGCGGGCTGCAAACGGTGACGCTACCCTTCCTTCAAACCAAATATTATTCGCCAGCAGGATAACGCCGACCTCACACAGCACGCATCAGACAACATGCCCTGCATGAAACCTCGGTGCTTCCATGGCCACCAGTCTCTTCTTATATTTCACCTATGGAACACATCTGAGAACTAATTGGACTTCGTTTGCGTGCGTTACCACAGTCGCGTTGATAAGATGTACTGTGCTTGGTGGTTGACATCCTAGAAACGGATGGCGTCCCAGACCTTTCGGTCCATAAGCCGGGTTGGTGGTTGACAGGAAATGAGCAGCCATCCCCCAGGACACTACCCGTACCCTCATTGAATCCGCATCAAGACGTGTTGCTGCCTGCATAGCCGCCCGCGGTGGTCTCACAACATATTGAGTGGACGGCGATGTCGCTCAGTGTATAGGTGTATTCTGTTCTAATAAAGATTATTCATTGTTCTTCACCTGTATTCTTTTTATGCATATTTTGACAACTTTATGATCACTAATTCTTGGCATTAATTCAGTATCACATAGTGTATATATCTAAGCATCAGAAGTGGCGCCAATTAAAGATTATCAAAGTTTGCTTACAATTTTGAAAGTAACATTTTTAAAAACTCAATTCGAATCCAAATATAACTTACAAGCCCACAAATACAGCCTTATTAAAACCACCAGTCTTATACAGATTCATCACATGAAGTAAGCATAGATGGAGCTCCTATACTCCAGGCAGCGCAGAACCCAACAGTCTCCAGTTCCGACGCATGTCCAAGTGGCCACAGAATCCACCGTTTCATATGTTAGCGTATCACTGAAAAGGCGAGTGTGGAATCAGCCGCGTTTTAGTTTTCGCTTTCCTCATCCAAATGGACCTCGACATTCGGCGATTCATTAATTCAATGATTTTATGTGTGTTAAAGTTGAAAATATAAAATTTAATGATTTTGTTTATAAATTTAAATTAGAATTATTCCGAAATAGTTAGAAACATGCTAGCTGTCATGTCATAAGACGAAGCCGAAGAGGATTGTCAGTTCTGGGAAAGGGAAATAACCATGTGCTATAATAACAATGTCTCGAGAAGATTCTGAACCGTTTTAGAATTCTGACATTCTATATACTGGAGGTGTGGCTAAGTGTTGTCATCAATTTCTGGAAGGTTAGAAGATTTGCAGTGCAGGAAGCCGAGAAGCTAACAGCTTCATGCTTTATTAAACCTCCAATAAGCGATCATACTTGTAACAGAAAAATGGGCACTCTAGATAAGTCGGGGGCTTAAGCCGAGAAGTTTGATAAAAATGAAATAAATGAAGTTTAATAGTGAAATAGAGGATGTTCGAAATATATCTGAATATATTAGCGCTGCTGTGGGACTCGATCTCAACAGTTGAGTCTCTACCCGGCACCCACCTCAGCATCACCCAGCTTGACTTCTCGCAGCTCGCTACAAGTCAGCGGTAGAAATACTCATTCAGGACATAATAAATTTACACACACCTCCTTCACAAATTAATAAGTACATCTATCAACTAGGACTTCGTGCCATGCACTTCGTATATATTTTCATTATATCCCTAGATCTCATTAAGGAGATTGACAGAATATTGGAAAAAAAAAAGAACTTACAATTTTTTTTCACATATAAAGTATATAAAAGATATCTTCAGATGAAAGTTTGTGTGTACGTGCGAGTTATGATGTTTGAATGTATGTGAAGTTATTGAAAAGTTATAAAAGGAATTATTAATCAATGTATTGTATCAAATAGTTATATAGTCGGGTTCAATACAAGCCATGTGATGTATTTCTTGAAAATATTTTGTTTAAAAATTTATATATATATATATATATTAAAAGATATACCTACGTTTCTCACTTACCCGTACATATAGTCGTCAGTTTATTGATTCATATTCGACGGAGAAAAATTTAATAAAAAATTAATTTACAGAATGCTGGAGTCATCAAGCACTAATCGTGCTAATGTGGCAAGTAAATGTGAATCCTGAAAAATCGCAATACTTAAGTCAGCGCAGGTCACACTTGACCTGACATCACAACCCTTTTTGTCTGGAGATTACCACGGCGTCGTTCACCCAGAACCGATCCAATACAAAAAAACGACCGTGGCGCCCTCTATTTAATCTCGAGGTGTGATTAGGCCCGGCACACACCCTTCCGTCGGTCGTTACTTTCCTCTAATGGCCGGTCCTCCATCTCGGGGTGAGGGATGGCCGCGGTCACGCTCCGCTCCCCGCATCTGTCACCTCGCTCCTCCGCCACACAGCTCAGGCACAGTATCTTCACTGGTTGGTTCGCACAGCTCTGTCACAGTCTCCTCCACTGGTTGACCCACCGCACTGCTCTGACACAGTCTATCTACTGTTTGGCTCGCCGTAAGCTCTGGAACAGTCTTTTCACTGGTTGGTCTGCCGCAAAATATCACCTCTAGTACAGTATCGTCATTGAAGACGTTGCCTTGAGGATCCATGACTCTCTGAGACAGACTTTCACGGTGTCCACAGATTGGTGGTCTATGCTTCTTCACACAGTCTCCTCCACTGGTTGACCCGCCGCACAGCTCTGGCACAGTCTCTCCGTTGGTTGGTCAGCACAGCTCTAGCACAGTCTCTGGTTGGTTGGTCTGCACAGCTCTGGAAAAGTCTCTCCTTTGGTTGGTCAACACAGCTCCGGCCCAGTCTCACCACTGGTTGGTCAGCACAGCTCTGTAAAAGTCTCTCCGTTGGTTAGTCTACACAGTCTCTCCGTGGGTCAGAACAGCTCTGGCATAATCTCTCCGTTGGTTGATCAGTACAGTTCAGGCATACTCTCTCCGTGGGTCAGCACAGCTCTGGCACAGTCTTTTCATTGGAATCTGTTTTTGTTATTCCACGGATTCCAAGGAAATATTCTATGGTGTCTAGTGAATTCAGATTGGTAGTCGATTTTTTTGTTCCAGTCTCCACGCTGCATCTTGAAACCTTATATAACAAAATTCATTCACGTTGCGTCTGGGAACTTTTCACAATATCTGTGGCTTCACGGTGTATTCGGCAGTTGGCTACTTATGAAATATACACAGCTGGCTTCCTGCTCATTCTTGACACAGCGCATGACGTGGCTGATGTTTTCGTGCTTGAGAGAATCTTGGTGACTTCTATACGTTCTTTGGATCATGGGCTTCACATATTTGATCCGTTTTATACTCTCAAAGGGTCGTATTTATTTCTAGCTCTGTGTGAAAGATATATTTTTCGAGGACACGAGATAGGTATACGTGTGGATGATAAAGATTAATTTAGTTTAAATGTAAAAATTAAACATAAATTAAACCTTGGAAAAACGCGTTTTTTTAATAATACAAATGACAAAAATCTTTATTTTTATTCAATAGTATTTTAATATGTGACTCATGTATCATATTTAGAATTAATCGTATACTCTATTGAGAAGCGGTCGTTCCAATAATCCGTTTGAATTGTTGCCTTACAGAGTGCTGCAACTATTTGAGAACGCACAATATAGGTGCCACACTTTTTTTTTTCATATAGACATGGCAGGACCTATTATTACGCAAGAAATGTAGAGGCAGGCAGTTATTGTCTCCTTAGCTGCAGGACATACTGATTCATAAACTGCTGCATTCTTGAAGTCGCCCGATCATTTTTTTTTCAAGGTTCAGAAATAATTGAGAACTACAAAGGATGGTGTGGCGAGAGTTTCCAAAAGGAAACGACATTGTCGACGTTCTGGCAGTATCAAGACGCCAGACTTTATAAGCCGTGTCCAAGCTGCCATAAATGAGGACCCTGGGAAGTCGATGAAAGCACTCGCCAGAGAGCTGCAGGTTGATGAGGCTACCATCCGACGTGTGGTTCATGGGGACCTCCGTTACAAATCATACGTGATGCGGAAAGAAAAGTTCATGTCTGAAAGAATCATGGTAAACCGCATGACCAGAGCTAAGCTCCTTCTGAACCAGTTCAAACATCCCTCTATGCCAGGAATGATATGGTTTTTCTCAGACTAGAAGAACTTTGTTCAGGACCAGAAGGAAAACCGCAAAAATGATCGGTGGCAGTGTAAACGTCTTGATGAGGTACCTAGGGTGATTCATACCAAATTTCCAGCATCATTGAGTCATTCCTTTGCTCACACCGAGATGTTATTTACAGTTGTCAAGCCTTGGGTCGGTACTGCGTGGGAGGCCGTAGGTTTTTCAACAAGACGCAGCACCTTCTCATATAGCCAGAACAAACCAAGAATGGATGGCCGAGAATCTTCACGACCATGTCACACCTAATGTTTGGCCCCCCAGCTCACTAGATGTTAATCCGCTGGACTATTACATGTGGGGCATAGTTAAGAGCGACTCCAATAGTCATACCCACAACACTGTTGCAGTTCTAAGAGCTGCTGTTATAGTGGATGCAACGGCAAACATTCCCAAGACCCATCTCATTACTGCCTGCAGTCGGTTGCGACAACGTATAGAGACTGTTATTCTCGATGATGGTGGGTTCATTGAATGATGTCATCCTTTAGATGTATATGTTCATCTATATAAAACTTTGTAATATGTAATAAATGCTATTTTTATTTTTGTCTATTCATTTTTCCCATGGACATTATTTTGTTCTCAAAATGCGCCGCAGCTTCTTCATATATATATTGTAACGTAGGTATTTAGGAAAGACAAACCTCAGAATGACACAGAAATTTATTTAATGTAAAACCAAATTAAAACTGATAAAATAGCTGAGAAGCAATGAGAAAAAATTTACAGTGTATCAAAATACAAATATCGAAATTTAAAATCTTTTCATAGAATAATAAATGATTTGCTTAAACTATATATATAAAAATGAATGTATGTCTGTTTGTCCTTTATGCCTGACCAAACCACTCATTGGATCGCCATGAAACTTTGGGAAGTTATTTAGTATAGTACTGGGAAGGTTTCTAGCAAATAAAATTTTTGAAATAACTTTTCGCCTAGATATAATCAAGATAAATATTCTAATTTATCTGTTATAATTCAACAATCTGCTCTAAATATTATCATGATGATACGATGATTTTGTAATGTAGAAAATTAGGAAAGACAAAATTCAGGATGACACGGCAATTTATTTGAGACAAGAATAATGATACAATTCAAGGCAAGATACTATTCCTTTAACTTCCAATTACGGAGGGAACCAATTAATAATGATTTTATTCAACTTATCGAGTATTTTTCAAGGGACCGGGAAAAAATGTTCACTTTATCGAGAGATTCGTTAGACAAACCTTTACTCGGGTAAAATCCGGGCGAAGCCGGGAATATCCATTTCGTAGCTACACCGTCTCTCCAAGAGGCAGTCTCTTATTAAAGGTCTATTAGAGATTCTTTAATAGCAATTAGAATCTTCAATGAGAGACCACCAACAGGAGAAACAAGTTGATTCATGTTTTTAGGTGGTCTTTCTTAAGAGACTCTATTTACATATTTAAAATATGAAAAAATTAAAATATTTTAAATTAAAATATTTTAAAATCAACATTTTCTTACTGTTACGTTTAATTACTGTTAATCTATATATATAAAAATGAATGTATGTCTGTTTGTTTGTCCTTTATGCCTGACCAAACCACTCATTGGATCGCCATGAAACTTTGGGAAGTTATTTAGTATAGTACCGGGAAGGTTTCTAGCAAATAAAATTTTTGAAATAACTTTTCGCCTAGAAATAATCAAGATAAATATTCTAATTTATCTGTTATAATTCAACAATCTCCTCTAAATATTATCATGATGATACGATGATTTTGTAATGTAGAAAATTAGGAAAGACAAAATTCAGGATGACACGGAAATTTATTTGAGACAAGAATAATGATGCAATTCAAAGGCAAGATACTATTCCTTTAACTTCCAATTACCGAGGGAACCAATTAATATTGATTTTATCTATATATATAAAAATGAATGTATGTCTGTTTGTTTGTCCTTTATGCCTGACCAAACCACTCATTGGATCGCCATGAAACTTTGGGAAGTTATTTAGTATAGTACCGGGAAGGTTTCTAGCAAATAAAATTTTTGAAATAACTTTTCGCCTAGAAATAATCAAGATAAATATTCTAATTTATCTGTTATAATTCAACAATCTCCTCTAAATATTATCATGATGATACGATGATTTTGTAATGTAGAAAATTAGGAAAGACAAAATTCAGGATGACACGGCAATTTATTTGAGACAAGAATAATGATGCAATTCAAAGGCAAGATACTATTCCTTTAACTTCCAATTACCGAGGGAACCAATTAATATTGATTTTATTCAACTTATCGAGTATTTTTCAAGGGACCGGGGAAAAATGTTCATGTAATATAAAAAGCCAACAATGAAGAATGAATGTAAGATAAAAAGCCAACAAAGAAGAGTAAATATAATATAAAAAGCCAACAATGAAGAGTGAATGTAAGATAAAAAGCCAACAATGAAGAGTAAATGTAATATAAAAAGCCAACAGAGTGAATGTAAAATAAAAAGCCAACAATGAAGAGTGAATGTAATATAAAAAGCCAACAATGAAGAATGAATGTAAGATAAAAAGCCAACAATGAAGAGTGAATGTAAGATAAAAAGCCAACAATGAAGAGTAAATGTAATATAAAAAGCCAACAATGAAGAATGAATGTAAGATAAAAAGCCAACAATGAAGAGTAAATATAATATAAAAAGCCAACAATGAAGAGTGAATGTAAGATAAAAAGCAACAATGAAGAGTAAATGTAAGATAAAAAGCCAACAATGAAGAGTGAATGTAATATAAAAAGCCAACAATGAAGAATGAATGTAAGATAAAAAGCCAACAATGAAGAATGAATGTAAGATAAAAAGCCAACAATGAAGAGTGAATGTAATATAAAAAGCCAACAATGAAGAATGAATGTAAGATAAAAAGCCAACAATGAAGAGTGAATGTAATATAAAAAGCCAACAATGAAGAATGAATGTAAGATAAAAAGCCAACAATGAAGAGTAAATATAATATAAAAAGCCAACAATGAAGAGTGAATGTAAGATAAAAAGCCAACAATGAAGAGTAAATGTAATATAAAAAGCCAACAGAGTGAATGTAAAATAAAAAGCCAACAATGAAGAGTGAATGTAATATAAAAAGCCAACAATGAAGAATGAATGTAAGAAAAAAGCCAACAATGAAGAGTGAATGTAAGATAAAAAGCCAACAATGAAGAGTAAATATAATATAAAAAGCCAACAATGAAGAATGAATGTAAGATAAAAAGCCAACAAAGAAGAGTAAATATAATATAAAAAGCCAACAATGAAGAGTGAATGTAAGATAAAAAGCCAACAATGAAGAGTGAATGTAATATAAAAAGCCAACAATGAAGAATGAATGTAAGATAAAAAGCCAACAATGAAGAATGAATGTAAGATAAAAAGCCAACAATGAAGAGTGAATGTAAGATAAAAAGCCAACAATGAAGAATGAATGTAAGATAAAAAGCCAACAATGAAGAGTGAATGTAATATAAAAAGCCAACAATGAAGAATGAATGTAAGATAAAAAGCCAACAATGAAGAGTAAATATAATATAAAAAGCCAACAATGAAGAGTGGATGTAAGATAAAAAGCCAACAATGAAGAGTAAATGTAATATAAAAAGCCAACAGAGTGAATGTAAAATAAAAAGCCAACAATGAAGAGTCAATGTAATATAAAAAGCCAACAATGAAGAATGAATGTAAGAAAAAAGCCAACAATGAAGAGTGAATGTAAGATAAAAAGCCAACAATGAAGAGTAAATATAATATAAAAAGCCAACAATGAAGAATGAATGTAAGATAAAAAGCCAACAAAGAAGAGTAAATATAATATAAAAAGCCAACAATGAAGAGTGAATGTAAGATAAAAAGCCAACAATGAAGAGTGAATGTAATATAAAAAGCCAACAATGAAGAATGAATGTAAGATAAAAAGCCAACAATGAAGAATGAATGTAAGATAAAAAGCCAACAATGAAGAGTGAATGTAAGATAAAAAGCCAACAATGAAGAATGAATGTAAGATAAAAAGCCAACAATGAAGAGTGAATGTAATATAAAAAGCCAACAATGAAGAATGAATGTAAGATAAAAAGCCAACAATGAAGAGTAAATATAATATAAAAAGCCAACAATGAAGAGTGAATGTAAGATAAAAAGCCAACAATGAAGAGTAAATGTAATATAAAAAGCCAACAGAGTGAATGTAAGATAAAAAGCCAACAATGAAGAGTGAATGTAATATAAAAAGCCAACAATGAAGAATGAATGTAAGTTAAAAAGCCAACAATGAAGAGTAAATCTATATATATATAAAAGTCGATTTCTGTCTGTCTGTCTGTTTCGCGATAAACTCAAAAACTACTGAACCAATTGGTACCATATTTTGCATGTCGCTTTTTATAAACCTGAGGAACATTTTCGGCTGCATTTTGATTAGTATTTTTGGCTATTACTTTTTTTTTTCATTTGAAGAACTTTTTTTACGCGGACTAATCCGGAATGGAATGAATACCTAAATATGGCCATTTTTTTAAGCATCGGTGGTTCAGTGGTAGAATGCTCGCCTGCCACGCGGGCGGCCCGGGTTCGATTCCCGGCCGATGCATTTTTTTTTTTTTACAATTTTTAAAACTCTTTTATATTATCTTATATATATAAAATTGAATGTCTGTCTGTCTGTACTCTATAGATTCAAAAACCATATATCCAATCGCCGTGAAATTTTGGGATATTATTAGGTATATCACCGGGAAGGTTTTTGAAAAATAATTTCATGAATATCTTGAATATCCTTAGAGTTATTTGCAGATTTGTAGATATAACTCGCAAGCAGCGCCCCCATTGTGACGATGATAACAAGTTTTCTTATCACTAAGTTTGTTATCTTAAATATTATTTATCAAAAGTAAGATTATCTCAGGATGACACGGCAATTTATTTGCGACAAGAATAATGATACAATTCCAAGGCGAAGATACTATTCCTTTAACTTCCAATTACCGAGGGAACCAATTAATATTGATTTTATTCAACTTATCGAGTATTTTTCAAGGGACCGGGAAAAAATGTTCACTAGATAAACGATGATTTTGCTAATGTAGAAAATTAGGAAAGACAAAATTCAGGATGACACGGCACACAGGGACCGGGAAAAAATGTTCACTTTATCGAGAGATTCAAATTTACGAGTTTCAAATTATCAAACTATATCTTTTTTATTTTTAATAAGTTTTAGAGAATTGTTTTAACAAATGTTCGCTAGACAAACCTTTACTCGGGTAAAACCCCGGGCGAAGCCGAGTACGTTTTATAAGTTTAAAGAGAATTGTTTTAACAAATGTTCGTTAGACAAACATTCACTCGGGTAAAACCCGGGCGAAGCCGGGCGGGTCCGCTAGTAGTATATATAGATCATTTTTATCTGAAAATTCGTTTTTAATTTAGTAGAAAAAAATATAAAAGTTAAATCATCTCTCTCTCTTCAATATTAACAATGTTTTTTCTGAAATATAGTTTTTTCAATCTATATATAATATATATTCTTTCATTATTTTTAATATCAACACCTGACCCTTTTATTCTTTTTTTCTATATTGTTTTTAATGTGTTAAGCATGGTTACGCAAATTTGGCCTTAAATACCCATTTCTTGGTTTCTCAAGAAGCCTCTGGGACAAAAAGACCCCACGCTGGCGAGCGCCAACAGCGCGAAACGCGTTCGAGGATGACTTTTCTTGATAAATCTAGAAATTGGGTTGACCAAATATCAGGGAACAGGTTAAATCAATGTTTAGTTGATTTCTGTTCCACTAGATGGCGCTCTGCATCTGAAAAGCACATGTGCTTCTGGTCAGGATATGCTTTCATTATTTTTAATAAATAAATGTGTTCAATCTATTTATAGATCATATATTTTATCAACCCAATCGATGTCTTATTGCACAAAGATCAATAAATATAACCTTGTGAAATAATTTTTGTTTTTAAAAATTATTTTAAAAAATGATAAAAAATATTGTCAATGTGTGCGTGTGATAAAAACAGTTTGAAACTTTGAAAGGTTTGAACCCTCGGTTGTTTATTTGATTTAACTCACTTATATAGAAGAGATATAACTAGAGAGAGTGAATATTTTAAAATGATATTGTATTTTAATAGACACACAAAGAACTTTAGACAAAACTGAAGATAATGGGGACGGTGAGCCAGCTCCATATCAAGAGCTTACATTGATTACTTTTCCTTAGCCTCGACTAGAAATAAGATAAGGGAAATTATTGCAAAATGGTGCGTATAAATCCTTTTATCAACTTGTATCTTCCCTAAGGGAAATCTTGATAACTATCTAGGCACATACCAAAACCAAAAATATTTTTAAATGTTTATATGCTTCCACCTTAGCTATCATTGGAACCTTTTAACACACATCCTTGATAATGAGAGAACTATGTTGAATAACCGATTTGTAAATTTTCAACTTTTCATATATATATTTATTTAAAATGTGAATAAAATAAGAGGAAAGATTTCTCGCTATCTGACACCTGGAGAGCTTATTTATTCGGTTTGTCTCAAAATACGTTCTCCAGAAGAACAATAACCAAAAGGAGGACTCGCCACTGATGAGCCGGTAAGAACTGATCACGGTAAGAACAGCAAAGAATCTCACATACAGATGAAGAGTCTTATATTTAATATATAGATTATATTTTTCTTTATACTTGAAAAATATTGTTGATTTCCGAGACAAAACGTTATTTCTATGAAGCCTACTTTGGAAAAACACCTTTTTCGATTTCTTGAAATAACTAATTGATGTTCCCACCTTCCCCATTGACAATCCCAGGTGATCTCTCCGTCTCGTCAAGATTCCGTCAGTTAATCAACTCTAGAATAAGATGATTGATGGTGATCCCTCCGTCTTCAAAAGTCAATCTTTCAATCAACTGTAAAAGAAGAGGTGATCCCTCCGTCCTCAAGAGTCCGCAATTAATCAACTGAAGAAGAAGCAGAGGATGGGTAGTGATCACTCCGTCTTCAAGAGTACAGTTAATAAATTGAAGAAAAAGAGGATGGATGATGATCCCTCCGACATCAAAATTCAATATTTCAATCAACTGTAGAAGAAGAAGAGGATGGATGGTGATCTCTCCGTTCTCAAGAGTCCGTTAGCTAATAAACTGAAGAAGAAGAGGATAGTTGGTGATCCTTCCGTCCTCAAGAGTCCGCAATTAATCAACTGAAGAAGAAGCAGAGGATGGGTAGTGATCACTCCGTCTTCAAGAGTACAGTTTATAAATTGAAGAAAAAGAGGATGGATGATGATCCCTCCGACATCAAAATTCAATATTTCAATCAACTGTAGAAGAAGAAGAGGATGGATAGTGATCTCTCCTTTCTCAAGAGTCCGTTAGCTAATAAACTGAAGAAGAAGAGGATAGTTGGTGATCCTTCCGTCCTCAAGAGTCCGTCAGTTTAATCAACTGAAGAAGAAGAAGAAGAAGAGGATGAATGGTGATCCCTCCGTCCTTAAGAGTCCGTCAGCTAATCAACTGAAGAAAAAGAAGAGAATGGGTGGTGATCCCTCCGTCCTCAAGAGTCCGTCAGCTAATCAACTGAAGAAGAAGAGGATAGATGGCGATCCCTCCGTCCTCAAAAGTCCGCAGTTAATCAACTGCAGAAGAAGCAGAGGATAGAGAAAGACAAAAAGCGGCGGTGTATTTGTGTAGGGCGCTGCCATGTCCGGCCAGTAATTAGTGGAATGAATAATTCACCCCCCCGGCAGACACGGGTTTCCACTTTCTTGGGTCAACACCACTAAAAATCTGATGATTGCATCGAATAATTGGAAGGCAAAACCTTTCGAGGCCATTTGCATCTTGGCACCGCTACTAGGTGAAAATCCAACTTTCACCTGTGGAAATAAGCCAGAAACTGCACAAAAATATCTGATGTAAACAAGTATGATATTCAATCACCTAATTGTATTCTACGATGGCATGGTTTTAATATTTTTAAATTTTCTTGAATATTCTCTTTCTCAATTCAAGTTGTGGGGCTAAACGATTAATATTTCGCAATAATAAATAATAGTATATTACGCACCCAAATGTACAACGGCCTGAGCTATTGTTATTAAGTAGCCTAAATATTGAGACCTTGTCAGGCCGTGGACAGTTTTCCCATTTACAGACTACGCCAAATTTACAGTGGGTTCCGAGCCAACTAAATTGTTTATCTGCGATATCAAAATCAAAAGCTCTGAATGTAATTGCAAAGGTCTCTAATTTCTGGAACTGGGTCGCTAAAATCGAAATTTTGATTTTAAATTTAAATAACCATGTAAATCTCGAGGTATAATGATATGGACAGTAGACGAAGTTGCCTATCGCCCATTCATCATTCTAGAGTGGATGCATCCAATCGCAGAAACACATATGCACACAACTCAATGTGTTCAATGTAGGCCCCAGCACGTATTGATATCATCTACTCAAAGTTGTACAGTACCCGTGTTAATTATCATATTTCACAACAAGATCTGTAGCAGAGGACGCTTCGCTCTATGGAGCAGTGAGAAAGAGTTTTTTTGTTAAAAGAAATTAAATATTTCGATTTTAATGATAAACTGTTAGAAAATTAAAGAAGTCTTAAAGAAAACTTAGAAAGCCGTATAGACAAATGAGAAAACTTCTATATATGTTAACGTAAAAAAAATTTCAAGGAAGGGTAAACGTTTTTTTTTTTAAAGGTCTACCTATATCAACGTGGCAAGTTTATAGAGGAAGAGTTATAGGAATAAGCACAATCCGATACCTCGACAAAAACTATAGATATAGAGCTATTGAAACTGTGCGTAACAGTTGAGAAAAACAGAGCTAGAGATTTGTGAGAAACAGAGGGGGAGCTACATATAGATAAGAGACATAGCTATAGAGGCAATGAGTGAAAGTCTCAGTTATATATTGATAGAAATAGAGCTACAGATCTGTGATAAACAGAGCTATACCTATATATAAAAGAGATAAATCTATAGATTTATAATAGAATATACAGAGATAATAAAATAGAGTGAGAGACAGAACTATTTATACTCTATTACAGAAGGACACTAGAGCGCGTTTTATTTAGAAAATAATTTCATTGTTGTATATATGTAGATGAAGGAAGTAGAGCTATGGACAAAATGTGAAAGGCATAGATATATAATATAAGAGAAAAAGTAAAATCATATATATATATATACAAATGTATGAGAAGAGCTACATACACTATAAGATCCCCAATACAGAGAGTTCAATCGACCAAGTCAAGTGTACGGAGGATATCAAGGCACGGAGGCGACTGTCGCCCGGGGGTTAAGCCGCTTAGCAGTCCGGGGCAAAAATTGAAGAAGTAGATTGAGACCAATCCGCTTCCGAGCGGGGATTTGCATCTCTGCGCGCCGGATATTATTTGGCCGTATAATATATTATACCGCCCGGTGTACATCCGTTACAGCCGCCCCCACCTCTAAGGTCATTTAACGCCAAACCAAAACCCATTGGAAACAGGATTGTCTCTTTTTCCATACGGCTGCTATATACGTCGAAGGTGGATTTCTTCCTAGTCATAGATCAATGCTGTTCTCGAGTGAGCAAAGAGCTGCATGAAGGTTGCGTCTTCCACGTAGGATCCATCTTCACAGGTACCCTGATGCCCCACTTCAAAACGTTCTGAGAAAAGGTGAAGTCGTGGCATGTACGTCGATGTTTACTCCTGCTGTTCTGTCTAATGGAACGTGTAGTACGCTGTGATGAACGTCTCCCGGTCAAATATCGCTCGATTGGATTGACACTGATGGGTTGTGGCGTCATATATCGTTTCTCGTTTTAAGGACTTTTCCTGGTATAGAAGCCTCTGAGACCAAAAGATTTTTGGTCGCAGTGGTACAGCCTGCTCAACGCTAACGAGGACCAACAGCCCGAAACGTGTTCGTAGATGGCTTTTCTTGATTTATCAAGAAAATGGGTACGCCAAATATCAGGTAACAGGCTAAATCAACGCTTAGTTGATTTCTGTTCCACCAGATGGCACTCTGCCATCTAAAAGGCACATCTGCTCCTAGTTAGGATATGCCTTCTTTGTTCTTAAGATCAATACCTGACCTTTTTTAAAATTATTTTTTCTATTACTTTTTCATGTATATAAGTGTATGTGAAGAATAATGAGGAAACAGTTTAGACTACTTTAAATTTGAATTATATTTGGTGAGATAAATCTTTCAAAAAGGCTCCATATTATGGATGTAGGAAATACGCTAAGTACTTAATCTCGATACTGAGGAGAATACAACTCTAATTACTAGAGAAATATCTGATTGAATCGGTAGGAATAAAGAACAAAGAGTAAAATATACCTTATATTTAATTTATTTACAGTAAAAACCTCGATAATTCACAATCTTCAAAGAGATATAAGTAAGATATTTATTTAAGGATATACACAAATTGTCCATTGTTGGCCTGTGATTGTTTAAAATACAACACAATAGTTAATAAGAATTATTATTAGTGGAAGGTTTGTCATCTTGTATTAAATAAATACATTTATTGCGCAATCTTTGGTCTCCCCATTAAATAGTATTTATTCAAATTTCGTTTTTCGTTTAAATATTAAATAAAATAAACCTTATCATCAAATTTCAAAGAACCACAAAAGTTGATTTAAATGAAGGTAGAAACGAGATATTAATGACTATTATCACAAAGCAATAACGCGCCATCTATACATATAAAATAAAAGGATTTAAAAGCGCGACTGTTTCTTTTATACATAAAACGAACTTCTACTGTCCTTACTGCGATGAAAAATTCATCGCAGTAAGGACAGTAGAAGTTCGTTTTATGTATAAAAGAAACATTCGCGCTTTTAAAATCCTTTTATTTTATATTAATGACTATATATGTGAAAAAATAATACGTGAAACAGAAATCAACTAAACATTGATTGAGCCTGTTCCCTGATATTTGGCCAACCCAATTTCTTGATAAATCAAGAAAAGCCATCCACGAACGCGTTTCGCGCTGTTGGCGCTCGTCAACGTGGAGTAGGCTGTACCTACATATATATAAAAATATATGTGGAAAAAATAGTACAAACTAGGAACTAAGGAAAACTAACTAGGAAAAAGTGCATTAATTAAGAAAGAAAAAAAAAACATCCCCTTATCGTGCAACTGAAAGTTACTGATGGCTGGCGCCATTTATCGGAATAATTATAAACTATTCGTTGATTTTTAATTATTCCATAATTGGCCAACTACCCATTCTTGATTAATCAAGAAAAGCTAACCACGTACGCGTTTCGGGCTTTTGGCCCTCGTCAGCGTGGTGCAAGCCCTATCTCAACGACCAAAAAACTGGTCATTCAAGCATCCTGAAAAATCATGAAACAAGTAGTTAAGGCCAGAATTTCGTGAGAACGCAATAAAATATTGAAGAATATAAGAGAATTATATCGAAACTTGATATATCGATATAAACGAACTACACCTGAAATTCTAAGCATCAGCTCTTGATAAGTCTGTCTCAATATTGGCTGAAATCTTCCAGTATAAAGAGACATGAGGCATGAAGATTTCCTGCAAGAGAGAGGAATGAGGTTAGATCCTGGTCTAATCTGCATATTGTACATTACAATTGAGTAAATTTGTGCAGACTGTACACTACAATTGGACTTCAAATCTTCACAAAATATTTCGTCTTTTCTTCAATTGAAATTTCAAACTTGGATATGTGAAAGGTTTTTAAAAATTTCAAATCGGCGATTATCTCTGTATTTGCTGCTGGTTATAAATCCAGCCAATTTACCTTATTCTATCTAGATTACCCTTCTGGAAACTTCACTATCATCCTATAGCAACTATCACGAAGTTACTTGGAAGAAGAAATCGATTGAAATCTCACAGCATCAAAAGACTAGGCATAGAAAGTAATCTCCGAGGCCAGAAATGACAACCTATGGATTGAGGAGAAATAAAGAACATACAAAAACTTAACTTTCGACACTTGACACAAACAGCGATTGAATTCATCTAAAATAATCTAGTTATTGTGTATGGTTTTGTTGAGTGTCGAAATATATTTCAAATAGAAATTTTATAAATCATGATTCCAACATAACATCAAGGAATCCTGTACGTAGATTAACATGAAATGCCTTCAATACTCACCACACCAAGTATACCACTGGGGAAAGAGATCGGCACGAAATAACCAAGAACCATGTAACTCGTGAAAGTGTTACCGTGTAAATTCGTATAAGTAGAGGGTAGCTGTACATAACTGTAGAGTTTCTGGTTGCCTTTTGGTATGTTGATGAAGATAACACTCGACAACCTTGTGTGGTAGATGTATCAACCGGCCGAAAATGTCGCCAATTTCAAATACGTTTTACCTTCAACTGGTGGCTGCAACCTCGGTCTGTAAAATCTCACCACAGCCCAGGGTTGCGAGTGTTCCTCAGCATCATTTACTTTCGATTTCAAAAAAATGGAAATATTTGGCTACTTAAGATAGCCGAGCCCCGTACAAGTCACTCATCCACCATATTCACCAGACCTAGCACCATGTGACTTTTTTTATTTCCAAAATTTAAATTATTTTTGAAAGTAATATAATTCGACACTGTTAATTAAACACTGCAAGCCTTTATCAATTCCGTAAATTCCATCCCCGAAGATGACTGATGTAAGTGCTTCGATAATTGGTTTTCACAGATGAAATCTTGCATAGGTGCTAAGGGTGAATACTTTGAGAAACTCATAACATTTGAAAGTTTCAGCTTTAATAAAATTAAGCGATTGCAAAATCATTTGGAGTTACCCTTGTATTTCACCCAGAGATTGGCTCATCCAGTCTGGGAAACAGTTTTATCTGGCTCACTCAAATAGACTTTATATAAATAAAGTGAAATCCTTTCGCAAAAATTCGAGTTGATAAACTAAACTCATTGTGTAAAGGAGATTTAACTTAAGTTATATTATTTATTCAAATTTCTTTATTTTTACCAATAGACATTGTTAATCACAATAGAACACAAAACGCTGATAGATCTGTCTAAAAGTATAAAAAGTCTATAAATGTAAAAAAAAAAATTCTAAATAAAATCGTAATAATAATTTATTTAACCCATATTTCGCTCTTTTTTTCCAACTCTAAGCGTCACAAGGACTTAAAAATTGAATATACAAATATATAAAAACATCAAATTATAAAATACACTTTTAAAATACTTTTCCGAAATTTATAGCGAAAATAAAATTTCATTTTTATAATTATTGCGTCTTAATCTTGCTATGCGAATTTAAAATAATGTAAATAATGTAACTTAAAAAGGCAATATTCGGCAGAGATCAGAGTTATATAGTACAGAAGTGGTTGAGACGGAGGGCTATCAGCGAGTCTAATATCGAATGTTGGGAATAGAGAGGGAAAGTCTTGCCAAACAATTTACCATAAAAATTAGGAATCAAATAAGTCCCCAATGATACTCCAATAAGGAGTGAGGTGGGAAGAAAAGGTAGACGAGGGTTTAAATTATTTTTGAAGCAGCAGACGGCTAATCAGGAGGAGGCAGAAGCTAATCAAGGCAGGTCGTCTTACTGCAAATCCCGCCACCGGCTCCCAATTAACATTGATCACGTGATGTAATTCTGTAATTGCTCGCCCACCTCGGCGGCATGGAATTACAACGACTTTTTCTACAGCCCCACATTGTGTTTTTGTTGGTGAAATAATAATTGCTGTGCTGAATCTGCGTATGATAGCGATTCTATTTCTTGAAAAATAAATAATAATAAAGAGTTATATACACCCAATAAACAACATTTATTATATATTTCCTTTTTTTTTTCAAATATAATTATATACACCAAAATAAAATATATTGTTTTATATTTTTAGTATGATTAAATAACTACATTCATATATATTGGATACGCAAAATTGACTCCGCCTTTTTATTTGATTTATTATAAATTTGGGTAAACAAACTTTTACCTATTGCTTTATTTTGCATAGATTTCTGCGTCTTAAACGCTAGTTAGTCATTTTAAATACTTGATATAAATCTCTTTTCGCATTCTTTTATTTTAAGCTGCTTAGATGTCTAAATTTTTGCCTGGAAAGTCTCATTTCCGAGAAAGCTTTGCTTTTAATCTTCAACCTTAGGTAAAGCGTAACCGAAGCCCATCAAATGCTCTATATAACGCCTATGGAAACAATGCTCCTTCATTGAGAACCTATTAAGAGTGGTTTAAATGAATAAAAATTGGTTATTTTTGACGTCAACGACGACAAAGAACTCTGAAAGCCGCCAAAATTTTATAGGATGAGAAACTTCGAGCATAATTGGATGAAGACGATGCTCTCAAACACAAGAACAGTTAGCGGATTCTCTCAACGTCACTCGACGTTAACTCCGTTTGCAGGCTATGGGAAAGATTAAGAATAAAGGAAAATGGTTTGCCCCACGAAATTAGTAAAAAGAACAAGGAAAATCGAAGAACGATATATGAAATCCTGCAGGAAAGGTTTCAAAAAAAGTCTTTTATTCGTTGAATTGTGACTGGGGATGTAAAATGGGTTTATTTTGACAATCCGAAGCGCAAAATATCGTAGATAAGCCCAGGACAACCGATAACTTCGACCGCCAAACCCGCTAACCTCGGCAAGAAGGTTCTTCTGTGCATTTGGTGGGATCAGCACGGCATTTTTTACTACAAACTTCTGAAACCAGGCGAAGCAGTTACTGCTCATCGCTATCAACAACAATTAACGCAGTTAGGCCTAAATCGCAATGAAGCGACCAGAATGGGCACAACGACAAGGCAAGTTGATACTGCTTCATAGCAACAAAAGGCCACATGTCGCCCAATCGGTGAAAGACACTCTGAAATACTTCAAATGGGAAATCTTATCCGACGCGCCATACTCTCCATCGGATTAACACCTCTTCCGGTCGATGGCACATGGGCTGGCTGACCAGCGCTTCCAGAGTCGTGTAGAAGCTGAAAATTGGCTTGATGAATGGATTGCCTCAAAACATTTTTCATTATGGCATTCATAAAATACCCAAATTATGGTAGAATGTTGTATCTAACATTGACAATTATTTTTTAAAATATCTTCTTATCTTTCTTTCTTCTATTATATAAAAGTCAATGTCTGTTGTCTGTTTCGCGATTAACTCAAAAACTACTGAACCAATTGATACCAATTTTGCATATCGCTTTTTATAAACCTGAGGAAAATTTTCGGCTACATTTTGATTAGTATTTTTGGCTTTTTTTTTTTTTTTCATTTGAAGAACTTTTTTTTTTACGCGGAGTAAATACGAGGCGAAGTAACGACAGAACAATAAAGCGACAAATGAGCGTTCTGTATTTTTTTTTTCAAGTAGCGTACTTTTTAGGAAATATTTTTTTATACGAGTGTTACTTTTTTTTACAAAAGTATTGAGTATTGAGATAGAAATCCATATTACTAACTAAGTTACGGTAAGTGAACACAATGAAATTTTGAAAATAAATTACAAAATTAGCGTTACTGTATGTAAATAATGGCTTTCATATTTTTTATTATTTTTTTTATCTCTTAAAAAATCGTTTAAAATGCAGACGCAGTCATTAGTAAACACACCTGTTTGCCTAATTTCCATGTGCTCTTTTATTTTTAATAGAAAAAATATAAATGCAAGTATTTAGGATTAATTATTTTTATTAACCTATTTTTATTCATCTTACTGAGAAGATGGGCATCGCAGTCAAGATCCATCGCAGTTACTCACTCAACTCAGGCAATTTCAAGGGTTGATGCGCTGGAGCGGGTACCTCGGGGGTTGGGTGGAAAAGCTGCCATCTATTTACACTATATTGATTTTGAAACAACTAAATGGATTGCAAAAAAAAAAATAATTAAATTATATACCTAAACATTAATATAATACAATTTTTACCATCGCACACACTTTTTGCCTGTGGTTTATGTGTTACTTCTGTATTGCTATTCTATGACACTTCTACTATGTATTATTGATGTACTTTCAGTATGAAGGAAATTGCACTCGGGGGGATTCTCGGGCGAAGCTTGGTCTCATACGCCTAGTCTAATATAATTTTCATTAGATTTTCTAGCCGGAAAAAGAGAGAGAGAGAGAGAGAGAGGGGGAGTCATACTTGCACTCTCAATAAATACAAGATGAAGACTCAATAGTGTTTTTGATTTTCCCAAGCGTTTGTATATCAAACGATAAAAAATATTATTTCTCAGAATATGTTTTCATCATGATTATATGTTTTAAGAATTACTTCAAAAAAAGACATAGTTTGTTTCTATAATAACGCGTTTTTGATAAAAATGGATCTTGAAAACTTTTCAATAAAGTAGGCGATATCAATTATTATCGATGGCCCATACACACCTATCGATATCCGCGACAATGAATACTTTATCAACAACAATGACTACTTTATCAACAACAATAACTACTTCATCCAAAACAACGAAACTTCATCCACAACAATGACTACTTTTTTACAACAATAACTACTTCATCCACAACAATAACTACTTTATCAACAACAATGACTACTTTATCAATAACAATAACTACTTCATCCACAACAACAAAACTTCATCCACAACAATAACTACTTCATCCACAACAATGGCTACTTCATTGACAACAATAACTACTTCATACACAACATCGAACTTCATCCACAACAATAACTACTTCATCCACAACAATGACTACTTTATTGACAACAATAACTACTTCATCCACAACAATAACTAATTCATCCACAACAATGACTACTTTATTGACAACAATAACTACTTCATCCACAACAATAACTACTTTATCAACAACAATGACTACTTTATCAATAACAATAACTAATTCATCCACAACAACAAAACTCCATCCACAACAATAACTACTTCATCCACAAGAATGACTACTTCATTGACAACAATAACTACTTCATACACAACATCGAACTTCATCCACAACAATAACTACTTCATCCACAACAATAACTAATTCATCCACAACAATGACTACTGATGTGGATGAACTTAAAAAAAATAATTAAATATGAGTGATTGAATATTAATTAATTTATTTTTCTATTGTTTTTTGACCAAGAAAAGGTAAATTCAATCTATCAAAAGATATGTAAATTTTGTTCGTTCAATTTTAATTTTAATTTTAGTTTTGCTTGAGTTGCATGTAAATATTCTTAAGGAAGAAAAATAAACTTCTTTTTTTTTATAAGTGCAGACTTCTTCTGTTTGATATAAATTTCTAGAAAATTAATTAAATATCAAAACTAACAATGGCGACGAGGCTTTCGTTCGAACCTTATGTAATGAAAGAAGAACCTTTCGAAAACTATATTCAACGATTCAAACAGTACATTTTTGTGAATGAAATTGAAGGTAAGAAGATTGTTCCTTTTTTTATTATGTCTATTGGACCAAATACTTATGGAATTCTGAAAGAATTGATCTCACCTAGAGATGTTTGTGCATTAGAATTTGAAGAAATTGTTAGTGTTCTACTTACTCATTTTACACCTAAGCTAAATATTATTTTTGAAAGATATGAGTTCAGCCAATTGATTCAGGAACATGGAGAAAAAATAGAAGAATATGTCCTTAAATTAAAAAAACAAGCTAATAAATGTAATTTTGGCTTAAATATTGAAGAACACCTAAGGGATAAATTCATTGCAGGCGTTTCTAATCAAGTTATTTTGAAAAGATTACTTCAAGAGCCTGAGCTCACTTTTAATATGGCAGTAAATATTGCTACCACAATAGAATCGGTAGATTGTAATGTGTTGAAAATGAAGTCTTATGCTGAAACTAAAGAAATAAACAAATTACATTCTAAATGCAAACATTGTGGAAAGATGAATCATCATTCGGACAGATGTTTTTTTAGAAATTCTTTCTGCTATTCTTGTAAACAATTGGGACATATATCGACTGTTTGTCATTCAAAATCTAAGAATGGATATTTTCAACCAAGAAAGAGCGAAGCATCTGCCCACGGAGAATCATTTTCGGGAAAGAATGGTGAGTCCATCAATAACATAGAATATCTGGCTAATAAATTTGAAAGTATTTTGTATGTCTTCGACATAAAATTCTTAGCAGAAATTGACACGGGTGCAGCTTTAACAACTATGTCAAAAGATCTATTTTTAAAATATTTTGAACATGTTAAATTATTTCCGTCTAAATGTTATTTAACCGATTATCAAGGAAAGGGCATTTCCTCTATTGGAGAATGTAAAGTAAAAGTAAGATATAAAAATAAAATAGGCCATTTAAACTTAATAGTAACAAATATTGAAAATAATAAATTTCTCATAGGAAAAGACTGGATAGTATATTTTGATATGGTACAAATTAATGTCCAACAAAATAATAATTTTGATACTAATTTTATTTTTAATAAATATTGTAAACTTTTCAAAGATATAGTCTTGCCAATAAAGGATATTTCCGTACACATTAATGTAAAAAATAATTTTGCACCAAAATTTTATAGATTTAGACCTGCTCCCTTTGCTATTAGAAATTTAATTGAGGAAGAACTATTATTTTTATTGAATAATGATATTATTGAAAATATAGTGGATAGCCCAATAGCTTCACCGCTAGTATGCGTCCCTAAGAAAAACGGCAAAATTAGAATTTGCGCGGACTTTAAAAGAACCTTAAATCCATTTATCGAGGATGTAAAGTATCCGATACCGAACATCGATAATGTTTTACATTCATTTTTTGGTAAAAGTATATTTAGTAAAATTGATCTTTCAAGCGCATACCATCAGATACTTCTAGACGAGGAATCTCAAAAATTGACAGTTATTTCTACCCATAAAGGCCTTTTTAAATATAAAAGGCTGCCCTTCGGTATCAAGTCCGGAGCAACTATTTTCCAAAGAACTATGGACAATATTTTTTCCGGTCTTAAAAATGTAATAATATATTTAGACGATATTCTTGTAGCATCGTCTGATGTAAATGAGCATATTTCAGATATTGAAACAGTCATGAATAAATTATCGGATTTTAATTTTTCAATTAATAAAGAAAAATCTTTGTTTTTTGTTGATGAAATCGATTATTTGGGACATAAAATAAATAAAAAATGGAATCTATCCCCTTGAGGATAAACTGGACAGTATAAAAAAATGTCCTAAACCGAGTAACATTTCAGAATTGAAATCTTTCTTGGGCATGTTGTCATTCTACAGTAAATTCGTTAGAAATTTATCCATACATGCAAATCCTTTATTCTCTCTATTGAAAAGAAGTTATAATTGGAATTGGAAAAATGAACATGATCAGGCTTTCGAAAAATGTAAAATTTTGATTAGTACAAAAACTTGTTTGACGCATTATTCGCAAGATTTACCTCTTTATGTTACTTGTGATGCATCAAATTATGGTATTGGAGGATATATTTCCCATATTGTAAACGGCACTGAGAAACCAATTACTTTTGTTTCAAGAACACTAAATGACACAGAAAAGAAATATTCCCAAATAGAAAAAGAAGGATTAGCAATATTCTTTACCTTAAACAGGCTAAAACAATTCCTTTACGGAAGAAAATTTATTATTAATACAGATCACAAACCATTACTAGCCATTTTTGGCGATAAAAATAATTTACCAGCCTTAGTGGCAAATAGATTACATAGATGGTCACTCTCAATATCAAATTTTAATTTTGAAATTAAGTATACTAAGGGAAGTGAAATACCTCTTGCAGATTTTCTTTCAAGATTTCCAAATCCTGAAAAAGGGGAGAAGGAAGAGGAAATGGGAGAAATATTATTAATAGAAAATTCGATATTAGATTACGTCTTGGTATCGTACAAAACCCAAGAAGATCCAACTCTTAGAAAACTATATAAGTTAGTCAAGTACGATAGGTATGATGTTGACTCAGAGGTAGATATAAAACCTTATAATAGAATTAAAAACGAGATAACAATAGTAAGAAATTGCCTGTTTTTCGGAAATAGAATGATCATCCCCGATTCCTTAAGAGAATATGTTTTGAAAATCATCCATGAAAATCATATTGGAGTAAATAAAATGAAAACTCTGGCCAGAAGTTCTGTCTATTGGCCGGGAATGGATGAGCAAATTGAGAAACTGTCTAAAAGCTGTAGCACTTGTATGGAAAACACATCAAAGCTGCCAAAACAGGAATTTACCGAGTGGACTCCACCAAACAAAGTTTGGAAGAGAATTCATCTTGACTATTTCTATTTTGCGGGAAAAACTTTTTTGATATTGGTGGATGCGCATTCTAATTGGATAGAATGTCAAATGGTTCCAAATACATCGGCGGGATTCTGCATAGACTTTTTGAGAGAATGTTTGGCGAGATATGGTATCCCGGAGGTGGCGGTAATGGATAATGGGCCCCCGTTTAGAAGTTATGAAATAAAGACATTTTTCGAAAGAAATGGCATACATGCGATGTTCAGCCCCGCTTACCATCCGGAGAGCAACGGACTAGCGGAAGTGTCTGTAAGAGAGATAAAAAAAACTATGAAAAGAATTATTTCGGAGGAAAGGGAATTGCCCCTTGAGTTTGCTTTGATTAAGGCTTTATATGCATATAGACTGAGTCCTTTGACTAGAACGGAGAAATCCCCGGCTGGAATATTTTTAAATCGCGAGATTAGAACGAAGATTTCCATGTTGAGCAAGAAATCAGTAAGAGTGGGGAGATTGAAAAATAAAAAACAGAACAATAGCTACAAAGTAAATGATAGAGTAAGATACAGATGGATGGAAAGAGGAAAACCGAAATGGATGTTTGGGATTGTAAAGAGAATAGTGGGAAGCAACAGCTGTATGATAGAAACTGATGGAATAGAAAGGAAAGTACACACTAACTATATGAGGAGAAGTATGGAGAGAAAGGATGTTTCGTCATCAGAAGAAGGAATAAGCTACCCAAGGCCTCAGACGTCAAGTCCCCTGACTCCTGCTACAATAGTAGCAGAATCTACACCTGGACCACCGACTGAATCTACACCTTCCCGGAGATATCCACTACGAGAGAGGAGACCACCGGATAGATATGTACCTTAATGAGTATTGCTATCTTAAAAAAGGGGGAGTTGATGTGGATGAACTTAAAAAAAAATAATTAAATATGAGTGATTGAATATTAATTAATTTATTTTTCTATTGTTTTTTGACCAAGAAAAGGTAAATTCAATCTATCAAAAGATATGTAAATTTTGTTCGTTCAATTTTAATTTTAATTTTAGTTTTGCTTGAGTTGCATGTAAATATTCTTAAGGAAGAAAAATAAACTTCTTTTTTTTTATAAGTGCAGACTTCTTCTGTTTGATATAAATTTCTAGAAAATTAATTAAATATCAAAACTAACAACTACTTTATTGACAACAATAACTACTTCATACACAACATCGAACTTCATCCACAACAATAACTACTTCAACCACAACAATAACTACTTCATCCACAACAATGACTACTTTATCGACAACAATAACTACTTCATCCACAATAATAACTACTTCATCCACAACAACGACTACTTTATCGACAACAATAACTACCTCATCTACAACAATGAACTACTTTAGTCACAACTATGACTAATTTATCCACAACAATGAAAACTACTTTATTCATAACAATTAATATTTAGTCACAAAAATAACTATTTTATCGACAACAATAAGTATTTTATACACAAAAACAAAATTTTATCCACAACAATGATTATTTTATCAACAACAATTATTACTTTATCAAATTACAAAACTATTTTAGACGCGTAATATTCTTTTTGAAATAAAACAATTTCTACTGCCCTTACTGCAATGGAAAAATTAAGGGAGGGCCTGGCTCATCAGTGGTGAACCCTCCCAGCGGTTTCGCCAGTTTAATCTACCATACCGCTGTTATATTGCATTTTTGGAACTTCCTTTTATAGTGATACTGATGCTTGACTCTTCGAATGGGTATTTTAGATGAACTATGGACATAAGCTTTTAGGACAGCAGAATTACATATAATTATAAATATATAATATGCTTCGAGCAATCGCTCTTCCGCAAATATCAAATTGTGTCTTTTATTCGAACAATTATATTACGATGCACTAGCGCGCCATCTGTTATCAAATTACAAAACTATTTTAGACGCGTAATATTCTTTTTAAAATAAAACAATTTCTACTGCCCTTATTTCTACTTGTCGAAGCATATTATATATTTATAATTATATGTAATTCCGCTGTCCTAAAAGCGTTTGTCCATAGTTCATCTAAAATACCCATTCGAAGAGTCACTATCAGTATCACTATAAAAGGAAGTCCCAAAAATGCAATATAACAGCGGTATGGTAGATTAAACTGGCGAAACCGCTGGGAGGGTTCACCACTGATGAGCCAGGCCCTCCCTTAATTTTTCCATTGCAGTAAGGGCAGTAGAAATTGTTTTATTTTATTTTATTTTAAAAAGAATATTACGCGTCTAAAATAGTTTTGTAATTTGATAACAGATGGCGCGCTAGTGCATCGTAATATAATTATTACTTTAATCACAGCAATTAAACTTTGGTCACAACAATGAAACTTTATCCATAACAATGACTACTTTACTCACAACAATTAGTACTTTAGCCACAACAATGAAACCGTATTCACAAACACCAGTCACAACATTGAAATCTTATCCACAAAATTTACTACTTTATTCACAACAATGAAACTTTATTCACAATAATGACTGATTTAGTAACAACAATGAAACCTTATATCCACAAGAACTGGTACTTTAGTCTCAAAAAAGAAAACTTATCCACAACAATTCCTACTTTAGTCACAACAATGAAACCTTATCCACAACAATAACATCTTTTTTTTTAGTCATTATATTATATATTTTTAAATTTTCATTCTCGATATTTTATATATTTTTTATATTTATTTTCTGATTTTTCAATGTTCTGATTTTTAATTTCTGACGGCCCCTGTTGTGGTCTTGAAACCGATTGTACTATATATCTTTTTCGAATTGTTCTCCGGAGTTACAACCCCATATATGTAAATACGGACAAATATTTTTTGAAAGGTTTATGTGGATATTATTTATTTATATTTTTTAAATTTCAAACGTCTCTTTTGTTATATATAAGTATAGAAATAGTATTCAAAATGATCATCCCCCTGAGGAGATTGACAGCGCGCCATTGAAACGTCGAAAATTAAATTAATAATCGGTTTATGTAGCTATATTTTTCCAAACCAATTTCCAAATTACTCTCATATACTACTTTAGTCACAACAATGAAACCTTATACACATAAATTACTACTTTAGTCACTCCAATGAAACCTTATACACTTAAATTACTACTTTAGTCACAAAAATGGAACCTTATACACATAAATTACTACTTTAGTCACAACAATGAAACCTTATACACATAAATTACTACTTTAGTCACAACAATGAAACCTTATACACATAAACTACTACTTTAGTCACAACAATGAAACCTTATACGCATAATCACTACTTTAGTCACAAAAATGAAACCTTATACACGTAAATTACTACTTTAGTCACAACAATGAAACCTTATACACATATATTACCACTTTAGTCACAAAATTGAAACCTTATACACATAAACTACTACTTTAGTCACAACAATGAAACCTTATACGCATAATCACTACTTTAGTCACAAAAATGAAACCTTATACACATAAATTACTACTTTAGTCACAACAATGAAACCTTATACACATATATTACCACTTTAGTCACAAAATTGAAACCTTATACACATAAATCAATAATTTAATCACAACAATGAAACTTTATACATTTAAATTACTACTTTAGTCACAACAATAAAACGTTATACACATCAATTACTACTTTAGTCACAACAATAAAACCTTATACACATAAACTACTACTTTAGTCACAACAATGAAACCTTATACACATAAACTACTACTTTAGTCACAACAATAAACCTTATACACATAAACTACTACTTTAGTCACAACAATGAAACCTTATACACATAAATCACTACTTTAATCACAACAATGAAACTTTATACACTTAAATTACTACTCTAGTCACAACACTGAAACTTTATACACATAAATTACTACTTTAGTCACAACAATGAAACCTTATACGCATAAATTACTACTTTAGTCACAACACTGAAACTTTATCCACAACAATGACTACTTTATCCACAACAATGACTACTTTAGCCACAACAATGGAACTTTATCTACAACAATGACTACTTTAGTCACAACAATGAAACCTTATACACATAAATTACTACTTTAGTCACAACAATGACTACTGTAGTCACAAAAATGCCTACTTTAGTCACAACAATGAAGCCTTATACACATAAATTACTACTTTAGTCATAACAAAAGTCTTATCCACAACAATTACTACTTCAGTCACAACAATGAAACCTTATGCACATAAATTACTACTTTAGTCACAACAATGAAACTTTTATCACAATAATTACTACTTTAGTCACAACAAAAAGCCTTATCCACAACAATGACTAATTTAGTAGCAACAATTAAACTTTATCCACGACAATGACTACTTTAGTCACAACAATGGAAACGTATACACATAAATTACTACTTTAGTCACAACAATGGGACCTTATACACAAATTACTACTTTAGTCACAACAATGAAACTTTATACACAACAATGAAACTTTATCCACAATAAATGCTACTTTAGTCACAACCAAAAGCCTTATCCACAAAATGAACACTTTATCAACAACAATGAAACTTTATCCACAACAATGAATACTCAAGTCACAACAATAAATCTTTATCCCCAACAAATACTACTCTAGTCACAAGAATAAAACTTTATCCACAACAATGACTACGTTAGTCACAACAATGAAACCTTATCCACAATAATTACTACTTTAGTCACGACAAAAAGCCTTATCCACAACAATGACTACTTATAACAACAATGAAACTAATCCACAACAATTACTATTTTAGTCACAACAATGAAACTCTATCCACAACATTGATACTTTATCCCTAACAATGACTACTTTAGTCGCAACCATAAAACATTATCCACAACAATGACTACTTTAGTAACAACAATGAAACTTTTTCTACAGCAATGAATACTCTAGTCACAACAAACATTATCCCCAACAATTATTAATATTTTCACAACAATAAATTTTTATCCACGACAATGATTACTTTATTCAAAACAATGAAACTTTATCCACAACAATGATACTTTATACACAACAATGACTAATTTAGTAGCAACCATGAAACTTCATCCATAACAATGACTAATTCAGTTAGAACAATGAAACTTTATCAGTAACAATTACTAGTTTAGGCACAACAATGAAACCTTATCTACAATAGTCATACCTTTTCCACAACAATTATCTTTATCCACAACAATGACTACTTTATTCACAACAATGACTACTTTATTCACAACAATTAAACTTTATTCAGAACAATGGCTACTTTAGTCATAACAATGGAATTTTATCTATAACAATGAATACTTTAGTCACAACAATGGCTCTTTATCCGTGACAATGACTAATTTAGTCAAAACAATCAAGTCTTATACACAATATTTTTTATCACAACACTGAAATTTTATCAACGACAATGAATTAATTTCAAACTGATACTTCATCCATAACAATGATCAAAACACTGAAAATTTAAAACTCTTGAAGAGTTTTGAGTTCTCTCGAAGGTTATTCAAGTTATTTAACTCTGTATCTCATCCCTGCTTCACGGGAAATATATATTCTACCAAGTCGCTGCACAACATATGATAATCATTATATATATCAATACACAAATAATTTCTATTTCACACAAGTTGTTACAAAATTTTAAATAGATATTACCACCACGACCTATGTACTCCAAACTTCCTCACTTCTGCCCAGCTCTCCAAGCTGAACTCCGCCCATATTCTATGCAACAAAGACTTTGTAGTTTTCCTACATGAGAACTTCAAATTCATTCAGAATATTCTTCACTTTCTGCCTATTCCTTGGATTTCTAGAAAATATCTCATTGCTGAAATAATTTATATAATCTATATTAAAATTGAAAAATATATTTCCTAACCGTTCACATTCGCATTTTATATGGCAAAGCGCCATCTAGTGGGAAAAATCAAATAAACGTTGATTTTGGCTTGTTCCATAATATTTGGCCAACACATTTTCTTGATAATCAAGAAAAACTAACTACGAACGCGTTTCAAGCTGTTCCCTCTCGTCAGCGTGATGCAGGCTGTGCCTCAACAACCAAAATTTGGTCAAGAGGCTTCCTGAGAAATCAAGAAATGGGTATTTAAGGCCCTTTCTTTATTTCTTTGAAGCCTCTTAGACCAAAGTTTGATGTAGTTAGTCAATAGAACAATAGATTTGGAGTTTGATAATATCGCTGCGTCATCTGCGAAAAGCTTGCTTTTGCTATTTGGATGCACCTGGATATCGTTGCTATACATGTTGAATAAGTAGGGTGCTGTGATAGAGCCTTGAGGTACTCCAATTTGTGGTGGCTTCAGTTATGTAATCTCCTTGTTTAAGGAAGAAGGTCCTACCCTGTAAGTACGGGGCGAATTGCCCCGTAACAGTATATTGTTGAGCTACCGTGTCACAGGGATAACCAAATGAACACGCGGGATCGGCAAGGATCTCTATTGGACTCCTTTTTATTTACCTTCGTGAAATTATGAAAAACAAAGCAAGTAACATACAGAGAAATCATCCAGCAGCCGCCGTCAACAACAGGGAGAACGACTTCATTGCTGGCCGTCAGCTGGGCTTCTCCCTTCTTGACTGCCCGTCGGCCTTCTACCCTATTCTTGGGGGTGAAAACATGTGGCCGAATTGACCCTGCTTGCCATCACGGCGATACCGTATCTTTCTTTCTTTCATCTTATATCTTCTAGGTTTCAAACTTGCCCTATGATCTTCTGTTTTATAATTTCTACTATGCTATAAAATTTTGCTTTCTGATTTAATATAAATTGATGCTTGAATTAAAAAAAAAATTCAGACTTTTGGTTTCGTTATTAATTTTGGAAGGTCCTGACTAATCAGTGATGAACCTTCTCAACAGTTTTACCAGTTTAATCTACAAGACCACTATGCAATTATTTAATATCGGTTACTCTATCTCAAATTCATTTGAAGGTTTATTCTTTGTGATGGAGAGAATGAAATTATATTGATAGGCTTTGGTAAATATAAATATTTACATATTTGCTTCAGTCATATCTTTTAGTCCTCAAGACACCAAACATAAAAGCTTATTCATTTAATTATCGCCATTATTTTTCTAAACACCCCATATAAAATAACCTTTAACTATTGATATACAAGAAGAATCTTCGATGCAATAGTTAAAGTGGCTATATGTTTATTAAACTGGAGAAATTTCGTGTAGGCCTCACCACCAATGAGCCAAACTCTCATTCACACACATTATCTTTTATCTAGAAAGCGCGTTTATTCTACAAATTTATCTTAGGTTTTTATAAAATAAGAATTAGTAGAAAACATTATATCAGGTCCACCATATCGCCATTTGCCCTATTTATTAAAGATTCTGTTCCAATGCTAAAGTATCTTAGTTGATCAGTACTGGACTTTAACAAATATTTAATTCCAATTTACAACTGAATATTGAAGGAATTTCCCGAGAAACTTCGGTCTATCTGAGACATCCCAAATAATGTTCTCCATTTAGAAGAAAAAAGTGAAATGGGGGAACTTTCTAACTGGACGTATCAGATGTCATCAGTTCGTGGGGACTTCGGTCGAAGCCGCAAGTTCCCTGTTTCTACCATAGGAACACCATTGGTAATGTTATTAGAATTTTGACAACAATGTTTACAATGACAATTGAATAACCATTTTTATATATTGTAATATTTATTAATATGATGCATTAGCATATGTTATAAGAAATCTAAATTATTTTTGACGCATTTGATTCTTTTTTAAATAAAACAATCTACTGCCCTTACTGCAATGATAAAATAATGGGAAGACCTAGCTCCCAGCGGTATGATAGTTTAAACTGGCGAAACTGCTGGGAGGGTTCACCACTGATTGCAGTAAAAGCAGTAGAAATTTTTTTTTTTTTTCAAAAAGAATCATGCGCGTTAAAAATAGTTTAGATATTTATCATTTTATTATTTATTAAACTTATTCTATGTGAATCTTGTTTTTCGCATCTTCGTTTTTATATGTTATTCAGTTTAACTTTTGTTTCATTAGTTTTCAGACATATAAGTCTTTCCCCCATACCTCTCCTACACGTCTCGCATGATCAGCAAAGCTCACTCAAAAAATACAATATTTTTGTTTTTGAAAATTAGGAATATCTGAACCCTAATTTGATTTTTCAATACATATAATGTAAAACTATTTCTGCGCGCAGTACTTTTTTATACTACAATAAATAAAATGGATTCATCAGGCAAAGCGCGTCTTTTATTGATGGACCAATTGTACGCTCTCGATCCACTGATCTGCTGATTGAGAGAGAGATTGAAACTTCTTTATTACAGCGTTCATACGAGGTTATATAAGGTGTAATACAAATTTTAATTAATAAGATATTAAATATATATATATAATGATAAATATATAAATAAATATATGTAAATATATAAAATATATGTGTATATATTGTGTATATTTGTGTATACATGTATTTATATGCATAGTCTTCATTGGTAGCGCCCACCGCAGGAAAGACTCCGCCACCGATGGACTACAAGAGTTCTTTCCCAGATGGTACTAGTAGATGGTAGCCTTCATCACACTTGTCAGTTGCATTGCCTCGGGATGGAGGCCGACGCCGAAGAGCCAGGCCTGCAGATCCAGGGTCAGGTTACAGGAGGCGAACACTTCCCGGAGCAGAGAGAGAAAGACTGAACGCTATCCTAGGATCATAACAATAAAAGTCACACTTCATCCTAAGTTCTGATCTCTTTACTTAAGAAATAACAGGCTATTATTCCTCATTCAAACATTTATCTCCTAAATAAATATCTCGTGAGAATTTAATCGTTTCTTTCCCGTGCATCACATCTACTGATTCCATTCGGTAACTTCTTTTTGATGCGTCGTTGGTCTGTATTAATCGACAGAGTTAATAAAATTTATATATACACAAAGTGGCTGATTTAAGAGAGTTAAATCATTCAGATCAGGGAACAATCGATGTCTCACTTCTGCAAAGTTCGGACAGTCGTAGATAAGGTGAAGAGAAGCTTGTTCAGTTTTTCCGCAGGAACAATTTGGTGTTTCTGAAAGACCTCTTTTATGTAAGTATTCCTGGAGAATTCTGGAAATATTTACAATTGGATACTATAGATGGCGTTCTAGTGTAAAATACTCTAATAGTAATATATGTAAATAGAAAATTGTGGTTGTCGTTTTAGGCAAATATCGACGGTATTGTACTACTGTTAAAACGGCAAAATAGACGAAACCGCTGGAAGGGTTCACTACTCTCTCTGATCAGCCAGGCTCACTCACTTTTCTTCTCATTGCAGCAAGAGGGCAGTAGAAATGTTGCATTGAAAAAAAAAGAAGAAATAATCGTGCTAAATAATTTATATGTATAAAAAAATGATGCGTTGTGTATCTAATGCTTATGTTATTGAACTGTATAAAAATATATTTTTAGATATGGCGTTTTGAATATTTATTCAAAATGAGAAGGGTAGGCAAATACAGTAGGTTTTATTAGTATTGGGAGTGCAAGCCGAAGAGAATTGATGCACTGGTCTGGAGAAGACCAGCAGCTACAAGTGGGATGTACAAGAAAGAAGTTGACAAAGAAAAGATCCCGTAAAGTCAGTTAAAGAAAGGAAGCTAAACAACCAACAACAGCTGACGACTATCGAAATGTCCATTGAATAAATGGCAAAAAAAAAAGATGAATGAATGTCCACGAAGAGAGAGAGAAACAGATCTAGTAGGTCATTACTTTTTTTTTTTTTTTTTTTTGTCAATTTTAATTTTGAGTTACGATACTTCACATGATAGAATGTTAAATAATTTATCATCATCTATTTTCAACCGAAACTTCTTATGGACTCAAAAGAAAGTTGAAAGAAGACATTCTCTCGTAGAGCCATCTGAAAGAAACGAATTTAAGCAATGCCAAATGAAGGATTATCAATGTCTGGTCAGTCTTTGCTATTTCCCTGGCAATTTTATTGTTAATCTGGTGAAACTTTGTATGATGAGATGCTAAATGGCTTATTAGCATCTCACTATTTCATCACATAGGATCTCTCTATTTTAGTTTTAAACCTCTTATTACAATCATTTTATAATTTGATATATTTTAAATAAAGTTCTTCACATGTGTGGCAAAAGTAAATCGATTCCCAGTCCGATCATTAATGGATCAAAAAATTTCCGGGATCAATTTTGTCATAATTGAAATCCAATTTAAATTGATTTTTCTATTTGCAATAGTTTAAAAACCTCCCGTAGGGAGTTTGATCTTTTTTTTTCTCACATTTACGAAATCTTTGATAAACTTTTTTCCTCTTCCTGAAAACATTCTCTATATAGAATTTATTTTAAATAGGTTTTTTGCTTGAGTGTGTTTATTAAAATTTTACTGCCATAAAAACTCGTCTTTGTTATTGAAATGTTCAAAAGAAATCTTGCTCGACCAACGCGGCGGATTTAATAAATAATTTAAAATTAAAATGTACCAATCAATATAAACGCCCCCAATAAAACTTCACCATTTTCTGGCAATTTACAAGCCTGCGTGTTAAGTGAAGCGAACATAAGGAAAAAAATAATCTTGAGTATTTTTACGGAATATGAAACAAAGGCGGGATTTATTGTGCTAATTGTGTACGAGAGGGGAAAAAAGAACATAACAATATTCTGAAGGATGTAAAAGATGCAGCCGCACAAATAAGAAGCAAGGATTGATGGCGAGGCAAGCTGTGCTGTCGATATACCATTAGCAGGATTGAATAGTTCGTTGGACATTTCTTAAAAACCAAACTATGTTTCAATGGCTACTTGAACAAGTCCAACCTGCCCGCTGAGGGTAAGTAATCAAACGGAGCTCTGATTGCTGAAACATGTAAACTGCGCGTTCTAGATTAAATCTTAAACAATATTGTTCAGACATCTACCCCCGCACATATCAATGGTATAGCATATTCACTACTATAAGTGTTAAAAATAGATAATTTATAATTGTATATTTTATAGATTTTCTCCTATTATTATTATTATATATATATTTTTCCAATTTTATTTTTGTTACCTCCTTCTCTTAATGTGTGGAAAGGAATAAAGAATGAAAGGAGCAAAATTTGTCCCAAGGTGAGAGGTAAGCTGAGTCTGACGACACAAGACATCGTACCCCATCCCATGCACGAGCACCTATGCGCGGTGACGGAGAGGAAAAAGAAAAAGGAACAACCAGCAGCACTGGTGTATAGGCTCGTAGAAATATGAGTTCCCTGCCTCAGAAGGAATGAGTAGCCACGTTATCAAGAAATAAAGAGAAGTGAGTCATTATAGAATTGCGCGCCAATTAAGTGGGTAGCGATATTGTTTTCCTGGTATGGAACTGAAGATATAATTAAGAAATATTAAGATATAATTTCAAGTGAAGAATTCTATAAGAACTCAATCTGATTGATCGAAAGAATTGAAACAAGAGTTTATTTTTATAAACTCAAGAGAAACTTAGATAAGTATTTGTGAACTTTGAAAAATATTTGCCTTTCCAACCCTAGTTACTTTTGCTCTCTACATTATTTGTTTATCTGTATATTTATTTTGTACCACTTGTTTTTGTTTTTTTCTAATTTTAAATATATCTAATTTTTTGGCCAATTTGATTATCACCCTTTTTATCTATTTTTTTTTTATTTTGATATCCAGTCATTTTTGATAAGCAAAATGAAATATATTTATGCCCTTTTTGTTAATTTGTATTTTCACAACTTGTACAAACACAACTGGTGAATCTCTATTTTCAATCTGGGTAAGTTTGACCTTCCCCCATTTTTTTTTTCAACTTCAACAATAAGAGATACAATTTAAGTTGTAGGCTTCAAACTTTTTTAAAGTTTGTTTTCCTTGACGTTTTGGCGACCTATTGTCGTATTTTCAAAAGATAAAGAGATTATTATTGAACATATTTATTTAAATAGACAATACTTCTCTAATAAGCTTTCCGTATATTTGAAAAGAGCGACAGTAGGTCGCCGAAATGTCAAGGACGATACACATTTTTAAAAAGGTTAATGAAGTCTACAACCAACAATTATGGTATTCTCTATTAAGTCATACAGTAAAAAGGAAACTGGAAACAAAAAGACTGTGAACAAATATATAAACAGACGAGAAGGCTCTCCCACGATATTTCCTTCACCTAATCAACGGTCTTTGTTACTTTCCTCACTTCAAGGCTCAGGAAAAAATGTATAGAGGGATGTTTTAATGAGGCGAGAATGGAGTTGGTCCATCCCTTGCTTGACGAGATCAGTGGCACTTATTTCTAGACATGTAAACATTGTCGTTTAGATTTGCAGAAACATCAGTCGCGCTGATTATCGTAAGGTTTGCCATGTATACCGAAAGAAGTAAAAAGAATATAAATACGCATTTTGAAGTGAAAGTTTTAGTTGACTTTTGACGTATGTTTGTTGGGTTGGGGAGATCACTTGTTGACATATTTTTTATGACGGTGCTCAGACGTCGATATTGGACTTTTTGTGACGAGATTGCGCCCTGCCAGGGTCACTACCCGATTCCGAAAAACATGTTTTCTATGAATTTAGGATGACCTCAAGATGTGAGTGACGAAGCCTTGTATTTCAATATTCGATTTATTTTCGGAGTTACAGATCATAATGCAAAATGTTGCTAAATTTCCAGTTTAAATCGCTTGAATTCTATAAACTCAGATATGCACGAAATTTAGCTTTATCTGAACTGCCAATCTTCTCGCATCAGCAGAAGGATATCACCGGCCTATTCCAGGACGATTCCTCTTCCAATAACTCTCAAGATGGCGCATTAGTGGACCCGTGGAGATGGAGAAGAGAGCGACGCTAGTGGTACAGTTCTGTCGAAGCCCTATGTGCAGTTTGAACGGGCGGGTGTAGTTGCCATAGATTCTAATTGTCACATCAGCCCCCTCATAGAGCAAATAAAACCACATCACGAAGGCGGAAGGCAGGCCGATGGAGCGCAGTTGCGAGATCAGGAATCCTCGGTCCACATGGTCAAAGGCGAACTGCAGATCAGTAGAGATGACTGCAAGCGGCACTTTATCCTTAAAGGCGATGGCGACCTGTTCCAGAAAAAAAAATCCGGTAACGGCGTAAGTCTGGCACTCCGGCATGATAGTAGGCAGGTGAGGGCTCAGACAGCCGCGAAGGATGCAGCTGACAATTCCGCCGTTGGTAATGCTAGGGGCGGGTATGCGCTTAGGCCAAACCACCGTGCGTCTTGGGACGAGACAGATTAGGCTTCTCTTCGATGAATGTGGCAGAGCCCCACGGAGCCTGGATTCATCGAGAACTCGATTAATAATCCCTTCGAATAAATCACCAAAGCTCTTCACCAGCTTTCAGGGCAGGTTTTCCCAGCCGGTTGCTTTGCCTTGTGACTGGCGGCGGATTGCAGCCCGAACCTCGTCTAAGGAGATGCTCTCTCGGTGAAGGGGGTCCATATCCTCCAGCAATATCCTCTCTGTCGCTCTTTCTGAAAATACAGCAACATTCTCTGGGCGAAGGTTGAGCTGGCGGAAGCGTTTACTGAAGGTGCCAAAAATAGGCGTCTCAAGGGCTCTCCCTCGATGAGGTTCCCTGAGCGTTGAAAGCTTTCGTCGTTTCCGAGTGATGATTTAGGACATGTAGGGCGCGCCTAAGATCGGGGAGTGAAGGTTAGTCGGCCTCCACGGACTCAGCCTCAATCCGAGAGCGTAAGAACCGACTAGCTATAGTGATGTAGTTGCCTTCAACGCGGGGAGTGGAGAGACACTTGATGTCGTCAACAAGGTTCCTCTTCACCTTGCCCCAAATTCTCCACAGTTCTCCAGGGGGTATGTATTCAATCTACTGCGAGGAGAGCCGCCACTCTCTCAACAACTGGCACCGAACGAAGAAGCGCTGAAATGGGAGCTGCTCGTCGCTCCGGGGAAACCCTAACTGGGAAAAGGATGGCAAGGTGGTCTGAGGCGCGGTGTTTGAGTGTCCAGTAATGGGTGATGTCTCGAGAACCCGGACGATGAAGCTGACCACGGCAATCTTGCCTGGCGATAGGACGCGGTGCCAAAGGACTGCGACTCCCGGCGTTACGATGACTGCGAGACCGGATCCCCTGGGAGTCGACGCTGGCGCGAAGACAATCCTGTACAGTAGCCGCGGCAGAGGTGCCGAATACTGTCCAAGGCCAAGACGTTCGCCTCCTGGAACTCCTTTGACGAAAGGCAATGCCCCGCACGTTAAGGCACGCTCATAGTGTGCTCTTTCTTCAGCTCGAGTGTTTGTGAACCGCTTGTAGAATGTGAATGACTTGTCTTCTACAAGACGATTATACTTTATGCTTGAATTTTTCTCGTTTTCTGCCAATTTCTTTGATTTGACATGTTCTTCCGCATAATAGATATATTATCATGCGCGTCAGGCTCCCGGCTCTCCGCCAATACCTAAAAAAGGGTTATACAGCTTGGATATCATCTATCTCCATCCCGAAAACGCGGAGCAGGCGCACTGCGTGGCCGCACGGCCGAGACAGGCCGCGGTTGAAGGGTGACCACCTCGCGATGGTTCGCTCCAGCAGTCCCATCAGGTGGGAGGCCTGGGAGGCGACGGTGTTCCTGGCGGTGATGGTGCAGACCAAGACGGTCCGCGACTCGGACGTCCAGGAGATTCCCAGAGGAGAATTCGTCCGGTGCTTCCAGGAACCACATCAGAGCCCGCAACTCTTCCTGAAGTTAACAACCACCCTGGAGGACATGCGGAACTCTTCGAAGATCAGGGGCACGAGTTCAAACTGAGCGTCGTACCTGATGAAGAGTACGATGTCATCCGCATAGACGACCACGCTGCCGCGGCCCAAAATCCTCTCGAGGCGGCGTAGCATAAGCCCAACTCCGATGCTGATGAGCGCGGCGCTGAGACGGCAGCCCTGCCTCACCCCGTTGAGAAGCGGGAAGGCCTTGGTGTAGACATCTCCGACCCGGATGGAGGCGTCTGCTTTCCCGTAGAGGACAGCTATCCACCCGAGGAAGGTGGATGGTAGGACCAGCTTCTCCAGCAGGGCAAACAGGTAGTTCCTGCTCAGGATGTCGAACGCCGACTTCAGGTCCAGAGAGATTACAGCCAGCGGCGTTTCATGTCTGGATGCCCCGGCGGCTTCGTCAGACACTCGCGCATCGTTCCAGGAGGATGACCGTCCTGGAACGGCGTAGGTCTGACAGTCGGGCACCAGGTCTGACAGATGACGTCGCAGTCGAGCCATGAGCATGCCGCTGAGGACCCTGTAGTCGGTTGTTGGTAGGCTGATTGACCGGACCACCGTGCACTTTCGGCAGCAGGATGAGCTTGCTGCGCCTTGAGAATGGAGGTAAGGCCCCGCGGAGTCGAGAAGCCTCGAAGACTTGCCAAATAACTTCGGCGAATAAATCTTCAAAGGCTTTGACAAACTCGCAGGGTAATCCATCCCATCCCGAAGCACGGCCATTTGGCAGGCGATGGATGACTGCCGCAATCTGATCACGAGAAATATCGGAGAGAAAGAGCTGGTCCCACTCGTCGAACTCCAGGGGAGTCACTTCAGCTAGGAAGTCGGCGATCGCGTTTTCCGAGCTTGGAGCCTGGGCGAAGCGACTGCTTAAGCGCTCCAGTAGGAAACGCCTAAGCTGGCCCCCGGAGATGGCGTTGCCGTCGTCTTCGGTGAAGGTGGAGGGAGAGCGACGTCTGGCTCGTAAGGAACGCCCGAGATCCGACAAGAAGGGATAGTCGGAGCGTACAGTGTCGTACTCCAGTCTCCGCTTCAGGAAGAGGTTTTCTCTCTTAATGTATCCACCGACGGACTCGGCGACGGCAGGCGCGAGGGACCTATCTTCGCGACCAGATTTGCCTTGATCCTAGTCCATTGTTCCCACAACATCGGAGGTGAAAGATTTGCTAGGTCTTCCAACATTTCATCGATGAGCGTTTCCATTCGATCGAAGAACAGCTCTGACTGTAGCAGCTTGCCGATGCAGGGAAGTCTTGTAGGAGTTGGTTCTCCCACTTGGATCAGGACGGCACGGTGGTCCAAGTAGGCGTAGTCTATAGTTTGGTAGTGGGTGATGCGGTCGCAGAAGCCTGATGGAAGTAGGGTTCTGTCCAGACGACGCGCGTCAACCGGGCTTCCGATAGTGGCAACCCTGGTGTGCTCCAGTGCAGCATCGAAAAAGGTGGCGAAGTCGACGAGGTCGGCTTGGTCCAGGAGCTCCGCCAATACCCAAAAGGGGTTATCCAGCTTGATATCATCTATCTCCATCCCGAAAACGCGGAGCAGACGCACTGCGTGGCCGCACGCCAGAGAGAGAGAGAGAGAGGATTATTGATTTAACTCCAGAATATAGTTTATAACGCGTGAAGTTATAAAGATGGGACACGGTGACCTAAAGAGGGAGCTTAAAGAAAGACATTTCCTTAAATGTTAACTAGACACGGTGAGGACTCCATTTGATATCTGGATACAAAACAGAAGAAGTTAGAGGAAAACTAGGCTATCTCACCCCTGAATCCAACTTCCTAATTCCAACAACTCGATGAACTCGTTGAGTTCACTATTGACAACAATGTGGAATGGAGCGGACTAAGGGCCGAAGATAGCACTGAAGATACAGTCAAACCTGAAAGCCGGATTCACGTCGCACACGAGGCCTCTCATCGGAGTTTTACGCTGGAACAAGCAGGTTGTAATCACTACATAGCCCTGGGTCTGTGGAACGAGCCAAGCTGCCGGAAGAGAATTTGAGTACCAGACCACGTTATGTGAGTACACAGGGTTAAAGTAGTAGGGTCCTCCCCCCACCGTGGAATGGTCAATGAACACAGGGCCTGCTGTGATCACCAGAGGGATGTAAGCGCTAAAACCCGACCTGCTGTCAATAGCTACTGTATAGTTACTAGCTAGATCCTGCAACACCGCCGTTAATAGAGCTGGAACACAGGAAAGTCACACCCTGCGGCTCCCCATTTTGAACGTCTGTTACAAAATAATAAATAATTTTATGATGTATGGGATGTACGTATTACATCCCAAACACGATGCGACGCCAGTCATCTCTGCCTTGAGATCGATGTACCATCTCGGCGACCCTCAAGCCAGTGAGTTCAACGCAACACTTACACAAAGCAACCTAGAATTCAGACTTTATGGTAAACAGATTGCTATTGTCACCGAGTCCCTTGACAATCAAGCAGTTTTTAAGTTTTTTTTTTCTACCTGATTTTTGGTGAATTGATTTATAAAAGTTCAAAGTCCACAAAAATAGCTTCCAACTAGAAGAAAAAAACTCATTACAATTTCGCTGAAATCAATCAATTCATGGAGCACCTCTAATCAGTAACCCAAGACATTAGATTCCTCCAGGAACATCAGAAAAAACCTCTATATTCTCAATACGTATTCCTTCAAGTTATAAAATAAAATATATGCCACAGGTATATAGATATATTTTTATATTGTAAAACGGTTCAAAATATTTGTGGCTGAAACCACTGTATTTCTTAAATAGGTAACTGAATATGATAATATCAATCAGTCTTTCTTTTATATTTTTTCAATACAATTTCACCCGAGTGTTTCATATTAACGAACTATTATTTTTAGCCATATTTATAAAGTTTACTCATATCTAGCCTAGATTACGAATCCTACTTTTCGGTGATATTTTAAAAAACTTTAAGTTATTTTTTGTTGTGTCATCAAAATGCTACTCCGTTTCAATTTCAATTCACTTGACTGAGATATGGAGCCTTTCCTTCCTTAAATGTGATAGAGTTATAGCTTCTAATATCTTGATAACTGTTGCTATCTCAGCATATATCATGTTCAAAGTTAGATCAATATAGTGCAGAAATATGTAGAACATATTTCTTTAAAAATATTAAGATCGGTCTGAAAGAAACTCAACTGACGCCATGTATATTTCTATCGATCCAGCCTATCAGTTAGTCCAGTTCACATCACGTGATATTTATCCCACTTCTGGTTGGCTGATGGCGTATCAAGATTTGGTGATCAAGAATTAAAATCAGAGTCAGCTTGGTCTGTCCAGCTGACAAGGAGATTGTGGCCTTCATCAGTAGAGAGGCGACATCAGAGTTAACATCCAAGATTGATACAATTCCTCTGGTTTAATTGAAATGTCTTCGGTATGATTGTCAGGGTGATCATAAGAATTCTTACCTGCATTCTTCAAAATATGGTATTTAGATTCACAATAAAGTTTACAATATTGTCTTAATATATTTGTATTACTTCTTTCTTCCTTTGAAATTTGTGCCAGTACTTCTTGTTATCACTAAATATTGAATTATATTAAAATTAGTATCTTAATTCCTCATATATTTTCTAATTTTCAGAAATATTTTAATTCATTATCGTTCTTATTATATATATATTGATTTGTTTCGTCAATTATATCATATTAATGAGCTTATTTTATTTCTTATTTTATCATACATAAAACAGAGAGAGAGGATTGATTTTGTTGAAGGTGTTAAATTGCTAATCGAACTTTTCACAAGGTCAAATTTCTATTAAAATATGATGATATATCAATAAATATTTTTCTTCAAATCACAATGTTATAGATTAGACTTTTAAAATCAGTTTTGATTCATTCACTAAGTATGTATTTAAAATATTAGTTCTCTTTTTTAAAATTTAGATTATATGAAATATAAAAATATACATTTAAGGAAGGGGAAAATATAATTATGAATTCATTTAGAATGGGAAATGGAATTTCTTCCAACTAAAAATTAGTTTACTCCATTGTTATACTCAAAAGATAATCATGAATTATTATAGCATTAAAAAAGTTTATTTCTTATAAAATTATCATTTTAATATTAAGAAGCGTGGAATTACTATAAAAGGAATAGCCTTTGATATTCAACCATTAATATATTCATCTTCTGAATATGGATGACAAATGTTTTTTGATAAAATATATTTTTTATATTTATTGATATATTATGAATAATAATAATAATACAAAAGTTATATATGATTGCTTTGATGAGATCTAATTTTTATGAAGAGGAGGATACGTTCTAACAATCCTTTGTTAAGGAGGGAAGTGAAATCTTCATCTCATTTGTGGAACCGCTATCAATTCACTCCTTCACATCACTCCAAAACATTAGCATAAATGGAAGAACATAACCCTGATTTCAAAGGATGGGAAAATGTATTGAATGCACTGTTATTTGTTTTTCATAAAATATCTAAGATTTAGTAATTTCGTAAAACCAAACTTTCAAAGTGACTCACGTATTGCGACATAGCTTTACCTAAATCAGGGGTCGGCAAACTGAGGCTCTTTGGATGTGAAGCTGCGGCTCTTTATATAATTCCATACGCAAATATTATTCATGCGAGCACTATTTCTTTTAAAAAAAAAAATATATTTTTGGCTCTTCAAAAACTTAGAAATTTTGTAAATTGTAATTTTTTACTCTTCTGACACAAAGGTTTTCCGATCCCTTACCTAGATACATCATATATTGTGAAACGCATGCAGGATAAACTAACAATTAAATATCAAAACCCTATATGATCACACGTATTGTTAACTGATAATGCTTAAAATAGGCGTATGAAAAATGAAGAACTGATGAGAAATTCCAGCGTTGGATTTCCCGAGCAGAAAATTTTATTAAAACGCAGTGAGAAAGATCATCCTCCAGGACTCACCAGGCCCTCAAGTCTGCTTGCTCCATCGCTGATAGATGACAGGCGACTGTCCAATAAACTCCGGCAGCAGTTCATGGAGCATAGGCATAAGAAACTTGGAAAACGACCTCATTTAATTATTCATAATTGGGGCGATATAGAACAACGAAGAAGGACCACAACTCGCAAATTAGAACGAATTATTTTTTTTTTCCCCCTCAATGAATTTTTTTCGCTGCCCTAAAGTTCTTCACAACCCCTCATAAACTCCAATAAATTGTTCGGACAACCCCAAGTCATCTAATATTGCAGCAAAAAAAAAAAAGAAAAAGCTTCGCCCAAAATTCCACCGTGTAGTGACGCTCGTAGGAGCAGCCCCCTTTAATATTTAACGGGTCGTTTTGATGTGTGATGGAATTTAATTTGGCGGAGGGGCTTCGTTCGGATCAATGGCGGAGGAAGGAAATATGATTCCGCCTAATTCTGGCGGCCTGGACAGCGCCATTGTGCGCTGCTATTGACCGCTGCTTATTTTCCATCTGCCGCCGCCGTCCGAACAAAGGACCAGACACACTTCCTGCCCATCGATTGCCGACATCTGGCTCCGCACGTCGCTTTGATTTTTGTTTGCTCGGGACTTTCTGGACAAACCTTATTTTGAAGGTTGGACTCCTGAGGACTTTTGTTTTGAAGGCTGGACTCCTATCTCGGAAGCCATCCGACAGTTTCAATCTCAGAAACGATAGACCGGACGTTGAAATATTAGGTTCTCACACCATTTTACAGAACGTTCAGTCTCCACTTCGATCTTCGAAAAAGAATCCACGTTTGTAGCACCCTCTCATGGCTTCCACTTCGACCAAAATTCTATGTCCAGGAGCACACATTCGTAGTTTACCCTCTCATCTTCCATCAAGAATGTCTGTTTGGAATCCACGATATCCCATTCTGAACAACAATCCATGTTCGGAGCACTCATTCATAGTTTCCATTTTCAAACCTCGACCAAAATCCTATGCCGAGTGTCACCCACCAGTCTCTACCAATAATGTGTGTTCGGAACATACGCCTACCATCTTCACTTCAACCTTGGAACAAGAATCCATGTCTCATCTCCATCACTTTGCAATTAAGGAAGCAAGAACCCTGGCTGTAATTTCTCCGTGTTTTTGAAGCTCCGCCGTGTACCTCATTATGGTATAATCGTCTAATTACTGGAAACACACCCTGCCCAGCCAGGCGGTCTAATCATGTTTAATGATGCTGTCGCACCGCACATTAATGTTGCAGCCCATTACATTAATGTTTGGTAGCTCCTTGGGGGGCGCTGTCCCGTCATTACTGGGAACATCGGACAAGTAACAAAATGTATACATCTTAATTTTCGTCTTTGGAATAAAATATGGCATCAAATTAGAATTACACCTAAGAAATTGAATCTGATATATATACGCCAGTCCTTGCCTCTAGTCTGGTGAGACGGCCATTGGTACCTCCAAAACTTCACATAAAATTCACATATTTGATAATAGTATCTATATATATTTCCATTATCACTGTCTAAACCTCATCAAAGACAGTTACTGGGACCAATAGAGTGGTCTATGGACAGAGGCGTCTGCTTCAATGATGCAAGCGGTAATAAGATAATTACCTAATTATAATTTACAGCATCATCATTTGACCTTTTTTTAAATGAAATAATTAAAATATTTATATAATATTGAAGATAGAGGTTTCGTAGTTTTCTTAACGCTTCGACAAAAAGCATTAGGCAATATCTTGCAACCTCAGAATAATTTTTTAAATATTTTCCAAATGTTTCGTTTTTATTTTTCCTGACGAGGACAAATGATTTTTTTCGAAACTGTTGAAGGAAAAAAAAAAACAATTTTCTGGCCAAAAGTGTATTTTAAAGAACTAAAATATTTATCATTCACGTGATATATATCACGGTTATTGCATTTTTAAACTAGTCTGTATATGTGAAAATGGGTAAAAATATAATTAAATATTATTTATATATTTAGCAATGATAATAATCCATATATTGATATTGTATAGGAATATATATATATATATATATTTTTTTTTTTGCTTATCCCTAGTACACGTGGTACAGGCCATGATAATCATGGTGGGTAGTTAGCGACTGCTTTTACTGTAAGTGCACCACATGTCTACACATGTGAAAAGCAGTTCGACTTTGCACTTACTAATGCCAGAGCCCCGTTTGGTTACTTGCACTCGCTGGTGGGGTTGGACTTTTGCAAGAATCGGGGGCCATTGGAGCATTTTTTTTTTTTTCCTTAAACAGAAAAAAGTGTCCAAAGCGGGTTCGAACCCGGGTCCTAGTGGTCGAAAACCAAACGGTTTAACCAGCCTTCCACCGACCCCCATAGGAATATATGATTTCATTAACCATCGTACACGTGTTAGGACTGGTATAAACCGTCGATGATTTTCGACATCCACAATCAAGGATCGAATCCCGTATTTACCACTTTTTTTTTTTCTGTAGAGAAAATTTCTTCTCAATGGCCCTCGATTCTTTCAAAAGCTCAAA
>CP092867.1:79096740-79173605 GCA_030710605.1 Cordylochernes scorpioides
TAGGATGTGGCCTAGGAATTTGTGAATGGTGGAAAGTACAGTAGAGGTCTGACATAGAGACAAACTTTGAATTCTGGCTAAATCCGGCCTCTCATTTATTTTTATTTATTTATTAATCACCCAGGCGAGCGCGCGCGATATTGAAATATTGGCGCCTATCACGGAGGAAACAAGTAAACGACAAATTATAATTTGAATTAAATATTTACAAATTTACATGTATTAATCGACAGAGTTTATAAAATTTATATAGACAAAGTGGCTGATGTAAGAGAGTTAAATAATTTAAAGAAAAATAGAGGTCTCACTTCATCAAAGACTCTGTTGGGTCGAAAAACTCCTTATGACATGATTTGACATGACAGTCTTAGGTAAGAGTAACCTCCGGGAGAGACCTGTTTATCCAATGTCACTCATGACAGAATTCACTGTGTCTATGATAGATTCATCAGTAAAATTATCTGATTCTCATCAATAACGTAAAAGAGTAATCCATCTGTCGTCAGTGCTAACAACCTTGGCTATATCAGACACTCACTGCATGTAAGTATGTGTAAGATCTGAGTTCGATGCTCGAAGACTTAAGTTTCATGTGAAAAAGTGTAAATAAAATGGTCTTGTGTGAGTTACTGTATGTGGAGTGTCTCAAATGTCGATGCATATAGACTAGAACCTTGTTAAAGAGAGATAGACATAGTCCTGGATGTCCAGCAGTTTCGTGTAGAGTCTAGTCAAGTCCTGTACAGGCTATAGAGCTGAACCTGGAATTTCAGACTGGGGCAATGAGCTTGTATGATCGTTATTCTTACATTTTCAGGCTGAATTAAGATCTTTAAGACATTTTAGAAATATGTAAGTACTTAAAAATATGCTAAAATGTAGAGAAGATCAGGATGGTAAGGGAAAATACCGGCTGAACTTTGATTTGTCCTGGAAATGGGCTGATACGTAATTCCTGAATTAAAGCCAAATACTTACACTTTTAAAAATGATTTTAAGGAAATTATATATTGAATATATATATATAACTTCCTGAAATAAAAGATCAACGTTAAAAAAGAGTCGGTGGACGAGTGGGTAACACCCTCGATTCCCGACAGCCATGAACCGGGATCGAATCCCGCGTTAACATTTTGTTTAATATGTGAATAACCTTCACATATCATTCGTTATTGCAATTATCATAAATAGGTTGTTTTTTAGCGGTACTTAATAGAGTGATTTTGGAACAAGAAGAAGAATGATCAACGATCATAGTTGATATTATTCCTGAGCGAGATGACAGTAAGCTATCAGAAACATTTAATTGCACCACCACCAGAAGAGGCTATTTTTCAAATGAATATTTGAGTGTTTACCATCGTAGACTCTGTAGATGACAAATCTACCTCTTGTGCCGTTTATTCAAAAGTGGATATTGTGAAATACAGATTCATGTCATCAAGGTTTATAAAATCTGTGGGTGACAGTTTCCATATAGAAGGAACTATGTGCAAGATATATCATTCATTTTTGGTTATAAATATTATTTTAATTTCAACATGTGGCTATTCACTTATTTAAAAAAATATTTTGCCTTTCTGTTCTTTGAAGTGAAATAAGAGAGTTGTTATTATCTTTATTCAATAAAAATTGCCTCTTATCTCCCTTATATTTTATCCCCCCATTTTTCTACGTGACAATATAAAAAAGATTCGAAATAGTCAAGTATCTTCTTTAGACACTTATTAAAAAAGAGACTTCACCTTTCTAACATTCATTTTTAAAATAAATACATTTAAAATGAAAGGATTTAAAAGCACGAATGTTTCTTTTATACATAATACAAACTTCTACTGTCCTTACTGCGATGAAAAAATATATTGGAGGGCTTGGCTCATCAGTGGTGAACCCTCCCAGCGGTTTCGCCAATTTAATCCACCAGACCGCTTCTAAGAGCTCTAATACTGTATTGGACGATTCTGCTTATATACGCAGAACTGAAGGGTGGAATCTCAGAAATGATTTTCAAGAAAATTATGGACATAAACTTATAGGACAGTAGATTTACATTCAAATATTTGCATCGAGCAATGCTCTTCCGCAAACAATAAAGACAAGTCCGGTTAGGCATAAATTAACACAAAGCAATAACGCGCCATCTATACATATAAAATGAAAGGATTTAAAAGCACGAATGTTTCTTTTATACATAATACAAACTTCTACTGTCCTTACTGCCACCACTGATGAGCCAAGCCCTCCCAATATATTTTTCATCGCAGTAAGGACAGTAGAAGTTTGTATTATGTATAAAAGAAACATTCGAGCTTTTAAATCCGTTCATTTTATATGTATAGATGGTGCGTAATTGCTTTGTCTTAATTTATGCCTAACTGGCCTTGTCTTTATTGTTTGCTGAAGAGAATTGCTCGATGCAAATATTTGAATGTAAATCTACTGTTCTATAAGCTTATGTCCATAGTTTTCTTGAAAACTATTTCTGAGATTCAATCCTTCAGTTCTGCGTATATAAGCAGAATCGTCCAATACAGTATTAGAGCTCTTAGAAGCGGTCTGGTGGATTAAATTGGCGAAACCGCTGGGAGGGTTCACCACTGATGAGCCAAGCCCTCCCAATATATTTTTTCATCGCAGTAAGGACAGTATAAGTTTGTATTATGTATAAAAGAAACATTCGTGCTTTTAAATCCTTTCATTTTATATGTATAGATGGCGCGTTATTGCTTTGTCTTAATAAATACATTTTGAAATGCCTTTTGAAAATGTTTCTATGCGCAGAACACGCATATACAGCTCCGTGAATAATCCAGACTTTGGCAAATTCAAACATAGAACCAACCAGTGTTCCATGGCTTAGGGATATTGGAAAGGTCGAGAGCTTTCACCCCAATACTATCCTCCTGTACTAGTGCAATTTTAATGAAATAACGGCCGCATCGACAGTTTTGCGAGAGAAGAAGGCTTCTCTCTTTGTGACGAGATCAAATTATTTTTCCAATTTAACCAAATAAAGCGTCTGGACTGGCATAGAATGAAATGGAAGCGAGGGTCGGTGTGGAGAGACAGGCGGGGATCTTCTTCTTGATCTTTCCTCATGACGGCCCAGCATCGACCTCCGGCTTGATACCTCTATAGTTCCACTTCGCTAGGACACACAACGCCATCTGTTTGTCGAGGATTCGGCGCCATTTCTTTTGCTGATATTATCCTATAAGACGGATTTTAGAATTAGTAAACACCTATGAAAATATTTTGGAAAGGCTTTGCTTATCTCCCTCTCTCAGAGGTGAACCTTTCCAGAGATTTCTTCATTTTAATCACCAGATATATGCAACTACTTTAGAATGTTCATTCTGTTTTTATAGTCTGCGTTTGAAGGTTTATCCATGGAGATGAATTTTAACGAAACTATGAAAATAGGCTTCTGTAATTGTAGCACTTTCACAATTATGTTTGTATCGATCACAGTTATTCTTCTTAAAGGACAAAGTAACAATCCTCTTTGGCAACTAAAGAAACTACAACTCACAGCGCCATCTGTATTTAAAAGATGAAATTATCCAGAGATATTTCGTTTAATCATTATAGAGCGAATTTCTACAATTAATAAACTGAAGACGGCTCAATAGAGGTGAACGTTTCTAGCGATTTTACCATGAAGCCTCTTCTAATAGTTTCGTAGAGCACCATCACCAAGAACGAACCATTAGATGCAGACGATATATAGGCAGAATCAAAATATATTATTCGTAGAGCTATCTGGTAGATTGATTTAGTGAAATGGCTGGAATTGTTACCACTTATATATGTCAAGCTTTTCCAAATCTATTTCAGCTTATTCCTATATTAAAAAAAAAAAAGAAGAGTGCAGTATAATTCCATCATCATCAATTGTAGTGTTAACAAAGTTCCTTTGAAACAAGTGCGATGTTTGGAAAGAAGCGGGACAAGCAATGGGTGCTTGCCCTCAAGTGCAATTATCTATATAACTCCACCTATATTGTCGCTTTTGTTTCACAAGAAGACTTCTATATGACTAGAGGTCACTTTGCTTCTCTCTTGTCCACACACAATCACACAATGAATCAATATTCAGAATTTTAATGTCAATGTTATATTTATATATAAAAATAAACAATACGGAGTAAAACCTCTATCACGGAGAAATAAAATCCTCTGCAATACATATAGATAATAAGCAAAACGGCTTCCTAAGGTGAGTTTCTTGCTTTATTGTAATTCATTTCGTGCTTTCGGGTATCACAAACCCTTCTAAAGAAGTATATGATCTCAGGAGATTATATACTCGGTAGAAGGGTTTATGATATCCGAAAGATCGAGGTGATTATAAAATAAAGCAATCTATGATTTCTCATGAGAGTACAAAAGAAATATTTCCCTCGGGGAAATCGGTTTTGTTACGGTGCCAGAAATACGAGTTGAGATCAGACACGGCGCTCTGTCACCTAGCTATTACCTGATATGTCACATGTCTGTTGACAGATTTTGTTTTTGTCAAACTCTCTCGACACATATCCAGTATAATCTAATTTATTCAAAGAAATATTGATACAGAAGAATCTCTCACGAGACATGGTTGAACTCCGTCTCTCCTGAAGGTGGTCCCTCATCAGAAACTGTTTTGGTTTAAACTTGGTTTGACATGGCTGTGTCTATTTAGAGAGCACCCCCAGGAGATGCAGGTTCAGTCATATTTTTAGGCGGTCCCCCTCATGAAAAACTTTATATACAAATATTCTAAAAAGACAAATCTCCATTTTAAATGTCACAATTAAGAGAAACATATTTTATATTAATTTAAAAGGTATATATTGAATCAAAAATAAATTTTTTACCAATTTTTAAGTTGGCTGAACGCCAACCTTTTTCAAGGTGTTACAACATATACAAATATGTGTATACAAACATATACAACTTATATAAATACGTAAACAAATATGTTGTGGAACCTTGAAAAAGGTTGGCGTTCAACCAACTGAAATATTGGTGAATAAATTATTTTTTTGACCCAATATATGCCATTTAAATTAAAGATCTATTTATGAATTGCTTTATTTTTAAAACGTTATTTTCAATTATACCTGAATATTCATATTCCCTTATGTTTAGTTTTGATCGTAGGTTGATGATGTATTGATACCTCTCAGCTCTCAATTATTGTAATCACCGCACAAGTGCGAACAAACTCTAGAAATTCTCTCTTTATTATTTTTTTAAAAATTACAAAAATATATATTTCAATTGTAAATTACTGCGATAAAAAGTCTAAAAAAGATATTCAATTATATTTGAATTATTTCTCGAATAAAATCCGCCCCACGGGACCATTTAAAGTTTAATATGACGACGTATATTGACAGACAGGTAGGTCAGCTAATATTTACATCTTTTCGGTGGGAGAGTTCTCTGCGTTAGTGCCTTGCTGAGGAGACTGGACCCCAAGTGTGAAAAATAGTTCTATTTTATATTATTTTGACACACACAGCATATATGATAATTTCCTCTCCCCAGCTGGATAACTTCCTGGCGCCGCTGATCTTCGTGGGTGGCCACCTCGACGTCGGCTGCAGCTCAGATTGGCGGCGTGTTCCAGTGAAGTACAAGCTGCTCTGCTGGCCGCTGTCAGTGAGGGCATGTGTACTCCATCTAGTAGGTGGATCCCTCCACGACGTCGCAGACAGCTAAAGTCGCCTCGGAGATATAGCGCAGGAACCTCAGCTTCGAGAACTTATTAACATTAGAGGCTGACGGTTACATTACTATTTTGACTTCCTGTACGCTGTGTGGTGGGTTGGAGCGCGCGCTCTGTAGATTAATTCTTTATTTAATTAGTTAACCCAGGTTACTGGAGCGTAAGAAGTCACCAAGTACCCGGACTGTCCTAAGTCTTCTTGGTTTTATTAACAATGTCACTGGAAGTCTAATTCATGAGGTGGAGCCAAGTAGTTTTATTTCTTGGATATTTTATAGATAGGTTAAACAAAGGTGGGGAACTCTAAGAGAGTCGCCGTATTGGAAGGTTGGGCAAAAAAATGAAGATTATACAAACATCGCGTCTAACGCTTAACTTCCTTTAGCCGTGAATACTTTGTACAACGATAACAGTCGAAGATGGTATAAACGCCCCTACCTTCAACATGTCACCGATTATTTTGCAAGATATTATTACTTTTTATATTTATAAGGTATGTCTATATATAGAGATTTAAAATCCCAATTAGGTGTTTTATTATAGGTGAAAATATATACTTTTTTTTGCTAAACCGACTTAGATAATTCAAATCACGCCTCTAAATTCCGACTTAGACAACCAGCTACTCATAATCCAGCCTTGTATAAAACTATGAGGATGCTGATAATTATGTTTTTTTCTGTCAATTTTATACTAATTATTGTTATTTAAGAAAAAGAACTGATTGTTCTTAACTGCTTGTATATAAGTTTATGCTAAGCCCTTCCTTTATCTCTTCCCTTTATTTGATACACTGTAAATAACATTGGTGATTACTGGTACTATTACTGTTATTCCTATATGTGCCCTTCATTTCTTCGTGGAGAATATGTATAAGACCAATAGGGGGTTCTTAATAAAGTTTTTGTTACTGTTGTATGAAAGGAAAAAAAAAGAAGATAATTATGGACATTAAAGAAATTGATATTGGAAATACAAAAAGTGTTAAATCTCAGGACCAAGGGGGTGCAGTGAGGAAACACTCGGCGAGGAATGCTGGGTGTGTCTTGCAGGGACAGCAGACCCCCACCCCTCAAATTAAGCGATGAACGATTGGGAATTGCAATTATCAAAATTGCAGCTTGATACCGGCAGTTCTTACGTTTTAATGGTATAATTCGACTGTATGTACATTTGTCTTTCGGTGTAATCGCTTCCCGCCGCCGCCATTCCTCCGTCAGACGCCTGATAAATGGCCCAAATAATTGTGCAAGTAACGGTTTCGTAAATTCTTCCTCATAGACGCACTGATTGCCCAACAGTCATTAGGCTTTGTAATTTTTTGGTGGCAATAGTCTATGTATATATCCGGGAGTGGGTTGGAAATACCTCGTGAGGACTGAACAGTGAAACAGTTACCGGAGATCCCGAATCTCAAGGACAAACATCCCTGCTTAGATAACCAGCTGTCTGTTGGGAAGGCGTTCGTCCTAGGGCAAGACCACCAGATGTCCTCCCTCTAGCTCTACATATACTTATCTATTCAGTCGACTGATTTATGTGAGGTTCCCCTTGCGATCCACTTATAGACTTTTCCAGCGAACTCTTCAACAGTCGCCGTGTACATTGTCGATGTTCGTTTATCTATGCCTATACAGGAAAACTTCATATTAATGACCTATTTTATAAGTGACCAACCTTGTCAAATAAAAATTGGCCTGAAAAAAATCCAAACTCTAATTTTTCCAGGAGATACCTACCGTAGATGTTGCCATGTGGAAAATTAGGAAAAACAAACTTCAGGAATACACAGAAATATTTATTTAAAGATACAAATTATAAATGATAAAAAAGATAAACAATGAAGGAAGTTTACAGAGTAGTAGCAAAATATAAATTTAAAATTGATAATCTGTTTATAAAATAATAAATATTTTGCTAAATACATATATATTATTTTAAAAATAAGGCTTATTTTGGATTTAAATATGATTATTTATTTACCGATATTTCGATGGATCAATCTTCCATCTTTTACGAGGTGTTTTGCAGTGAAGCACGCAGCAGGTCGCGCGCCCCAGGTGAGCCACTAGACGTCTTCTAAGCTTATTGGGCGATGAACCATCTAATATATACAATCTAAACAGAGTAAATATAATCAAAATAAAAGTGATATATGTAAATGACTATTGAAATTAAGAGATATCAAATTAATTAAAGAAAAAGTGATATATGTAAATGACTAAGTGATATATGTAAATGACTAATGAAAATTAAGAGATATCGAATTAATTAAACAAATAAAATATCATGAAAATTGAAATAACTGTGTAACAAATATACATAAGTAGTAATAGATATCCGATTAAAAATGGAATAAAATAACCATGTAAATAGCATAATCATCTAAGAGGTTCTAAACTGGGTATATATATCTGGCAAGTCAATCTTTTCTATTGATACTATTTTTATTCTCTAATGAGCTCCAGCTTTCTAAAAATAAACGGCAATGTTTTTCTTTGATGTTTTGATGAATTATAGATGTGTGATCGAAGTCTGGAGTGTGACTATTGTTGAATGCATGATCTACTAGTAGAGATGTCGGGTTATGGCGCTTTAGTGCGGATTTGTGTTGGTTAATTCTTTCAGATAAAGGTTTGCTGGTTTCTCCTATGTATATTGCCTGGCAGGATTTGCATGGTATTTTGTAAACCACATTCGCTCTATCTTCTGGCTTGTAGATTTGTTTTGTATCAGGGTGACGGAAGATGCTTCTTAAATTCTGATTGGGTTGATATCTGGTTGTAATATTGTGTGTTTTTAAACTTCTGGCTATTCTTTCACAGCCATAGCTGTAAGGTAGGGAGCAAAACATGTTCGGGGTTGAGATCTGTGTATTGTTCGTGGATGGAATTTTTGGTGTATATAATTGCTTTTTGATGAATTCTTTAGGATAATTATTGTTTTGAAGTTCTTGAAATAATCTAGCTTTTTCAATTTTTTCATCAGTTTTATCTGTAAAATGTGTAGTCAACCTCTTGATAGTGTTTTGACCCCGCAACCTTATGGCAGATGGGACCAAAGAATTGAAGTTCAGGTAACTTCCTGTGTGGGTTGGTTTTCGATAAATTTTCGTTTCAATTTTATTTTGATTTCTGGTCAGTTGTAAGTCCAAAAATGGTAGAGATCTATTTTCTTCTAATTCATAGTGAATTTCAGAAAGGGTCTGAGACTATTAAGAAAATTTATAATTATGGAAACATCCACCTCTGTGATGCATAAAACATCAATGTAGCGTTTCCACATTAAAATTTGTAGTTGTGTGGATTCAACGATTAACTTGTCAATCTTATCCATGAAGACATTGGCTAATGCAGATGATATAGGATTTCCCATTGAAGTCCCTTGACCTGTTTGAATATCATCTGCATTAGCCAATGTCTTCATGGATAAGATTGACAAGTTAATCGTTGAATCCACACAACTACAAATTTTAATGTGGAAACGCTACATTGATGATGTTTTATGCATCACAGAGGTGGATGTTTCCATATTATACATTTTCTTAATAGTCTCAGACCTTTCTGAAATTCACTTATGAATTAGAAGAAAATAGATCTCTACCATTTTGGACTTACAACTGACCAGAAATCAAAAAAATTGAAACGAAAATTTATCGAAAACCAACCCACACAGGAAGTTACCTGAACTTCAATTCTTTTGGTCCCATCTGCCATAAGGTTGCGGTGGTCAAAACACTATCCAAGAGGTTGACTACACATTTTACAGATAAAACTGATGAAAAAATTGAAAAAGCTAGATTATTTCAAGAACTTCAAAACAATAATTATCCTAAAGAATTCATCAAAAAGCAATTATATACACCAAAAATTCCATCCACGAACAATACACAGATCTCAACCCCGAACATGTTTTGCTCCCTACCTTACAGCTATGGCTGTGAAAGAATAGCCAGAAGTTTAAAAAAACACAATATTACAACCAGATATCAACCCAATCAGAATTTAAGAACATCTTCCGTCCACCCTGATACAAAACAAATCTACAAGCCAGAAGATAGAGCGAATGTGGTTTACAAAATACCATGCAAATCCTGCCAGGAAATATACATAGGAGAAACCAGCAAACCTTTATCTGAAAGAATTAACCAACACAAATCCGCACTAAAGCGCCATAACCCGACATCTCTACTAGTAGATCATGCATTCAACAATAGTCACACTCCAGACTTCGATCACACATCTATAATTCATCAAAACATCAAAGAAAAACATTGCCGTTTATTTTTAGAAAGCTGGAGCTCATTAGAGAATAAAAATAGTATCAATAGAAAGATTGATTGCCAGATATATATACCAGTTTAGAACCTCTTAGATGATTATGCTATTTACATGGTTATTTTATTCCATTTTTAATCGGATATCTATTACTACTATTTGTATATTTGTTACACAGTTTATTTCAATTTTCATGATTTTTATTTGTTTAATTAATTCGATATCTCTTAATTTTCATTAGTCATTTACATATATCACTTAGTCATTTACATATATCACTTTTTCTTTAATTAATTTGATATCTCTTAATTTCAATAGTCATTTACATATATCACTTTTATTTTGATTATATTTACTCTGTTTAGATTGTATATATTAGATGGTTCATCGCCCAATAAGCCCGCACTGCACTTGTGTTACTACCCCAAAGTCTGGAAGCATGCTATCATAATTCCAATTCAAAAAAATCCGCTAAATCCCCTGAAGATCTAAGACCTATCAGACTCCTCTCCACCATCGGCAAAATTTACGAAAGATTATTCTACTTAGACTTCAGTTGTACTTGGACAACTCTAACTTCATCATCCCGCAGCAATTCGGATTTAGAAGGGGGCACTCAACAACTCACCAACTCATTGCAGTTCTGGACTACATCCAGATAAGAAGATCCCACAAGGAAGTGGTAGGTGCTGTCTTCTAGATTTTGCGAAAGCATTTGATAAAGTTTGGCATAATGGCCTTATAAAGAAACTCACTAAACACCAGTTTCCAAGTGACATTATCAATTTTATGCAGAATTATCTACAGGGCAGGACATTTTCAGTCAAGCAAGGAAATTTTATAACTGAACCAAAGCCAATCCAGACTGGAGTACCTCAAGGCTCTATCCTCGGACCCTACCTTTTCAATATTTACATTAATGACATCCCACTGCACTCTAAATGTAAACTTAAGCTCTTCGCAGATGACACAGCAATTTTATTAAACTCTAAATCAGTCCAACCTATTGGTTACTCAGCTTCAGAATTACCTAAATGACATAATCAAATGGTGTAATGAGTGGAAACTAGACATTAACCCAACTAAGACTCAAGCAATAGTTTTTTCCCCCAAGAGATAACAAAAAATTCAAGCCACAAACCAACTTGACAGTAAACTCAAGCACTATTAGTTGGGCCGACCATGCCAAGTATCTTGGTGTCACTTTGGATTCGAAATTAAAATTTAACCTACATGTCCAAAACACCATAAGAAAAGGCAAAGATAGCCAAAATATCTCTATCAAGCCTGCTTAATTTTAAAAGTAATTTAACAACAAAGCATAAATTCACGTTGTACAAAACCTGCATTCTACCCATCATCACTACGCACTACCAGTCTGGGGCAAATATATCACACCTACGGATAAAAAAAGAATAGATGCCTTCATGAGGATTTGCTTACGAACCACTATAGGAGCCCCATTCAATCTTTCAAACAAAATTCTCAAAGAAGATCTCAACCAGCCAAATATAGAAGAGATTTATCAAGACTCTGCGACAAGACTATTCTCGCAATTTCAAAAATCCTCAAATCCAACTATACAAGAAATTGTTCAAAACCAAGGTGACCTCAGCCACCGAATCCGACGACCTGGACCCAATGGCTAGCTGACAGCCAAACACCCAACAACTGCCCTCTGTAAGGTTCGGGCCACTCCAGCATCACAACTCGCCATGTGTAAATAATATGGACAAGGTGACTCGCGAGCTGTGCTCGAATGTAACACCTGCAAATTGAGATGAAATAAATAAAAAACAATAAGCTTAGAAGACGTCTAGTGGCTCACCTGGGGCGCGCGACCTGCTGCGTGCTTCACTGCAAAACACCTCGTAAAAGATGGTGAAGATTGATCCATCGAAATATCGGTAAATAAATAATCATATTTAAATCCAAAATAAGCCTTATTTTAAAATATAAATGTATTATGGATTGCTCTATATTCAGAACATATATATACTCTATAAAACGAAAATTAAAATTATACCGCGAATGTTTCTTTTAAAATCGAAATTTATTTTCAAAGAGAAATAGCGACATTTCTAACTTTGGAGGAGGTATAGAAAGGTGAAACATGAAGAGTAATGGAGAACGGAAAAATAAAAGTGTCCAGGGGCGGGAATCGAACCCACACCCTTCTGCTTACCGGCAGGTGCCTTGTCCACTCGGCTACCCTGGACGTATTTTTCCGTTCATAACTTATATTTAAAGTGACATTTAAAATACAATATAACGCGGCTGATGATTGTAAAACGAAAATTAAAATTATACCGCGAATGTTTCTTTTAAAAAAATCGAAATTTATTTTCAAAAGAGAAATAGCGACATTTCTAACTTTGAGGATGAGGTATAGAAAGGTGAAACATGAAGAGTAATGGAGAACGGAAAAATAAAAAGTGTCCAGGGGCGGAATCGAACCCACCCCTTCTGCTTACCGGGCAGTGCCTTGTCCACACGGCTACCCTGGAGAAATGTCGCTATTTCTCTTGAAAATAAATTTCGATTTTTAAAAGAAACATTCGCGGTATAATTTTAATTTTCGTTTTACAATCATCAGCCGCGTTATATTGTATTTTAAATGTCAACTTTAAATATAAGTTATGAACGGAAAAAATACGTCCAGGGTAGCCGAGTGGACAAGGCACCTGCCCGGTAAGCAGAAGGGTGTGGGTTCGATTCCCGCCCCTGGACACTTTTTATTTTTCCGTTCTCCATTACTCTTCATGTTTCACCTTTCTATACCTCATCCTCAAAGTTAGAAATGTCGCTATTTCTCTTTGAAAATAAATTTCGATTTTTAAAAGAAACATTCGCGGTATAATTTTAATTTTCGTTTTACAATCATCAGCCGCGTTATATTGTATTTTGAATATTATACTCTATAACAAAAAAATCGACGCACCAAGAAGCAGTTGTCCGATTTATATGAAAATACGTATACAAAGAGGTTTCGACCAAACATGCAAATGATTGAAATTTTCTGGCCGATTTATGCAAAAGCAAGAGCTCCAGCGCATCTGAACTGCGCATCTAGTACGAGCTTTCTAGACTCAATATTCGGCGCGGCACGAGCTGATTTCAGAATTTCCGTTTAATATTTTAGCAGTGCGCCTATTTCTACTGTATCAATGCCTCGCCGAAAGATTCGTGCTCATTTCGAACATATGTCAGGGTTTGAAACTGGTTGTGGATTGAAAGAGGCTGGTTAGTCTAATCGACTAATCGCGCGACATCTGTGTCGAAGTGTTGCGGCTATTAGGCGATGTTGGCAAAAGCGGGTCAACAACGGAAGTATGCAACGTCAGGACGGCAGCGGTCGACCAAGGGCAACAACAAAACGGGAGGACAGAGCAATTGTCAGAATGGCTGTCGCAGCACCGGAATCCACGTTATCTACCATCCAACGTGTGACCGGCATAAAGTGTCCAAAATGACCATCAACAGGCGACTGAGAGAGCGGAATCTAAGAGCTCGCCGACCGTTACGATGCCTATCCCTCACACCCGTGTAGCGACAAGTCCGACTACAGTGGTGTCGGGAGCGATCAACTTGGAACTGCGCTGACTGGGGACGTATAGTCTTACTGTGTCCTGACGACCGTCGCAAACGTGTCTGGAGACGTCCTGGGCAGCGTGTGGATCCTGGTCTTACTGTCGAACACCACACAGGTCCACAACAAAGCGTTAAGGTCTGGGGTGCCATTTCATTTGATAACAGGACCCCATTGGTAGTCATTCCTGTCACCCTGACAGCTCAGCGGTACGTAGATGACATTCTACGGGCTGTTTTGTTGCCGTTCCTCTTACATCACCCCGGGCTTACTTTTCAACAAGATAATGCCCGGCCACACACGGCACGTGTTAGTATGGATTGTCTTCAATCTTGTCGAACTCTTCCGTGGCCAGCAAGGTCGCCTGATCTCTCGCCCATAGAGCACATCTGGGACGTGATGGGAAGGCGATTGCAACCATCCCGGAATGTTGACTATTTAGCCCGACAGTTGGAAACAAATTGGCAAGAAATATCCCGCAGCACACAATCCAGAATCTTTATCAGTCCATGACAGGCCGGGTGGCAGCCTGCATCCAGGCCAGTGCGGGTCCAACGACATATTGACATTCTCAATTTGTGACGATCAAACTCTGAAATAAAACAATTAATTGTTCTGAAATTTTAATAGTTTCCCCCTTATACATGCTTTTTACATACACCAATTTTTGTCCTAAGCTGACAACTCCTTCTCGGTGCGTCGATTTTTTTTGTTATACAGTGTATATTATACTTGCGGATATGTACCCGGCTTCGCCCGGGTTTTATCCGAGTGAAAGTGTGCCTAACGAATATTATTAATAATAATATTCCGGGCAACACACATAATATTATGATAATAATATTCGTTACATTATATATTTATATAATATATAATATATATTTTTCGAGAAAACATATCCACTCTCTATACTTAATAGATTTTTAAAAAGATATATATAAATAAAAATATCTAAAGATATACTATATTATCTTAGCCAAAAGGCCGAGAAACGATATTTTATATATAGAAATGACCTGGCTCGTGTCTTCTGCTCGAGTGAATGTTTCGCTGGTAAAATTTTGTTCCTGCCTACTAATAATTATTATCTGGCTTCGCCCATGGCCTGCTTTAGTGAATATTCTCCTAAAGAATTTTGTTTATGTCAATCAATAATGATACAGCAATATTGTCATCATCATTTCTGACTAAAAAAATATTGTTGCTCAGTACTTTTAATTATAATTTTTCTTGCTTAAAAGTGCGACAAAAAACTCTTCCAGATATAATTTTTTTCCCGGTTCCTTGAAAAATACTCGATAAATTGAATAAGATCAATATTAATTGGTCCACTCGGTAATTTGAAATTGAAGGAATAGTATCTTGCCACAAACGAACATTTGTAAATAACTGTATTTAGCGAATATACCCGGCTTCGCCCGGTTTTTATCCGAGTAAAAGTTTGCCTAACGAACATTTGTTAAAATGATTCTAGAAAACATCCAATCCACCTATATATAGATTTATAAACGTATATAAATATACAAATATTGTTATATGGGTTTAAATATATTTTTTTGAAACACATAATTTTTTTGAAAACATTTATTAAATTTTAAATAGGATATTTTCTTTAAATATATATTAATATTGAAATGCAAAGTTTTTTTACAACGTCATTGGAAGATTATATTACTAAATCCTCAAATTAAATTCATTATACTTGGAACATATTTTAGCATTTTTACAATTTATAATTATAATTTCACCAGAAGCCGCTAAAGGCGCTGCTTGCGAGTGAAAGTAGAAAATTTGCAAATAAAATTGCAACGAATATTTATTTCAAAACAAATTCAAACCAGAAACCATCCCAGTAGTAAATAGCTTCCTTAAGTTTACGGCGATTGGATAATCTTACCATTTAAAAACATTCATCGTGCAAACAACTACATGTAAAATTTTTAACCAATATAATTCATTTATCGTCGCGAACAGTGCTGTGCCAAGCGGTAAAAGGCTGGAACTAACGCTTTTTGGTTTTACATTTTTAAAAAAGCACATTAACCTTTTTAGTTTTTTGAATAGCCTATATATTAAACGAAATCTCCAGCTGCCTACATGCGAAATTTCATAATGATTGATTCTGTAGATTTTGCGCAACGCGATAAAAAACATCGATTTTGGGTTTCATTTTTATAGATATAAGAATTATATATTTATATTTAAATGAGGTTAAAATAATCACGCCTATCTATACTCTAAAGTTGAATTTTTGTATATCACAAAATGTTTTCTGAAACAGCGAAAAATATGGACGTGATATATGTCCAGGTAACTGTGAAAGAAATATCTGTACCAACAACCATATTTTATGTTCATTCTTGAACTGTGAAATTCAAATTTGCGTTTTGTTTATTTAAAAACGAATAAAATATCCTTTCTTTATTCAGATAATGAACATGCCTACCAAAAATTATATTCATATTCAACAAATTTGCTCTACTTCGTCGATATCATTTCATGATCTCAACAAACATTTTGGCAAAGGTACAAATAGAAGAAGTCAAGTTTGAAGATGGTTCAATAACTTGAAATCGAGTGCTACAAACCCCATAATTGAAGAAGAAATCCATCTGTTCGTGGCATGAATGTTCAGTAAAAGTTACTAAGAAGCACTTTGCCACTTGTCTTGAATTGTTTTATTTTCTTTGGGTTTTAGAGTTAGGAGTAGCTACCACATGATTTTAGATTACATGAATTTGACTTAGATTTTGATACTAGTGGTAGAGAGAGAGAGAAAAAAGAAAACTATTAATTAACCAAACTAGAAATTTGCATACATGTTGATTGCTTTAAAATTTACATATTAAAGATTTATATTGTACAATTGAATTTAGAATATTTTGACTTAATTTTCATATATAAAATTGAATTTAAGGAAATTATTAACTATAGGATCCAACATACTCCCCGGCTGGGAAGAGATGACCAGAAAATAAAAAAAAATAAAAATAAAAAAAAGAGTTCCAATAGTATAGATGCTGGAGTAATTGGATTCCGACTATGTAGCTAAGATTACAATTCTCATTGTTTGAAAGGTAATGGAATCAGCTTCCATCTTTGAGTATCCGATTGAGGTGAATCTTGGATGAGATTTTCAGATTCGTTGGCCAGTTCTCTTTCGGGAACTGCTGGATTATCAGACTCTGCGGCTGCTAAGCCGGATTCAATAGGATCTTCCCAAGGTTTTGATTCAGCCTTTATGCATGAGCCTTGTTCGGTCGATTCCTCTAAATGTTCTTTGGAGAGTTGTCGACTTTCTGCCGCCTTCTCAAAATCTTCCAGATTGACTGCCTTTTCTAAAGCTTCGGGTCTTAAGACTTCTTTCTTCAAGATTTCTGGCCATTCTATATATGCCGATGAACTGTAATTTTCATCGTCGTCTTCAGATTCCTTGACGTCTTCTAAGCATAGAGAATCGATGGGTTTCCAGCGGGATAATTTAGCCTTTTCACCGCTCTGTAGATAATCCTTTGTTGATGTATCCACAATTTCAACAGGTACAACTTTCTCTTTGCTTGACGATTCATTAGCTTCTGTATAAACATTGATTATGCCACTGGTAGCCTCTTTAGGTCGATTAAGATCAGCTTCAACTACATTGAGGTGAGCTGAGTCATCATGGCACAGTTCTTTCTTATCCAGAGCTTCTGCACTGACCACTGGTTCTTTCGAATATTTGCCTTCCGATTTATCAATAACCGAAACTTCGGAGATTTCAATCTTTGGAGTCCCGATATCTTTGTTAGACTCTTCGTCTTCAATGACAAAAGTGGTTTCTAAAATTGAAGAATCTTCTTGATTCTCATCAATAGCCTCAGGAATGTCGGCATTCTCAGTTAAGAGAATTTTGATAAGTGATTCCTGGCGTGGGGGTTTCGGTTGTAAGAGAGGGAAGTTTTGATTTTCATTTAAATAGGAATACTTGAGTCTACCTCCAACTCTTAGAAGTCCTTGAGTGTCTAAAAAGGGATTTAGAGAAGTTAGCTTGTTGGACAGAGGTAGTTGTTTGTTTGACTTCAGTAATTTTATTTCTGTGCAGAATTCAACTTGCTGGATTGATTTGACTAAGACTTGAATTGCCTTTGTTAATTCTCTTGTTGTCAAAGGTCCTTTCTGACGAATTGGATCAAAGAGGAGGCAATTGTAGTAGAATCTCCAACACCAAGCTGTTATTCGGATCAATTTGGTCATTGTGGAATACCTTTCAATGAATTCTAGATTTAACATAGTTTCTGAATTTTGAATTAAGGTTGTTTGATCCAACACTTGACCCTCACCGACTTCTTCTTGAATGATATTGAGATTTACTTGGGTTGGTGAAGAAGGAATATATCGAACATTATTTTCTTGAAGCCAAATAGGACCCCGCCACCAAATTCTATGATTGACCAAGTCTTGAGGCATGATTCCTCTTGATGCGCAATCAGCTGGATTATCTTGACTGGATACATGGAACCAATCAGTGACTTGAGTCAAATTTTGAATTGACGACACTCTGTTCGAAACAAAGGCCTTCCATCTGCTGGCATCTGATCTTATCCAATCTATGCAGATTTGTGAATCAGTCCACAAAAAGGTTTTGTCAGGTTGAAAAGGAAATGATTCAAGAATGACTTGATTCAGTTGAGCCAAAAGCAATGCTGCACTTAGTTCAAGTCTTGGAATTGTAATGGTCTTTAATGGTGCAACCTTAGTTTTTGAGGTTATCAGATTGATTTTGATCTTTTGAATTTTGAATCTAGTTTTCAAGTAAAAAACTGCTGAATAAGCATTAAGGGATGCATCACAAAATCCATGTAGTTGTAATTCTTCTATTTCAGAAGATGAACTGTTCAGGTATCTTGGTATTTTGATTTCCTTTAGGCACGATAGTTGAGTTTGGAATTTATTCCAATTTGACTTTATATCTGATTCAATTGGTTCATCCCATGAAGTTTTCTCAGCAGGAAGTTGACGTTTTCGCCTATAATAGGGTGGTGGCTTTATCTTAGGAATAATCGAAGTTTCTTTCTTAGATGAGAGTGGTTCACTTGACTGAGAAGCGAGAGGTTGTTCTGGAGTGGATGGTTGACTTGATTCAGAAGGAAGTAATTGGTTTTGTTTAGAAGTAATTTGTGGAGTTAACTTGGAGATACGTGACTTTTTAGATTTACTTGGAATTTCTTCAGATTTACTTGGATTATCTTCGGATCTACTTAGATTTTCTTCAGATTTACTTGAATTATCTTCAGATTCTTCTATAGGGGAGCATGAAAAATTGGAGTTCTGAGACATCTGTGGCTCTGTATAATCCCCAGAACATCGGCAACTCTCTGAACCTCTGGTGGGAGATGTAGGGGACTTGGGCCCACTTTGGGCCTTGAAATCTTCAACAGAAGCCGATGAGAGAGTATAACTCTGCTCTGGGCTCATCGGGTAGGATGGCAGATTATCAACTCGGTTCTGGCTCTCTATAGAGTCTTCTTCTATAGGAATTGGAATCTGCTTGGAGCACCCAGGGCTTGATGGAATTTCGACCAAAGGGGACATGGCCTCTTTCAGGCTGTGAACTGATACTTGTAAGGGAGTTGGAGAGTTGTGTTTGGAGCTCTGTAGGCTCAAAGTTAGAGACGGTGACCCTTGAACAGAGTCTGGTAGACTTGGAGAGGTCTGAATGGACCCCGGCAGACTTGGAAAGTTCTGAGTGAACTCCTTTAGACTTGGAGAGTTCTGAGTGAACTCCTTTAGACTTGGAGAGTTCTGAATGGACTCTTGTAGACTTGGAGATGGGGCATTCTTTATACCCAACTTGGCCTTAGAAATTGGGACATCTTCAAGTTCCCAGAATTTTCTTATGCTGGAATCAAGTTCAGTGGTACAGTGATTGATTACCGAAGTATTCGACTTAATAGTTGAATGGATTCTCCCAGAAACAAGCCAACCTAACTTGGTATTAAGTGCTATAGGATGGTGCTTTAAATCTGTTTTATGACCTAGAATTATTTCTACAAAGGTATCTGCACCCAAAATTAGGTCTATGGGCTTGGTGACATAGAATTCTGGGTCTGCCAAGAGCAAATTTTCTAAATGAGGAAAGTCTGCTGACTGAATTTGGAAGTTTGGAAGGTCTGCAGTTACCCTCCCAACCACAAATGCTCTGGCAGAAAATAATTGATCATTATGATGTGGGGTGAACTCTATTTCAACCTGCGATGTTGTCCTGTTGACAACAATGTCACCTACACCTTTTAGTGTATAAGAATTTTTCCTTTTTTCAAGTCCCAACTTGTGGCAACATTGTTCTGAAATTAGGCTTATTTGGGACCCATTGTCCACTAATGCTCTACATAGCACAAATGAGCCATCCTTCGCCTTGACTTTAATAAGGGCTGTTGACAGTAGAATATTTGTTTCCGTTTCCAAAGGCATCACATTACAGATGGTATTTGTTGAAATCAACATCTCTTGAGAGGTTGTTGGTTGTGAAATGGATGGTTCAGAGTTGTATTGATGCAGAAGAGTATGATGGTTCTGCTTGCAGTTTTTACATCTTGATGTGATGAGACATTTGGATATCTCATGATTTGCTCTAAGGCAATTTTGACAAAGTTTATGTTTTTTAACTAATTCTCATTTTTTAGGCAAGGGAAGATTTATGAATCTATGGCAGTCATTTAGTTTATGAATTTGATGACATAAAATACAATTTTGACCTTTGTTGACATAAAGGCCGTGAGCCATCATATTTTTGCTAGAGGTTTTTTGTTCCTGGAACAAAGGAATTCTCATACCTTGCAGGCTTCTAGCATGTTTTTCTAAAAAATTCACAAAGTTTTCAAATGTTGGATATTCTTCATTTTGAAGGGTTAATTCCCATTCTTTCCTGAGGGCTTCACCGATTCTTTTTTCAAAAAAATTGATCAGGATTAGATCTGTTAATGTGTTTTTTCTCAAGTCCTAGCACTGAGAGATTTCTAATGCCTTCATTGCAAACATCAAGGATTTCATAGAGAGAACCAGCCGAAATAGATTTTAATGGCCTTATGGAGAATATTTTGTTGATTTGTGAAAAAGCCAATTCTCTTCTGTTATTAAATCTATTGCATAAGGTATCCCATGCTTGCTGGTAGTTTTTGTCAGAAATGGGAAAACCCCGAATCAACTTTTCCGCAGGACCCTTAACAGATGCATTTAGATATTGAAATTTTTGTATTTCCGTTAGTGTTTGATTTGAATTAATGGTGGAGTTAAATATTTCTCTAAAACTAAGCCAATTGGCTGAATCACCATTGAAAATGGGTAAATTTATCTTAGGTAAATTAACATTGGATTCGGGCAGTTGTTTATCACTATGAATATTTTCTTTGGTTTCAATCAAAGATAAAGCTTCCTCAATAGACACCAACATATTAAAAATATCCTCTTTGGCTTTTGAATAATCGTCATATTGTTTATCATCTAACTCTGATTCTAATAATGTGTTGATAACTTGATTTAGGCTAATTTCACTTTCATTAACTTTTTGTTGGAATAGCTTTAATCTATGTATGTTTTTGGATTCTACAATAGCTTTATTTTTTGATTCCAGATCCTTTATTTCCTGAATAATAAAGTTGAATTTGTGCCGAATTTTAACTTCAGATTTGGGCATGACTTTATTTTAAGAATTTTAAGTTTTCAAATGGCTTACCTTAATTTTTTAAAGTATCCGGCTCGAGGGACCATAATGTTCGTGGCATGAATGTTCAGTAAAAGTTACTAAGAAGCACTTTGCCACTTGTCTTGAATTGTTTTATTTTCTTTGGGTTTTAGAGTTAGGAGTAGCTACCACATGATTTTAGATTACATGAATTTGACTTAGATTTTGATACTAGTGGTAGAGAGAGAGAGAAAAAAGAAAACTATTAATTAACCAAACTAGAAATTTGCATACATGTTGATTGCTTTAAAATTTACATATTAAAGATTTATATTGTACAATTGAATTTAGAATATTTTGACTTAATTTTCATATATAAAATTGAATTTAAGGAAATTATTAACTATAGGATCCAACACCATCAATTGATGACCAGAAACTTCTAGCAGACGTGGCAAAGGACGAAAGCTCGACCACGAGAATGTTGACCGAAGTCTTAAATCTGGACCATTCGGCCATCCTTCGTCATTTCAAAAAGCTTAGAAGCAATCATTGTTGAATTTGTAGGATTGGCATAATTTGGTTTTCTCAATTCCTCATAATTATGCCTAATAAAATTTAAAGTAAGTCATCAATATTTAGTTGCCAGATCAGAAACTACAGATGTATTAAGGGGCCCATGCCATAAGAGAAAACTCTTTAGAAACGCTTTAGTGCCTATAACCACGCAGGGTTGTCTATTACGTGCATTTAAAACCGTGCTAAGCCCTAAGGTGTACTGGCATCCATTTTCTTGACTTCTTGAGTGCCTTTTTTATTGGATATTATTTTTATATACAAAATATCCTTGGCTGATTAAATTTAGATAATTGTCAAACTAATTAATAATCTCCTTATATGAGCAGTATATAGAAGAGAGAAAGAGAGCGAAGTTTCCAACCTCTCAGTTTATCTCTACAGGCGCTGTACGTAATTCTAGGGTGTTACCTCTGTAGAAGCACCGAAACAGTTTAAAAGTGTGTTGTGACGCTGTTTTAATAAAAGAAACTTTACTCCTTCGCTCCTATGTGCCTTCCGTTTTAAAATATTGTAGCATAATATTGGTTATTTTTAGCCATCGAGTATCAAATCGTAGATGAAATGCATAATATACAAATAAATATACTTGATAAAAAATTAAAAGATTTGCATGAAATTTCTATAGCCCACCATGATCAACCTACAACATGTTGCATGTTGTTGCCATTTCCATAACAACTTCTCCAAATACAATAAACTCATTCTGATATCTTTAATGTCCAAAGACAGCATAAACAGGATGCTTGATCTTTCTCAGAAATTTCAATTAATTCAAAGCAGATAATTCCATAGAAAAATTCTTCCAAATCGTCTAAAGTTAAACAATTTTAGTTATTTTTAATTTTAAATACTTGTGCGTGTATAGATTATATGTATGTTGTGGATCCATTAGCCTGATGGAGAGCGACCGCGAGAAAGATTTTACACCTTGTAAATAAATAATAAAAACTCGGTAAATCTTTCAACTTATTTATTAAGTAAAAGAATATTAATTATAATATTTGTGGTTACTTAGAAAATTGTTTGCTTTGCCTCTCCTCTATTTTATGTCTCTACGGTTGAATTGTTTTGATAAAAATACATTTCATTATCCTCCAGAGTAGTGGAAGTGGTGGTACATATCGCAAGTACGACATGACCATCATGGTGGGTTGTAAGCAACTGATTTTACTGTAAGTACACCACATATATACACACGTAGAAAGCAGTTCGAATTTACACTTACAAAGTACCAGAGCGCCGTTTGGTTACTTGCGCTCAAGGTGGGGTTGGACCTTGCCAAGAATCGTTAATCATTAAGGTAATTATTTTCAGGAAAAAAGAGCCCAATGCGGGACTCGATCCTGGGCTGTGGCTGCCGAAATCGACTACTTATAGCATTCCCCTTTAGCATGGCCCCTGCGCAAGGATGACACGCAAAATCGTGAAGCGTTCCATACTTATAGCATTCCCCGCTAATCCTTCCCTAGGTGACAATATTGGACGCTATCTAAGAAAGATGAAACTGGCAAGACGATGTCATCTGTTGTAGATACCCGGGACAAGTGTATGTTGTGATTATCAGACGCTGGGACAATTAAAAACAGCTTACAACCTCTATATGCACACCCACGAAACGTTTGCTCAAGAATTTTATATATACAAACTTTTAACCGATTTTTTAAAACAAAACCAAAACTAAGATTCTACCCTTCAATGTCGCATATATATAAAAATAATATTCCATGCAGTTTTTTAGTTCTAAAAGCGGTCTGGTGGAGTAAATTGGCGAAACCGCTAGAAAGGTTCCACACTTATAAGCCTCACTCTCGCACTCCTCTAGTGCGCATTGCCGGTACAATCACTACATCCCCGAGGTGCTAGAGCCAGTTGTTCTGCCTTACCTTCAGAGCTTGTCCACAGCCATATTTCAACAGGATAATCCGCGACCACATGTGGCACGCATTGTCCAAAGGTTCTTCGTCAATCGCCAGATTGAATTGCTTCCCTGGCCGGCTCGCTCTCCGGATCTTTCGCCGATAGAAAACATGTGTTCCATGTTTGCTTAACGATTGACACAGATTACCTTCCCAGTTGCCACACCAGATCAACTTTGGCAATGTGTGGAAGCTGCTTGGTCTGCTGTACCCCAAGAACACATCCAAAGTATCTTTGAATCAATGCCGAGGCTTGTGGCAGCGGTGATCTCCAACAATGGCGGCTACTCTGGCTACTGATTCTGGCAGGAACCACACTTCGCAGAAGTCTATAAATTTAATAATTTGATACTTGGTCAACAAGTTATCTACAAAATAAATTTTGTTGCGATATATCTTGTCTTTCTTTGTGTTGCAATTTGGGTGACCAGCAGTGTATTTTCTTATCGCAATAAGGGCAGTCGAGAGTTGGTTTTATTTATAAAAATAAACATTCCTGTTAAATATGGATTTATTTATTTTATATTAGAATAACTGAGGGCCCTATAAGTCTCAGATATTGGAATATCACAGAACTTGTATAAGCAACATTCGAACACAAAAAAATCTCAGATAAACATCACATATAACCAGAATAATTCAAAAACCCGAAATGAGAAAATTGATTCTATTATATTTATAGTTTTTGTAATACTCTATATAGAAAAGATTGCAGCATCACAAGAGAGAAATAAATTATAAATTATGCAAAAAATATATATAATATCAAAATAAAAATATAATAGGATAGTCAAATCTTCACAGAAACATGTGATCACGAAAATTAATGTTGCTGAAGACATTGCCATCTATCGGAATAAATATATGCCAAACGTTGTTTCGATTTCTGATTTGTCAAACTAGCCCTAAGGTAGTCAGAAAATAAAGAGATACTCACCTTCTGAAGTGTTCGAAGGATCACGTCGATCCTAGTTCCAAGTTGCATTGGCAGCTGTGGAAAAAATATATTTAAACTGATTTTTATCACGCAAATCCTGTGCGATTTTATACGTGTTCGAGGTTAAAACAAATACTTTTTTGAGTAAATAGAGCTACATAATTATATATATATAGGACCTTTATAAAGAAAAAAGAAAGTAATATTACAATAAGTGTCCACCACGGGAAAGACTTCTAACAAATAACGGCAAGAATCATCACTGCATAGTGGAAAAGTCGATGTGGCATTGCACATCTTAAGATGGTGAATTTGCAGATAATTGTAGACCATATATTAATAAAGAGAGAGATTAAAAAATCAATAGAGAAATTAAATATTAAATGGTGAAAGGTTATATACTTCAATATGATCTTAAAAATGATTAAAGAACGATAAATTCCGCGAAAAAAAAAAAAAAACTATGTTTCAGAACATGTTCCAGATGAAAGTTTTTTAAAATTCACAATAAGTAGAGTGAGATCTCACACACACAATGGTAGAGATGAAGTTGTGAAATAAAGCCAAAGGTAGATAGTTAAAACTTATCTAGGAGAATGTTTGCTGTGTAACGTCTAGCATACATCGTAGACGTTTCTTAAAACTATTACTGGTATTACTTAACCCATAAACTCTATCTCATTCTGTAATTGCCATGTTTTTTCGTTGTAAATACATAAATTTGTAAATATACACTCATTGCCAAAAATTTAAAAAGTGGAAAGTCTTTGCTGTCGCCGGTGTTTGTTTGAAAGAGACAGAGGCAATTTTTTTTCACACTTTTTTTTATCTCATGTGTCTTCAATCACTGTGCATCAAATATCTTTCAGAGTTATTGTCTGAATACCGATATACATGTTAAAAGGTACAACTTTCTCAAGTTCTGTCAATGAGTGTAATATTATCTAAAAATCAATATACATATATATGCTAAAAGGTACAACTTTCTCAAGTTTATTCAATAATATAAAAATATATTTTGTGATATTTGCTAGTCTCTCTACTATTATTTAGATATTCTTCTCTAGAACATTCAGCATTTCATAGCTGAATATTTTAAATCGTTAAAGTGTCAAAGAAATATTTTTCAAATTTTGGGATGATAGATGAACAATGTTTACATAGCAATATCGCGCCATCTATAAAATACAAATGAAAACACCAAAACGCGAATGTTTCTTTTCACAAATAAATCAAACTTCTGCTGTCTTTAAATTGGCGAATCCGCTGGGAGTGTTCACCATTGATGAGCCAAGCCCTCCTAATATGTTTTCATCGCAGTAAGGACAGTAGAAGTTTGATTTATTCGTGAAAACAAACATTCGCGTTTTGGTGTTTTCATTCGTATGAACAATGTTTATCCGAGTGCCGTAATAAAAATAATACACTGATATCAGATTTGGGAAAAACGACGCCAGAAATTCACATTAGGAATTGAAACATCAATGACAAGCAAAATTGAAGAGCGGAATCTGAATTTTTTTCATAGTGTTGGTTCTTGTATTTGTCTTTTAGGTTGAAGGGAATTTCAAATCCGGAGACTTCCAGAGCGAGGTGTCCTGAAACTACTTCTTTTAAAATGCTGTTCAAGTAGTATAGGAGATTATATGTTATACTTGCATCTATATTCATATTCTAATATTAAATCGACTTCCCCTGAAATCACATCCAAAAATTTAAAACGTTACAATATTACTTTCAGACGTATTAATCAAAGTGTTCTTTTAATAAAAAGCAGAAACGGTGTGCGCTATCGGGGGAAATGAGAAGTGAAAATAATTTCGTGAAATCTACAAATTAAAAGGAGATAATGAATCTTCGTTTTTCATTGCGACTTTAATATCCGTCCGAATTAAGTGGGGTGGAGGCGGATTAATATGGAAGGAAGGTCTAATTGGACTTTCTCGCGAAATGAAACAAAAATTAATTTCTCAAAATAATCAGGTGGAGAAGTGTCTGGATAACATAGAACTCAGGACTTCTAACCCTGTCTTACTTGTCAGAGGGGATGCGGAATAAACCAGTAACGGTCTCCTCGTCAATTAGAACATGTAAAATACAATCATCCATCTAATTGAAGCGGAATATTACCTAAAGTGTTTTCAGATATATGAAAGTGAATCATCTAGTGTTCTATCCACTTGAAGAACAATTTACCCCTCAGGCGACTGGTTTTAGAAATAAGTGACCGCAGATAATTTTACTATCTTGAAGACTCAAGATTTCTGACATCTAATTACAATCACATTTCTTTGAAAATAAGGGCAATCACAGTTCGCATAAATTATAGCAATTGTAGTTCGATAAAAATGATAGAAATCCGGTACATGCCTCGTTCGATACAATAAATAAGGCAGAGTGGTATAAAATATTACATATATACACCGACACCTTGTTACGTCCAAAAGTAACATAGATGTTGACAGTAGCGGTACATGAAAGTAGAGTGGTATAAAAATGCACCGACACCTTGTTACGACTCAATATAACACAGGTATGTTGACAGTACATGTCTCGGTCGATACAAAAATTAAGGCAGAGTGGTATAAAATATTATATATATACACCGACACCTTGTTACGACTCAATGTAACACAGGTCTGTTGACAGTACATGTCTCGGTCGATACAAAAATTAAGGCAGAGTGGTATAAAATATTACATATATACACCGACACCTTGTTACGACCCAATGTGACCCAGGTCTGTTGACAGTACATGTCTCGGTCGATACAATAATTAAGGCAGAGTGGTATAAAATATTACATATATACACCGACACCTTGTTACGACTCAATGTAACACAGGTCTGTTGACAGTACATGTCTCGGTCGATACAATAATTAAAGCAGAGTGGTATAAAATATTACATATATACACCGACACCTTGTTACGACTCAATGTAACACAGGTCTGTTGACAGTACATATCTCGGTCGATACAATAATTAAGGCCGAGTGGTATAAAATATTACATATATACACCGACACCTTGTTACGACCCAATGTGACATAGATCTGTTGACAGTACATGTCTCGGTCGATACAATTATTAAGGCAGAGTGGTATAAAATATTACATATATACACCGACACCTTGTTACGACTCAATGTAACACAGGTCTGTTGACAGTACATGTCTCGGTCGATACAATAATTAAAGCAGAGTGGTATAAAATATTACATATATACACCGACACCTTGTTACGACCCAATGTGACATAGGTCTGTTGACAGTACATATCTCGGTCTATACAATAATTAAGGCAGAGTGGTATAAAATATTACATATATACACCGACACCTTGTTACGACTCAATGTGACATAGGTCTGTTGACAATACATGTCTCGGTCGATATAATAATTAAGGCAGAGTGGTATAAAATATTACATATATACACCGACACTTTGTTACGACTCAATGTAACACAGGTATGTTGACAGTACATGTCTCGGTCTATACAATAATTAAGGCAGAGTGGTATAAAATATTACATATATACACCGACACCTTGTTACGACCCAATGTGACCCAGGTCTGTTGACAGTACATGTCTCGGTCTATACAATAATTAAGGCAGAGTGGTATAAAATATTATATATATACACGGACATCTTGTTACGACCCAATGGACCCAGGTCTGTTGACAGTACATGTCTCGGTCTATACAATAATTAAGGCAGAGTGGTATAAAATATTATATATATACACGGACATCTTGTTACGACCCAATGTGACCCAGGTCTGTTGACAGTACATGTCTCGGTCGATACAATAATTAAGGCAGAGTGGTATAAAATATTATATATATACACGAACATCTTGTTACGACCCAATGTGACACAGGTCTGTTGACAGTACATGTCTCGGTCGATACAATAATTAAGGCAGAGTGGTATAAAAATGCACCGAGCACCTTGTTATGGCTGCCCAGTGATGGATGCCGCAGCTCCTGAATAAACATGAAGCGCCATTCATTATGGAAAGCCTGATGAGAAAAAGCGGTCAGTTTTTGTGTGGCCAACAAATCTATAAAGCTAACATGTTGGCCTTCTTCGGGTACCTTCTTAACATTTTGCACGAAATTATTCATAATGAGTTTTTGTTGCTTCTTTTTAAATTATACTAATAATGACGGAGGGCATTGTTCATTAACATCTTTTGTCTTTTTTTCTCTCTCTTTAAGAAAATTCATATATTCTTCACCCTTCCATATGAAACCCAATTCAATAAGAAAAAGCGCACTGAACTGAAGCGCATCATACCTCCTATTCTATACTTCTCTAATTTCAAACATCTTAAAAGCTAGTTTATAAACTTGATGATACCAGATTCTGTCGTTAGATCAGCTTGGAGAAACCAAGACGGCACACCAGTTTTAGGACTGAGGCACCTGGAATAATAAAGAATGAAACACCTTCCAAAAAATATTGTTCACTGCGCTATATGCGTATCAAGCAACAACGCGAGTGTATAAATGTTCAAATATCTAGTTGGCGCCGCGATGGTCTAGAATAAAGACTTTAGAATAGAATTTGTGTGGATATATACCAATAGGAGTAAATAGGCGCAACAGTTTATGGCCTATGAGCGGCTGACCTGCCATAATAAATAGGTAGTTTGAACTAGAGCTATGAATAATTTTAAGGATATTGTTAGAAATATATAATCATTTTTATACAATAGATAAAATATAATTGCAAAATAATATACTAAATTTGTACATTTAGAAAATTCAGGACTCTAAATATATAAATAAATCCATATATCTATAAAAATGAAACCCAAAATCGATGTTTGTTATCGCGTTGTACAAAATCTACAGAATCAATCATTATGAAATTTGGTATGTAGGTAGCTGAAGATTTCGTTTAACATATAGGCTATTTAAAAACTAAAAAAAACAATGGTTGCCTGTAAAGTCGGTTTTACGGGCGAAGATTTTACGTGACAACGGTAGAATATTTATTGATATGAATATAATTAAATTGCACAATAGGAACAAGGAATTGAATGAAAATAAGAATTGCACAAATTTTAACTATAGAAATATATTTTGTTTACTAAAACATTGTACATGTAAACTTAAACTTAACAAATTCCTATTTGAGTGATTTTGTTGAGGATAGGACGATGATAGGAGAAATATGAAATGAAAGGAAGTGTTTCTGCTGTAATGTGTCTTGCGAAAGTCAAGTCGATAGTTGTTCCTTTTAACGTAGTTGACTTAGAAACGTTTGATACGCAATCAAGATTATACGTATTTTTCATGAAATTAAGAAACGAGTTGTCAGGCTTTACGTTTTTGTTAAAATCACCACACAGAAGAATCGGTATACTAGAATCAACTTGCACGAACGGTGGCACGTACTGGCTGTTGTGAATGTACGGACCGAGTCCTTGCCATAGTAACATTCCAATATCCTGCATACTAGCTCCTGGATGAATATATACAGCACCGAGTATAAACTTGAAGCTAGTATTAGCGGCGAAGCAAGTAACTTCAGTCATGCACATGTCACCCTTGGTTTTAATGACACGAGTTACGTCTGTAATCGCAACTTGGAACACTTCCGCCGTAGATGTCGATGATAATTTACGATAGATCGCCACTCCACCAGCCGCGTTGGTATTTGAAAATCAAAACACTTATTCAGATCGAAGGTTCAAATTTTTGCTAAATAAATTTGAAATTAAATAAAATTTGTAATTGTAAATGATGAAGTTGAAAATTAAAACATTTACTTAAATTAGATGTTAAAATTCTTGCTCAACACAGTTTAAATAAAGTTTTCTTATATCTGCCACTTTTTCTTAATATTTGTAATTTTAAAGAATCAATTCGAAAATCAAAACATTTATTCAGATCGAAGGTTCAAATTTTTGCTAAATAAATTTGAAACTATTTAAAATTTGTAAAATAATAATTAATTAATTAATTAATTTTAAACTAATAATTTACTTAACACTATCAACATTTATCAATCGTATGACATAACCTATAAACTCAGTTTCTCAACTTTTGTGTCAATCTAACAATTAATCAATCAATCATAGTTTACGATAATGAAATATCAGTGTACAATTATTTACCTTTATTGTTGTAGTTGTTGTAAATGACGAATCTAAGCACTCCACATTTTCACTACAGACACAGCTGACGATACTTTAACCACACGTGTGAACTTGTATTATGACGCTTTCTTGTTTTTCCAACGCCAAGAACGTTCGAGAAAGACAAAGACAGAGACAAGCATGCGCCGATTCAATGCGCCTAATTCTCTAGCGCTGCGCGCGCAGCACTCTCGTTCGGTGACTCATCGTAACGTTACCGGGCGTTACACTTTTTATAAGTGACTCCCAGCCGCAACCTAATTTAAGACGTTGTCACGTCAAAAGGTTAATGTGCTTTAAAAAATGTATAATCAAAAAGCGTTAGTTCCAGCCTTTTACCGCTTTGGCGCAGCACTGGTCACGACGATAAATGAATTTGATTGGGTAATAATTGTTTACGCGATGAATGTTAGTTTACACGCTGAATGTTTTTAAGAGGTAAGAATATATATATATATTTAAACTCTTTGGAAATAATAATAATCAATCGTTATCAAATTTATACGCCCCCGGAACCTGGGTTAATTAAAACTGTTTTGTGAAATTTCGCACGTAGGTAGCTTAGGTTTTGGTTTTACATTTAGGCTAAAAGTGCAAAAATTCCATTTTGAATAACTTTTTTTTCCTTTTAGAAGGTAAGATTTTATTTAGTTATTTAGTAATGTTTCTCAAATTAAATTAATTGGAAATATTATTTATTTCGTAGCTTATTCATATTTTTTTGCTTCGTTTAATTTTAATTAGTGTAAATATAACGATCTACATTTTAAAGCTAAGGTTTATTTTTTGATTCTCATGAGGAATATTCGTATTTTCTGACAAATTGTGATTTAGAACAGTATTCCTTTTTTCCTTTCTTATATATAGAGTAACTATAAATTTTATTGTAGTTGTAAAAAGTATATTTATTGAAAAAGGTATGTTTTTCTATATAACTTGCTACATATATTTTACTATATGTTTGTTCCATGTAATTTGTTTATGCTCTAATAGCATTTGTATTGTAGGCAGCAGCTATGCATTTTCAGTAACTGCTTTTTTTTAAGGGTAGGCTCAAATTTTTATTTTGCTGTCATTTATTTAGGTAGGATTTATATTTATCTGCTTCATAATATATAACTGCTCATATATATCTATATGGTACAACCATATTTTTGAATATATGTACAGACAAGTGTAGATTCAGTAGGGATTGGATGTTTGCTAGAATCGGTTTAGCAAATGTTCGTTAGGCAAACCTTTACTCGGGTAAAACCGGGAGAAGCCGGGAACATATATATATGTCTGATGGCTATGCACGCCCTCAATATGTAACTAATCTCGCTGAAATTTGAACAAGACAGAGAGTTAAATCTGGAAGAGTTTTTTGTCGCGATTTAGCCAAGAAAAATTATAATTAACCAGGTACTGAGCAACAATATATTTTCAGTCAGAAATGATGATGACAATATTGCTGTATCATGCTTGATTGACATGAACAAAATTCTTCAGGGGAATATTCACTAAAGCAGACCACGGGCGAAGCCAGATAATAATTTTTAGTAGGCAGGAACAAAATTCTGCCAGCGAAACATTCACTCGAGCAGAAGACACACGAAGCCAGGTCATCTCTATATATAAAATATCGTTTCTCGGCCTTTTGGCTAAGATCATGTAGTATATATTCAGAATTTTTATATATATATATCTTTTTAAAAATATATTCAGTAGAGAGAGTTGATATGTTTGCTCGCGAAACATATATTTTATATATTATATAAATATATAATGTAACGAATATTATTATCGTTATTATCATAATATTCTGTGTGTTCCGGAATATTAGTATCAATAATATTCGTTAGTTCACTCGGATAAAACCCGGGCGAAGCCGGGTACACATCCGCTAGTAATTAATAAAAATGGTATTAAAATGAGCTAAAATGGGCTAAATAAAATTTCAAAGTTGCGCCATTGAACAATTAGATCTATTCGAGTCTCCTTTCAATGATCAGGTTTGAACAAGCGTACCATATTTCAAGCTTCTAGGTGTCCTGTGTGATTATATTAAAATGGATCAAAATATTTACAAGGAAAAATATAAATTAGTCAATTCCCGACCACTATGACGACCCAGAAGTCTGTAATTTTGTCGATTTGCATTGTTACCAGGTTTGAAAATAAGTGTACCAAATTTCAGACTTCTAGGACTTCTGTGTAAGTATGTTAAAATTTATTACAAGATTTGTGGACAAACAGAACGACAGACAGAGATTCAAGTTAAATGAAAGCTTTTGAAAAGGCATATCTTGACCGCTCACATGAGACTTTTCATGGCAGATCGAATTTAGTAGAATAAAAATCAACTAAACTCGTTTATTAAGGTTTATTACTTAATATTTGGCCAACCCATTTTCTTGATAGTCAAGAAAAAGACAACCACGTACGTGTTTCGGGCTATTGTCCCTCATCAGCGTGGCTCAGGATGTGCCTCAATTACCAAAAATTTTCCCCCGAGGTTTCCTAAAAAAATATACATATATATACAGGGTGTATCAGGTAAATTGGGAATAACTTTGGAGTCCTTAAGACACAAATTTAGATGAAATATTTTTTTTTTGTTTTTTTTTTAATTCCGTAGTCATGTTCATGTAACAGTACATGTGTGTGCAGTGTATTGGTGAATAAGAATCGATAAATTAAAATCTAGCAGTTATTATGGTTACTTTCTCCGCCGGAAGGAGCCCCAAAGAAATTTCGAACTTCCTTAAGTTGCATAAAACACTGTTTATCGTGTAAAGAATTAGTTTGAAGAGACCGACAGTAACAAAGAGGGAATGACTGCAAGAAAAAGCATTCGCGTCGATCGGACAGTGTAAGAGGCAAAGAGGTTATCGAAAATGTCAAGGAGAAGATTGATGGAAACCCTGGGAAGATCATGAGGGCTATAGCCGAGGAAATGGAAGTTGGCTCTATGACAATTTTAGAATCAACCATGATGACCTTGGTTTCAAGTCCTATGCCCTTCGGAAAGACCAGTTGCTGAATTATAATATGAAGGATAACACAAAAGGAAAGGCTGCTGTCCTTCTCGACAACCTTGTGTCATGCGCTGAGGTTCTTCTCTGGTAAAAATAACTTTGACGTGGATCAAAAGTTAAATCCCAGGAAGGATCGCTGTATCTGTAAAGACCCCTCAGAGGTAGCTGTCGTGGTAGATACTAAATTTACTACCTCCGTTATGTTGAAGACGATGTCATGTGACTCCCCATATCTTTGAGAAGGGTCTTAGTATAAACGCTGACACCTAAATCAATGTCCTACAGACCGTTGTGAAGTCTTTGATGAACTTTGTGGCCGCGGGAAGGAGGTATTTCTTCCAACAGGACTCACTCCAGCCCACATGGCAAAAATACACCATCGTAGCTGACACTTAACGTCACCAGTCACTGGAGTCCTGATATTTGGCTTCTTACTCTTCAGACTGTAATTCCCTCTACTACTACTTGTATGTATGGGGCGTTGTTGAGAGAGATGTCAACAAAGTTCCCCACAACACCATCCAGTCTTTCAAGAAAATGTTTACATGGTGATGAGCCAAATAAACAAGGTCATCGTCACTAAGGACTGGGCTTCCTTCACCCTCACCTTGAGTCTTTATATACTCGTATATTGAAGAAAACTACATTGATTAAATCAAAACTATATCATTTCATCTACTACTCTGCCAAATTTCTTTTCAATATTTTATTCTTACTTATAATGAATTTCGAATGAAATTCCATTGAGGTTATTCCCAAATTACCTGATACACCCTGTATATAATTATTATTTAAATAAAAGAGATAGAAGCTTCAAAAACAGAGCGAAAGAAACAATCTAAGAAAGAACTGATTATTTTATATTGTTGTTGAATAGGCTGTGCCCATGAAGAATAGGAAGACGGAGAATCCAAAGAATTGGAATAATTACCAATGATCTGTCATATCGACAAATGGAAGAAATATGGGGAATAGCGCTGACCAAGATATTTGAACCATTGTTGAAAGGATCTGGTTACAACAGAACATTGATAAAGAAGAAGTTACAGTATATTCCCGTAATTATATATTGAAAGTTGATCCTCAAAGTTTCAACTGTCCAACGACTAAGGTCAGATCTAAATACATTCATGGACAAAATAAAGGAGTGAAAAGTCTTTGATGTCGCTTGTCGTCTGTTTATTTTTAAGGGGAAAGAGGGTAATTTTTTTCACATTTTGTTATATCGTTTGTCTTCAATATATCTAACTGTGTAAAATATCTTTCAGAGTTATTGTCTGAAATCCGTTATACATGCTAAAAGTACAACTTACTTTTGTCCATGAGTGCATTATCAGCGGTCATATCTTATACAAAGAAATTTAATTTTATCTATCATACGATATTATATAATTTCTCTCAATATATCTGAAAGTTTTGTTTATTTATTTAATTGTACATCAAGTCCGAGGGAGATCCGACAGTTCACAGGTTTACACGATTGAAACAAATGTATTGCAGACAGGCTAGTATTGTGTCTCACAAAAAGAAAGAAAAAAAAAACGAAGTATTTCTTATTCAAATGCAATTACGTTGTTTAAAAGTAAATAAATACTCATGGACAAAGCTCAAAGAAGTAGAAAGTCTTGGATGTCGCCGGTCATCTGATTTTTTGAAGGAGACAGAGACAGTTTTGTTCACACTTGGTCTTCTCGTGTGTCTTCAATAGAGGTCACTGTATATCAAATATCTTTCAGAGGTATTGTATGAATTCCGCTATACATGCTAAAAGGTAAAATTCCTAAAGTTTTGCCTATGAGTGTATTATGAAACTCTGAAGAAATCCACAATTAGATAATAAAAATAAAGAATATATTGGATCATGTGCAAGTTTGCTCATTTCGTCGATGTTTGGATTGGCAGACGAATATATTATACCAAGGTAGAATGGACAACAAAGTAACTTTGCTTGTAAGGAACCCCATTATTTATAGAAATTTCCAAATAAAGATTATTTTAATTATTTTTTAAATTTGATTTTATATATTTTATAATTTTATACAAAGCAATAACGCGCCATCTATATATAAAGAATGGAAGGATTTAGACGCGAATGTTTCTTTTCACAATTAAATCAAACTTCTACAAATTACTGTTCTAAAAGCTTTGGTCCATAGTTTTATTAAATACCATTTCTGAGATTCCACCCTTCAGTGTTGCATATAAAAGCAGAATGACTCAATACAGTTTGAATCATACATTTTGAATCATATAAATATCTCTCTCTACATAATTATATATCAATAATGAGAAATAGCAGATATAAAGGTAATCTGTATAAACTTGATTGCCATTCTTAAAAATACATTTCACAATGTGTAACCTTGACAAGTTTTATATATATTTGAATGATAAAACTGGCATATTATATAGTACTTTACATTTTTAGCAGATAAGTTGTAGGTTAAATCTCACCACAGAAATAATTCATGAGGCCAACAATCTTTTGATTTTCTGCTATCATTACAGCATTCAGTGCAAACATACCTATCTAACAATACCTGATTATTGTTTAACTCTCTTTCTAAGGGAATCTAAGATTAAAAATTCGCATAGATTTTTTACTGAACTTTGTTCTTTCTTGATTTTTAAATCTGGGTATTGTCATTAATTTTAAGATCCGTAATTCAATCCCATATCCTAGGAAAGGAAAACCTAACGTGGGGAAAGTGGACAGCTAAGAGCTAGAGCAGCTAAAAGAGGATCAAGCCGAGCAGAGAATGGGATGAGCCTCCAATTCCTGCAACGAAGGAGAACACTCAATTTCTTTTGAATTTGGAAACGACTTCTAAAGACGGCAGAATCTACTACAAGTACGGAACTGCAAGTACTACAATCTACTGAAGACTCTATTAGTTGTATTAAGTCAAAGCCATATGGATGCAGAAGACAAGGGAAAACTTCTTCATTATTTTTCCCATGAAAATGTCATCGAATGGACCAAACAAATCAATGCCATATCTTAAAACGAAATATGGGTATGGATTGAACGCCTTGGAGGAGCTTGATAGAGTAGGCACACCAGTCTTAGGACCGATCCACCTAAAATAATAAAATTTGATGAGGAAATTTAATATCAAAACTGAGGTTTCATACTCATAACACTTCAATTGTTGTGTGTCAGATCTGATAACTGATGAAATTTCCACAACACCTGGCCTTCAGTTGGTTAATTACGCTAAAATTTGCTTCGATGGCGCTTCAATGTCGGGCGAAAATAGAGAAATTTATCTCGAGAATCAGCGTCATAAACCTGAAATACAAATTACATATAGCTGCATATTTAGGAAATATTGATAAATATTTTATCAAAGGAACTGTCGGAAACGATGGACATATGCATATAAATTGTAAATATCATTAAAACCTTATATACACGAATTATTAATTCAATTTCCTAAGAAATAGGATAAGAACACCAGATTTTGCTATTTTATATACTTAGTTTTCAAGAGAGGGCAGATTTCTGTCAAAGGTACCTGTGCTTAGTCAGGAAGTTAGTTAGTTTCTAGTAAATAAAAACATGAAAGCAGAGAGAGCCAACTATATAACTTTTTTGAAGAGACAATATTTGGGTGGCTGAACTCGTATAAATAAATATATAAATAATCTAATATTTTTTCATATATATATATATATATTATATAAAAATATTATATTATTTTAAATTATAATTCCATTGATTCAAATACTCTGCTACATCGACCGCCAGAGGTCACTCTTCCCCTATAAAAACTCGTTGTTGTTTTATCCCAATGGCCGGCTCAAAACCTTTGTACATTATGTAAATAATCTTTTGTTTTTCCTTGTTCTATTTGCCTTAAGCCAGGCAGCACTTTTACCAAATTATGTTATTCATATATATTCCTGAGCTCAAATAAAGAAATCTCTGATCAAAACCATTTTTATTTTTATACTTTCAAGATTTAACCACGACTGCATTAACATAGTATGATCCTCAAGATATTCCAAAATCAAGCAGAAAATATCATTTTTATTTATAAGATATATATATATATATATATAAAAAAATAAAAGGATTTAAAAGCGCGAATGTTTCTTTTATACATAAAACGAACTTCTACTGTCCTTACTGCGATGAAAAAATATATTGGGAGGGCTTGGCTCATCAGTGGTGAACCCTCCCAGCGGTTTCGCCAATTTAATCCACCAGACCGCTTCTCAGAGCTCTAATACTGTATTGGATCATTCTGCTTTTATATGCTACACTGAAGGATGGAATACCACTGATGAGCCAAGCCCTCCCAATATATTTTTTCATCGCAGTAAGGACAGTAGAAGTTCGTTTTATGTATAAAAGAAACATTCGCGCTTTTAAATCCTTTTATTTTATATGTATAGATGGCGCGTTATTGCTTTGTGTTAATATATATATATATGTAATCCCATAATATTATGTTCAAATCAATAGGCTTGAGGGATAAGTCTCTTTTAAATACATTTATTTCAAGCTTTCGGGCTCAATATATATATATATGTAATATGTTGATGCAATTGTTATTACACTATAATATTTGATGTATTACACTGTTGTAGAATCCTGTCGACTTAACCGTTCTGTGGCAATATCGTTGCGGAATTTCTTGTTGTTGGATGCGAATGGTGAGATTTGGTTGAAGCGCAGTCGTTGAGTGGTAAGTGAAGCACACAGTTAGGAATAATCAGGACACGTGATGGGGTTTGAAAATGAAAGGCAACTGGATTGGAGGAAAGAAAGCTTGAGAAGAGCTGAGCGATTTGACTTATTAATTAGTTGATCACATGGCGATGATGGGATTTAGATGAAATGAGCGGAGAGAGAGAGATCTCTAGAGTAGATGTTACCTTGTTGGAAGCGAAGGAGCAACTGTCCGAACTCGGCGAGAGCCACTGAACAACTGTAGGTGTTGTTCCTATGAGAGCGAAAACGTAACTAACCATTCTTGCTTTCCGATTTAACACCAAGACTCAGTTTCTCTCTGATTGGTTGAGAGATGATCACCTGATCTTTCCCTATTGGTTGACCTGTTTAGATGCTATCTTCTGATTGGCCGGCGGCTTCCTTTAGTGTTAGTTACGCCCGGCCTGGGTCAGGAAGTGTCGGGTAGCTTGACGCTTATAACTTCGACGGATATTAGATACGTCCTGTCTTTGCCGGAAATATTGGGTGTTAGCTTTAACATTTATAACTTCTGGTCACTAGATACGTCCTGTTTTTCCAGGAAGTGTTGGTTTAAACTTAGCTCGCAGGGACCTGGGGTCAGAAGGTTAACTGCGTCGTTATTAATAAATATGCTCTCCTCTAGATCTACTTTCTATGTCTTTTGTTACTTTCTTTCCTCCAGTTACCTTATTCTTTTATTAAATCTTTGAAAATCATACATGGTACATACATAGTGGGTCGGGGTTGCATTTAATTATATACAAATTATGACAGATGCGCCCCCTACATGTGAAGAATTCAAGAAGGGGTTAGCCTGAGAGAATTCTGTAAAGTGAAAAATAATTTTGTGGGAAAATTAGTTGTGGGTATTGAGGGGCTATATACAAGCATTGCTGGTGACATAAAAGTAAGATAGAATGGTGTTGATGATATAGGTTGAGTATAATTAATAGAAATCAAAAATTTTTAATTGTAAGAAATCAATGAATGCTATGGTACATAGTGGGCTAAAAAGGAAAATGTGCCTAAACGAATTCTACTCGATATAAGAAAGAAGATCGAGGGAGTTCTATTAAGGTTTTTGAAATCAAAATAAAAACAATATAAAAATAGTTGAATGAAATCAAAATTGAATGTTTTTGGTTGAAAAAGAAAAATTATTTTGTTGCATGGTGATAAGGGAAAATGCCTAGTTACTTTTTTTGCTCGAATTTGGAAAAGAATTCGAGGGAATTTCATAAGGTCTTTTGAAATCAAAATAAAATAAAATAAAAGTTTTTTGAGCGAAATCAAAGTTGAGTGCTTGGTTGAATGGCGAAAAAAAAAGGAAAAATGCCTAACCATATTCTATTCGAGGTTGGGAATGAAATCGAAGGAATTCTATTAGGTCTTTTGAGAAATCAAAAATAAAAATAAAATAAAAGTTTTTTGAGCGAAATCAAAGTTGAGTGCTTGGTTGAATGGTAAAAAAAAAAAAAGGAAAAATGCCTAACCATATTCTAGCTCGAAATTGGGAATGGAGACCGAGGGAATTTTATTAGGGCTTTTGAGAAATCAACATAAAAATAAAATAAAAATAAGAGTTGAACGAAATCAAAGTTGAGTGCTTGGAAAAAAAGAAAAATGAAAAATAAAAGGTTTCAACAACAAAGGGTGATTTAATGTTTTTAGTTTAATCGAAAGCCAGTGAGTTTTCGTTGATAATTGAGTTGTGGTAGTTTAAGCTAAGTGGTAAATAGAATGATAATTGATAAATAAAAATGATAATATAAACTAATTGGAAAAAAATGATAATTAATGATTAAAATTGATAATAAGTTGGATAAATTGATTAAATATTTACAATTTTAATTGAGGGAAAATAATGAAAATGATTGATATGAAAAATAAGGTGTATTGGTTGGAACCCTTTGGTATCTACATGCCCTGATCTACATGTATTGATTGCTCCATTTTGCCCTATAAATGTTTTACTTGCTCAATTATGCCCTATAAATTTTTTGTCTCATCTGTAGCGACACTTAGGTGAAAAACGTGATTCTAGCCCTCAAGTGCGTTTATGCTGTGTGTACAGGAGACATGGAAATCTATATAACCTTTATGTGTAATTTTTGTCTTTGTGTGTGTGTTGTGAAAAAATGTTAGAAGTCTGTTGTGTGAGAAATGTGTGAGCTAGTTCTATGTGTTGTCTCGTGGATGTGTAATTGGGTGGTAAAAATCGATATGTAGACTCGAACTGGAATCAAAAATCGGTGGCATAGCGAGGTTCCCAGTTGACCTCAATAGGGGATCTTCTCATTGTAATTAGAGATACGGAAGTGGGGTGTGTCGGGCAAACGAGAGGGAATGAAATTGGAGATCGGACGAAGGCGCTCCGCTTTGTTTACAGAGGTCGAATTTAACCGCCGCGGACTACACTTCCTGTCGTGGTGTTTCAAATTCTCATTTCCTGCCGTCTATTTATTTTGGGGTGTGGCTCGGGGCTTGTTTTTGGAGCGTGATTTCTCCGACATTGTTTGGTCATCTTTTCAGTTACTGCTATCTCTTCGGAGTTTATTTAGATTTTCTGCGAAGATGGTTCCTAAAATTATGAGAAGTTTTATAAATGTTTGTCCACAATGAAGAACTGCTTGTCCACAATGAAAAACTGCTTGTCCAAAATTAAAAACTGCTTGTCCTAGATTAAAAACTACCTCTTGTAGTTCGAAGATTTTCTGAGCGGGCATGGCATAGATAAACAGGTAATTAATGAATAAAATTGGGATACAGTTGTACGGTAGAACTAATAAATAAAGGATAAAAATCAGATGAAAGATAGGATATTGCCCCATGTTCGTCCACATTTTTGTAACTGGGGACTCTGAAATATTTGCTTGAACCTTATGAATTGTAGAATTTGAATGATTGGTAGGTTCGCCGTTCTCCTGTTTGATATCTTTAGGGAGTGGTGTGATATGATTGAGCTGGTTGTCAGGTTTACAGTTCTCCTGTTTGATCGTCAATGGTTTTATTAGAGATATGTCGGCGGTAATTGGTTTAGGTTGAGATGTGTGATCGTTTCTCTGATGTGGGTGTGGTAATTTTGACATTGTTTGTGTTGTGTGTACGCTGTGCTTTATGTACGAATTTTGTTTTGCTTTGGTGCCTGTGTCGGTATTTTTACGTGAAGGTTGGTTGTATTCATCGATTCTTCTAGCGAATCGGCAGGTGGGGCAGGTTTTTACCTGTTTTGCGATGTCTTGTGTCATGTTCTGCCAATAATATTGTGCTGAGATGAGCCTCGTCATCTTGGAGATGTTTGGATGGTGGTGTTGTGTGTGTACGGACTTAAGAAGTCTGGTTGTAAGTGAACTTGGGACTATAGTTTTAAGTACTCCTTTTCGGGAGACGGTGCGCAGTTTATTGTGATCCATAGTCACGCGAGATTTTCCCGGTGGAGAAGACTGTTGGCTCTTTATGAGTGGCGCATCTAGAAAGCCACAAAATGGGATACGAGTTACAACGCCCGTTTCATATTGTTGTACTCCATTTATGCTACGGACCTCATATTCGTATCTTGACAATCTTAACCTCCATCGAAACAATCTGCCTGACGGAGCTTTGATCTCTTTCAACCACTGCAATGCGGGATGGTCAGAAAATATTGTAAACTTTCTGCCATTTAGACAGGTGCGGAAATTATCCACACTTTCCACAATGGCTAGGCATTGTAGTTCCAAGTCTGAATAATTTCGCTCGTGACTACGCAGAGATCGGCTGAAATGTTGAACGGTGTATGTCTTCCCATCAGGGTAGACTTGTTTAAGAACGCCTGTAATGCTGAATGTTGAGGTGTTACAGTACACCTGGCATGGCAGACCTTCCTGGTAAAGGTGTAATGTGGGGTGTGTGGTAAGGTTTTCTTTCAGGTTAGTGAACGCTTTCTGGCATTCGTCATCCCAGACCCACATGATATCCTTTTTTAGAAGGTTGATAAGTGGCGTCCGCAAGCGGGCGTGGTCTGGAATGAACTCTTTATAGGCGTTCACAGCTTTTAGGAAAGATCGCAATGTTTTTCGATTGTGTGGTTGTTTGGTGGCGTGAATTTTTTCTATGTTTTGTGTAGACGGGATGATTGTATTATCCTTAACGGTTGTGCATGCGCTTGTTTGTTGTTGTTGTCTTTTGGCATGCGTGTTGCGTTTGTTGTGCGGGTTGTGTGTGTTTGTCGCGTGGTGACGTATGGGTGCGTGTATGTTGTGAGGTACATTTGCGTAATTATGGTGTGGCGAAGTGTGGTCATGTGTGAATTTTGTGTGGTAAGTGGGTGAGCTGTGTCGGTGTACGGACACTTGTTTGGGCATTATTGGAATTGTAGGTTGAAGTCGTGGTGGCTTTACATGTGGTGGGTATAAAGTATTGGCAATTGGGTTGAGTGAAAAGTTGCGTGGTGTGAGATTAGAATGGTGGCATGTAAATATTTGGGGTTTGGGCAATGAATGCAGGCAAGGGTTTCCATGTGTGAAAGCTTTGGGTGCTGTGCGAGTCCTTTGGGACAGGTTTTGGCCTAGCCCGTGCTTGCATTCATTTGACACATGTTTAAAGTGGTAGATAGTATTAGACAATGGGACGCCAAGTTGGAAAATAGTGCCGCGATTATAATTTAGTTTTAATTTATACTGATAAAGGGTTTTTAAGGTAAGAACTCCAAATGGCAAGGATGCATTTACCACGTGGAAGTTCTCTCTACGGGTTATTTGGCCTATTGTCAGAGGGAAAGTTAAATGTCCTATTATTTTCGTAAAACTATTTAGGGTGGATAGATCAAGGGAAGGTTTTTTAATACTTAAGTTGGGAAGTTGTGCTTTTAATCTATTGTATAAATGATACGGCAATATGTTCGAACCTGCGTCTGGTTCAATTAGAAAGGTACATGGTAGGTCCTGGGTCAGATACAAGTCCAAAGTCAATTTGATGGTGTCATTGGGTGGATTGCCTACCTTAGTCTCGAAAGGACTCCACTGTGGCGTCTTCGGCTTGGTGTGGCTGGCTTGGAATATCTGTTGGACCGGGTCGGGACTGCTTGCACTGTCCGCGCGATTGAAAGGGAAATTTAGTCATTTGTACTGCTTCCATTCGAGTGGACCGCGTTGTCGGTACACTGGGCCCGTGTCGCGTGGATTGCTTCCGGGTGCACGGGTACGGCATGGCGGGTGGCGACTCCTCGGTGGGCGTCAGGTTGTTCGGACACGTACCGGCGGTGGGGGCGGCGGTTGCCCCGTGGGTGGCGCTCCGGAAGACCGCTTCCAGTTGCGTGGATCTTGCCCCTTGTAGCGCGGCGGTCAGTTCTAAAATTACCGTCGCCAGGGTGTGTCTTGTCGCTTCGTTCGTTGTCAGTTTCTTTCCGCTCGTTGCCAGTTTGTTCTTTCTTGGTTTGTCATTGCCTTTTGTTTTGCTGGTGCCTGGGCTAATTTCCATAATCTTTATCCTGATTAAGCTCTATAATCTTTATCCTGTCGACTTATGTGTAATATGATGCAATTGTTATTACACTATAATATTTGATGTATTACACTGTTGTAGAATCCTGTCGACTCTGTGTAATATGTTGATGCAATTGTTATAACACTATAATATTTGATGTATTACACTGTTGTAGAATCCTGTCGACTTAACCGTTCTGTGGCAATATCGTTGCGGAATTTCTTGTTGTTGGATGCGAATGGTGAGATTTGGTTGAAGCGCAGTCGTTGAGTGGTAAGTGAAGCACACAGTTAGGAATAATCAGGACACGTGATGGGGTTTGAAAATGAAAGGCAACTGGATTGGAGGAAAGAAAGCTTGAGAAGAGCTGAGCGATTTGACTTATTAATTAGTTGATCACATGGCGATGATGGGATTTAGATGAAATGAGCGGAGAGAGAGAGATCTCTAGAGTAGATGTTACCTTGTTGGAAGCGAAGGAGCAACTGTCCGAACTCGGCGAGAGCCACTGAACAACTGTAGGTGTTGTTCCTATGAGAGCGAAAACGTAACTAACCATTCTTGCTTTCCGATTTAACACCAAGACTCAGTTTCTCTCTGATTGGTTGAGAGATGATCACCTGATCTTTCCCTATTGGTTGACCTGTTTAGATGCTATCTTCTGATTGGCCGGCGGCTTCCTTTAGTGTTAGTTACGCCCGGCCTGGGTCAGGAAGTGTCGGGTAGCTTGACGCTTATAACTTCGACGGATATTAGATACGTCCTGTCTTTGCCGGAAATATTGGGTGTTAGCTTTAACATTTATAACTTCTGGTCACTAGATACGTCCTGTTTTTCCAGGAAGTGTTGGTTTAAACTTAGCTCGCAGGGACCTGGGGTCAGAAGGTTAACTGCGTCGTTATTAATAAATATGCTCTCCTCTAGATCTACTTTCTATGTCTTTTGTTACTTTCTTTCCTCCAGTTACCTTATTCTTTTATTAAATCTTTGAAAATCATACATGGTACATACATAGTGGGTCGGGGTTGCATTTAATTATATACAAATTATGACATATATACTTTCCAACATAAATTTATACATATGATAATAATTAATTAATAAATTATTTAAATATATGTATTATTAAAAATGTACTAAAATTGGATTTATATGAGTCAAAATAAAAGCGGGGCGGGGGACAATCATCATATATTGAGTGAATAGGTAAAAATTTAGTAAACACAAAAACTTGCCAATCAGTTACTTCACATTAAATCACATTAAGTTCGAAATTATCGTATTCCGCCACTTTTATTTTTGCTCATATGAATATAATTATTCAATATCTGTAGCTCAAATATTTTTCTCCTCTAAAGGGCATTTTATAACAAAATATTTCTCTTAAAATTGTCTTAATTAATCGATAATTAATTTAATTTTTTTTTGTTTGTTGTGTGTCTGTGTGTGTGGCCCTAAAATCTAAATTCATACAAATTTGTCATAAAAATTTAAATTTTCAAAATATAAGAATCAAGAGTCAATTTATTTAAAAAACTAAACAAGTATTAAATATACGCGTTAATATATTAAAATATTGTTAATATTATAAAATTAGATATTCATTATAATATTTTAATGATATATATGATGTTATTACAAGAAAGAAATGTGTGTGGTGACGTATTTTATTTGCGTTTGAAAGAAAATATACTAATTCTATGTTATGATCTATTCCCGACCAGCAAGAAGTCTGAAAATTTGTATTCTTGCATTTTTAGCAGGATTGAGAAAGGGTACAAAATTTCAGACTTCTATGTGGTATGGAAGTAAATATATTAAAGTTTGATCAGAAGATATTTGGACAGGAAAATAGGGAGATAGGTATGAAATATACTTGAGTAAAAACTTTATAAAATGCAAGGTCAAAATGAAATTATTTTAATATTTCGACAAGTTAAATAGATTCAAAGAGAAAAATAGCAAATTAGCAAAACGAGTTATGGCGAGGATCACTGAAAATGTTTCCAAGAAGTAAACCCGAAATTATTCTCAAACTAATTATCACTATATTACCTTTTGTTCTCAACAACATTTGAAAATTAACTCGATAATTTGATTTTAGCTTTTCCATAGTTAAACCGAAAAAACATGACAGGATCCGACCGTTTGCATGTGACGTTTAAAAATGAGTAGAAGAACAATAAATGCAAATTCGAGAGAAATTTTTCGAAAAAACTGACAAATAATAGGATATTAAGATTCAATGAAATTACAATCGATGTTTCTTGGATTTTGATTAGGGAGAGTATCAAAATATTTCTAACAATTGCAATTCTAACATAACGTACCAGTGCAAGCAGCTTCCCAAGTTTACTCTTAACTTTAAAAGATAAATGATCATGTCTGATGGATATTTGATAAAGAACGTCAGGTTGCCCGTTCAGAAATTCATCCTAACGCACAACGGTTATTGAACCTAAGGCAATAAAGCATATGTACGAAATGAAACATACATGTAATTTTACTACCCTCAAAGCTTATGACCATAGTTTGATTAAAACCCATATGGAAGATTAAACCCTTCAGTGTCGGAGATTTATAAACAGAATCATCCTTGAAATAGTAGATCTCTTAAAAGTGGCATGGTAGATTAAATTAGAGAAACCTTTGGGAAGGTTCACCACTGATAAGTCAGGCCTTCAAATGTATTGTTTTTTTTTTTTGCTTATCCCTAGTACACGTGGTACAGGCCATGATAATCATGGTGGGTAGTTAGCGACTGCTTTTACTGTAAGTGCACCACATGTCTACACATGTGAAAAGCAGTTCGACTTTGCACTTACTAATGCCAGAGCCCCGTTTGGTTACTTGCACTCGCTGGTGGGGTTGGACTTTTGCAAGAATCGGGGGCCATTGGAGCATTTTATTTTTCTTTAAACAGAAAAAACTGTCCAATGCGGGTTCGAACCCGGGTCCTAGTGGTCGAAAACCAAACGGTTTACCAGCCTTCCACCGATGTATTGTAAAATGGATGACAAGGCCAAGATTCCAGAGTAAAGTTGGGGAAGAGGGGTGGACTCCAGCTGCCATGTGTGAGGCGCCAAAAACGGTCTTCCAGCCTGGGGGAGGACAACGGGCAGTCTGGTCACTTCTGCGACAAGTAGAAGACGTGGGAAGTTGTCTCCGAGGCGTGTGACCGTGTGGATGATCCTGCAAGACGGTGTCAGGAGAGCCTGATATCGAAACGGCCTATAAGGCGGTGTAGTCCAGGCTGGGCATGTACAGTGTGGAGCGGGACATTTAACAAGAGTGACATCAACAGCGCCAAGGCTTCTTCTTACGGGGAGGTTGAAGACAAGTCCCACTTATTTTATTTTTTTCTGTTAAGTGAAACATAATAAAGCTATAAATTTTACTGCATTCCTTTGAACTCATGTGTGGATCTTTGTGGCATCCTGATTTAACAAAGAACTTGAACAGCGTCTGGGTAAGACGTAACAATATTTTCATCTTAGAATGAAGAGTCGGAAGTTCGCTTTGTTTGGAAAAGAATCTGTGCTTGATAGTTTTATTTCGTTTGCACAAAATTATGATCGTATTAAAGCAAGCAATATTGTCAGCATCAAAAGCTTTTATTTCGTCTTACATAGACCTATTCCGGACTCTAGAAAGAAACAAAAAGATATAAACTCAATGTAAGAAAGTGTTAACAAATAAACAAGCAATTAACTGTATACAGTCTTGGTGGAATGCATAAAAATTATTGCGTGCCTTTTACTCGTCATTATTTTCTAACTACAAGCTATGATCAAAAGGTTCCCGCGAATTTGCATAATAAAAATAAAATACGTAAAGTAATCAAAATAATGACACACTTGTGATTCGACACCTTCCCCATTCACTCGATTAAGCATCGAATAATCTTTATTCAAAATTAAGGTGGTACTTGAAACTCAATGTTTTGACACTATACAAGCCATTAAATAGAAATCACTGAACATTTTTCGAGGCTTACAGAAAGACGAATTTTCCAATTGTTTCCAGATTTAAAAGAGAAATGGCAAAGGTGCATTAATATGAAAGAAGATATTATTTTGAAAAACTATTGAAAACCAATTCGTATTTATTATCAATAAAGTTATAGCCTCAGTGTGGCAACTTTTTGTCATACCTTCTATATTCTCAGCCTTCTGCTGAACTGGTAGCATGAGTAGATGGAGCATTCATCGGTCAGCGAATAAGAGAGATACTTGAAAACTTGTATCGATGATAGGCATGAGAAGCTGCTAATTTCAAACAGGCATATATATAGTATTGAATATATTTCTGAATGAAATTATTTTTTTATTGAAAAATACTGATATAATTAACAATTCTATCTATATATTATTTTCAAAAAATATTACCCAAATGTGCCACTAGATTTTGACGGAAGCATGTTGAAAAACAATTTCGTTCAAAATCAAGCCTTTTTAATGATGTGGGAAAAATCTTATTGCTAGCTAAAATGCCTTGCAGCTACAGTTATTGTATTTATATAGTGATATAGAGACAAAGAAATAGGCATGTTGAAGAACTTTCGTTGAAATCTGTTTTTTAAATAGGAATTGAAAAACTCATTTTGCAACAAATTTGTGGTCTCTTTATAGATGTAAAGTACATAAATGTCACGTTGAGAATACTCTAAACGACAAGTTACGACCAAAGTGTGCTAGTGCGTGGCGAGATGTAAAGTATATAAATGTCACGTTGAGAATACTCTAAACGACAAGTTACGAACAAAGTGTGCTAGTGCGTGGTGAGATGTGAAGTATATAAATGTCACGTTGAGAATACTCTAAACGACAAGTTACGAACAAAGTGTGCTAGTGCGTGGTGAGATGTGAAGTATATAAATGTCACGTTGAGAATGCTCTAAACGACAAGTTACGAACAAAGTGTGCTAGTGCGTGGCGAGATGTAAAGTATATAAATGTCACGTTGAAAATGCTCTAAACGACAAGTTACGAACAAAGTATGCTAGTTCGTGGTGAGATGTAAAGTATATAAATGTCACGTTGAGAATACTCTAAACGACAAGTTACGAACAAAGTGTGCTAGTGCGTGGCGAGATGTAAAGTATATAAATGTCACGTTGAGAATGCTCTAAACGACAAGTTACGAACAAAGTATGCTAGTTCGTGGTGAGATGTAAAGTATATAAATGTCACGTTGAGAATACTCTAAACGACAAGTTACGAACAAAGTGTGCTAGTGCGTGGCGAGATGTGAAGTATATAAATGTCACGTTGAGAATATTCTAAACGATAGGTTACGTCCAAAGTGTCCTAGTGCCTGACGAAATGTGAAGAATGACCACAAAGTGGCACGCCATTCTCCCGCGGCCATATTTTACTCGAATGCTGAAGGATTTCAGATTCAAGCTGACGTCGTCCCTTATAATTTCAAACAGGAATAGTGAATAATTAGAATACAAGGAGAAATCTATTTCATATTTGGATAATGATGTTGATCATGGTACCTACCTGTGTATAGATGGTCTATTTCGAAAAATATAAAACACATATTTCTGAATATTTTTGGAAAATGTGCAATCTGCCAATTCTAACTCACTTACAAACTACTAAGTCATATAAATAACACATATTTCTGAGGTGAACTTTCTTTTATTAAATAGGTTCAGTTAAATAAATTAGGAAAAAAAAATATTTGAAATAAAAATATCTCATTATTCAGGCTTTAGGGCGTCAGATTCTGGGTGAAAAATGCAAGGAGATTTACGTCTAAATTCAAATCTTTTGAAAATGAATGAAAATTAAATAAATATTAAAGTCATTAAATACTACGAAGAAATGAAGCTATTCAGTAGTCGTCAACATGGTTTCACAAAATCTCGATCAACAATAACTGCACTTTAGAACACAAAGCCAATTAGTATACTGCTATAATTACAATCGATATTAGTGGAGATTTGGACAATACCTGGTGGCCAATAGTGATAACACGACTTGTGATGTGGACAATTTACCAGCACCAATAATAAAACCTATGAAATCCTACTTCACCCACCGAAATATTTAGGTACTCTTTGAATGAATTCACCAAAAAACTAAGTAAAGGATGTCCGCAAGGAGGACCCTTATCTCTGACAATTTGGAACATTATAATGAATGATCTATTAACCAACTTCCAGGAATCTAATAGCGAAATTATTATCTATGCAGATGATCTACTGTAAAATTCTGGAAAACAGATGTTACAAATTTCAAAAGTACAATTTAAAATTCAATAGGGAAAATAAATGCGCGTGGTGTGAAAACAACAAAAATAAAATATCAAAACAGAAAACAAATATTTTATTTTTATTAAATTGTAAAACGATATAATTAACTTGCACGATAATCTTATTAAACCAGTTGGAATCTCAAAAATAATAGAATTAACTTTCAAGAATCATCGAAACAAGAAAAAAATAGATTTTATGTCTCACATCGACAATATTATTCCAAAACCAACTAAAGCTAGTGTATATCTTCTTGGTTTAACAAAAAATTCGTGGGGATTGGATAGTAGGCGACCATTAACATTATATAAAACCTTATTTAGAAGCAAATAACTTAGGGTTCAACAATCTGGTACCTATATATAAACAAGAGATCTAAAAACAAATTGGACGCATTACAGTATAAAATTCCCAAACACTGTATACATGCTTATAATACAACATCTTCGAACTGCACATATATTCTCGCAAAAATACCTAAAATTAAGTATTTCATTTTGTCAAATTTTGTTAAAGTTGAAATAGATTATAATAAAAATGATCCAGAAACAAGAATAATCATATCTAACTTTATAAATGAAAAACTTCAATAATATTATGAATATTCTAATGACTATGTTTAGATAATATTTTGAAAACTCAAAATCACCTGAATTTATACAGCCAAAATTTTATAATATACATTTTTTATGGGGCATGTCAACTTTAATATATGCTCATATAGTTCCTCAACGCCTAAATGTTGCTTGAGAAATAGTATTGCCCGCGAATGGAGAAGTTTTAAGAAAACAGGGCGAATGACTTGTGTAAAGAGCAAAACTTAGCACCTCTGAAGTTTATATTTCTCTTTGAAAAATTCTGGAAAGTTAACCAGTTATATTTGAATATTTTTATTTGCAAAATAAAAAGCCCCCCCTTGATTAAAAATAAACAATAATTTTATTTTGATTAGTATATATTTAGTATATTGCACCAAGAATCAACTAAACATTATGAATGTTTTGAAAATAGAGCAATCCATAAATAAATCTTTAAATAAAAAGGCATATATTGGAGGTAAAATAAATGATATTTTGAGCCAATATATGCCTTTTTATTTTAAATTATGAATGTTTAAAATGAATTTGAAAAGCAAGAGATATTTAAAATGAATAGCTAAAACAAAATGTCTGCATTATTACATTATTGTATCAAAAAAAAAAGTACTAAGCACATGACAAAAATGTAATACCTATAGATTCGAAATGTTTTATGAAGAAATTACCAATGAAACTAATAATAATCGAAAATGTAGTGTGTGTTAAAAAAGAGCAGTGGGAAGTGTTTATTAGAAATTAAGCCAAGCGCCTCGTCGGCAAAACTCCCCTTTCCAAAAGTTGCCAAGCGATGACAGGCGCCGTGCTGAGACCGCATTTTTAACCCAGCAGACTCCCATTTAATAAGCAGACGAGACTGCTGACAAATAAAGGCAGGCGAAGTTATTTGGTCGACACTGTGTTGGGTTTGTTTTTTGGGGGCGCCATTAGGGGAGCGGTGGATTTGCCCACTTCAAATTTGATTTCGTCGGAGGTCCATGATAACTTGCTTAGAGGATGGGACGCGACAGCGCCACTAGGTGATGCATTGGCGCTGTCATCGCCCGCCGGATTAGGCCCAGCGCTAATACCGAAGGCGGGAAGCAGCAATTAGCAACTAATGGTGTTGCCAACCTCGCGTCGCTATTTTTTACCCTTTTATTTTTTAATTTAATTTTATTTTGACCAATTGATGTTTAATCCTGTATTGTCTTATTGCGTTATCTACCTCTCTCTAAAGCTAGATCCTACTGTAAACATGCTGTAATAGAACGTAAGGAAAATTGTAAACTGGACTTTTTTTAGGATTCGTATTGGACATTATTGAAGCTCGTTTGGTTTCTTGAAATTAAACAAATTAATCATAATGTTTTTCACACTCAATTTATTTGGTCTTGTATATTCAGTTTCTCACCAATTAAAATAATTGATTGCTTGCCCAAATCTCAAATTTCAAAACAAACCTTTTAGAACGGGACTATAATGTAGAATTTTTAATCGAAGAATTGTATGTTCTGTTAAAATGTGTTAGTATTTGGATAGAGCTTTGTAGGCCCATTAGTGGAGATATTTATGTGAGAAATAATTATTATAGATAGTTGTAAAGAGGTATATAAATTGTTATATAGAGTTGTGCAGGAAGTATCAATTGTTATAGATAATTTTGAAGAGGTAATAATTGTTGTGGAGAGTTGTCCAGGGGATATCAATTGTTGTGGAGAGTTGTGCAGAGGTTTCAATTGCTGAAGAGAGTTGTGCAGGGGTATCAATTGTGTGGAGAGTTGTCCAGGGGGTATCAATTGTTGTGGAGAGTTGTGCAGAGTTTTCAATTGTTGTGGAGAGTTGTGCGGGGGTATCAATTGTAATAGAGAATTGTACAGAGGTTTCAATTGTTGTGGAGAGTTGTGCAGGAGGTATTAATTGTTATAGAGAATTGTACAGAGGTTTCAATTGTTGTGGAGATTTGTGCAGGGGGTATCAATTGTTATAGAGAATTGTACAGAGGTTTCAATTGTTGTGGAGAGTTGTGCAGGAGGTATTAATTGTTATAGAGAATTGTACAGAGGTTTCAATTGTTGTGGAGAGTTGTGCAGGGAGTATCAATTGTTATAGAGAATTGTACAGAGGTTTCAATTGTTGTGGAGAGTTGTGCAGGGAGTATCAATTGTTATAGATAATTGTACAGAGGTGTCAATTGTTGTGGAGAGTTGTGCGGGGGGTATCAATTGTTATAGAGAATTGTACAGGGATAACAAATTGTTATAGAAAGTTATGCAGAGTATATCATAGAATATCGATTAATTATGGAACGTGATGAAAGGTAATATGCACTCATGAGCAAAACTTATGTTTTTTTAAAGAGACAGAGGCAATTTTGTTCACACTTGGTTATCTCGTGCGTTTTCAATAAATATTACTGTGTATTATCAAATATATTTCAGAATTATTACTTGAATCTCGATATACATGCCAAAAGGAACAACTTCCTTAAGTTTTGTCTATGAGTGATGCCTAACGATCCTGGTGAGTAACGTAGGAAGCAACCAATGAGATCCGAGGGCCACTTAAAGCCGGCAACAGGATTCCAGCACAAACAGGATTCCACCTAATGGTTTAAATCAGAGATAAATTCGTTAAACTCTAAAATTTCATTTAAGGAATTTTTCCCGTCTTCCTGCCGTTTCTTGGGCACTATTCTCTTACTCTCCTTGTTCTTCTGTTCTGACATCTGATCATAGTGGTAACTTTTATATAATTAATATATCGTTGTTGTCATAATGTCCATATACCCAGCGGTATGTGGATCACTCACTTGTCACATAGATTAAATACATAAACAAAAGGTAGCGAAAAGCGATAAAATAGTTTATACATTGTTTATAAAATTTCTTTTACATTATAAAATCAAATAAACGACGCGTTTCTGCGTAGTATCTTTTATCCAACGTAATATAGAAAATATAAGATAGAATATCCTTGTGGAGTAAATATCATTATTACTATAATATTGTATGATTGAGTAACTTAATTAATTTAGAAAGTTGAAAGAAAAAAAATCAAATTTAATCTTAATTTTTTTTTCTCTTAAAGATGTAAGTAAAATGTATAATAAAGTCTCTATTGTTCTACAGCAACTACTACGAGGATCAGCAATTATATAACAATGCAAAGCAATAGGCAACAATGGTACATTTAACTTTGTTAAAATTTTTCATCAGCAATAAAATATAATCGTTAAAGGCATTTGAAATCCCGTCATGCCAATTTGTCATTATATTTTTATAATAGCCATGTTTTTAATAGAAATAATAAATTTTAGCAAGTCCATCATAGATTTCTTTGGTCACTGTTTTACTTGTTGGATATAATAAAGGCTAGTCTACATTTATCAGAACTAACGGTCTGTCTACAGAATTTCTTATAATAATGTCAGTAAATTCTGATTCTTGCCAAAGACACATTAGAATTGTATGAGGTCATTTTTTCGAATTTTCTAATTTTATCCAGTGCATTTTGAGTCAATTTAATGGCATAACTGTAGCCGTTTCTTTCTGTTAATGAATTTTATAAAGTACTTGTAGAGTCCTGATGCTTCATTTAAACCATATGAAACGGTGCTTTATCATTTGCTAGTTTTATTTTACTGTACCAATCTTCTGGAGAAAATAGGTTTTGAATTTTTTCGCTTAAGACTTGATATCAACAAACTGTGAATAAATTTATTTGACACATTAAAAATAAATAAAATTCAGGAAAGTGAAGTTGACCTATTTAGCAAGTGAATCATTCATATGTTAACTATTAAACAAAAAGGGGAAAAAACGCGCCATATATATATTCTTATAGACAAAACTTGAGGAAGTGGAAAGACCTTGATGTCGCTGGACGTCTGTGTGTGTGATTTCTAATAAGACAGATATAGTATTGTTCACACTTGGTTATCTCGTGTGTATTCAATAAAGGTTACTATGTATAAAATATCTTTCAGAGTTATTGTCTTTATCCCGATATACACGCAAGAAGGTTCCTTAAGTTTATTCTCTTTCTCCCTGAGTGTATATATAAGAAATGAAACTAGTAAGCACAAAATTTTCTTTTTCAGAGTAAATATTTACATGTGATTACACTGTCCTCAAATCTTATATCCCTAGTTGACTTAAATACCATAACTAACATTCGCCTACAGTTTCGGTTATATTTAACCAGAATCACCCAATACAGAGCTCTAAAAAACTCTAGAGTTCTAAAATGTGGTATGGTTGATTAAACTGGCAAAACCGCTAGAAGGATTCGCTATTGATGAGCCAGATCCTCCAATAATTGTTCATAGCAGTAAGGACAGTAGAAAGTTTTTTTTATATTTAATAAAGAAAATCTGTCTTTCTTATATACTTTTATATTTAATTGATCCAATATATGCCTTTTTAATTAAAGATTTATTTATGGATTGCTTTATTTTCAAAAGACTTTGATATGTATAGACATTAACTCACTATTAACTACAATTGATGCTCTCTATCACACATATTGATATGTTAATAGCAAGCTGTACCTTGAAATAGCTATGGTTGTTCAATGAATGAATACATCACCCAACTCTAAGTCCTATTTTTATTCACTCAACATCTCGGAGATTTTCAGTAGCCTTTACCTAGAGTTTCCTCAGTTATTTGCTAAAATAAATCTTATTGCCAATATCTAACCCAAAAATGGATTTTTCTATAATATAAATAAGATATAAAATAATAATTGAAATAGAAAATTTGATAAAATAAAAACTGTCACAAATTTTATGTGTCATTATTAAATTTAAACTCAAAACATATATATATCTTATAGTTTTAAAAAGTTGAATACACTTTATTGAAGAGGGATAAATACACTCATGTGTGTGGGGAGAATAAAACTTAAGGAAATGGAAAGTCGATGATGCCGCCGGTCGTCTTTTTTTTTTTTTTTTGAGGGAGACACAGAGGCAATTTTATTCAAACTTGGTTATCTCGTATGTAATTCAATAAAGGTCACCTAGTATCAAATATCTTTCAGAGTTATTGTCTGAATCCCTATATACATGGTAAGAGGTAAAACTTTCTTGAGTTTTGTCCATGAGTATAGATATTATTCGATATTTTAGTAAACATGTTTGAAAGGTTTATAAAACTCGTTCTTTATAAAACTATCACAAAGATAAAACCTTTATTTGACCTCGATAAAATATTACTTGATGTTCCAGCAAGGATTTTAAAGCGGAATTGCTGTTCCTTTTCCTTTATATTGCGATCGAGGGTGGAAGAGAAAATATAATTGAAAAAATATCTGCCAGTATGAAAATAATATTTAAACTGAGAGAATTCAAACATTCAGACGCAAGGTAGCGTAGATACATGTTATAGAAATAGGAAATGTCAAATAAAAAGTCTATACCAAGCCTGTGGATATTTCAATGAATTTAATGTAAAAAAGGCAGCACAGTTCGAAGAAAAGGTGAATCAAGTTCTAGGTCAGCTGCCTTTAATTGTGGAAGAACGAGCTGTCAAAACGAACCCCAAAATTGACGGCTGATTCAGATGGCTAACAAACAATTCACTCAAAGATTCCAAAATTGATCATAGACGGTATGTATTGAAACTTAGAACATATTTCAACCTGGCTGAATTTCATGGAAACTAATAAATAAGATTTTAAATTAAACGCTTTTTTGATTGGTAAACGGTATATATAATTTTACGTATATAATATTTTGTCGCTTTTCTTTCAAAGAAGCGCCTTTGATATATTTCACAAAGTGCTGTTTGAGCAAAATCCAGCCTGCTCTAGTCCCCGTGACTATAACTTCTTCCTCAACCAAAAAAAAAAAAAAAGAATGGCTTAGTGGTCAGTGTTTTTCAGGATCGCATAATTTTTGTGGTAATAGTTATTTCAAACCTTAAACAAAAACATCTTACAAACCTAGAATACCTTAGAATATCACTTACCAAAATGTGTAGACCTAAAATATGATCGAGTAGAGATTTTTCACCGTATTTTTTATTATTTTTAAATATCATATTTCTTATCAATCCACTATATTAATAGACATTTACGCTAGCGTTCTAAGTCAATGTTTATTTATAAATGTGAGCCTAAATTATCTTATTATATTGTTTGGATGTTTGTTTGTTCCCTAACTCCTCTCTTAATATTTTATTTTATACGACAATATTTCGTATACATATTACATTTAGTCTCGGAATTATTCAGGTAACTTCAAAATTATATTTAAACTTTTAAAAATAACGCAGTTAGCAAAAATACGCATTTAGCTCGACGTTAAGCTCGACGTTAGCGACACGCTCGGCCATTGATTGAAATAAAACGAAATAAATATTAATATTCGCCACATCAGCCACATATTTGATAATATATTCATAAATACTTTTCATACTTGCCTTCTCTTTTCTAATTTTTATAGTCTAAATATTTAAATGCGTACTTTTTTCATTTACATTTACATTTTCATTTTAGTAAATCATTTTTCATTTTAACATTTTAAACATTTTTAACATTTTAACATTTTTCTTTTTTTTGCTTTTTCTTATTTTTCAACACTTTCACCACTTTTGCAACACTTTTATTTACAAATAAATTTGTTCATTTTAGCACCGTTTTTATTTTGTTAATATTTTTTATATTTTAAGATTATCTATAATATCTAATTACCAAAATAATTTTGTTTGTCCGTATTTGATATGTGTATTTGATTATTCATAAATACTTTACTTTGAATATTCATAAATACTTTTCATACTTGCCTTCTCTTTTCTAATTTTTATAGTCTAAATATTTAAATGCGTACTTTTTTCATTTACATTTACATTTTCATTTTAGTAAATCATTTTTCATTTTTAACATTTTAAACATTTTTAACATTTTAACATTTTTCTTTTTTTACTTTTTCTTATTTTTCAACACTTTCACCACTTTTGCAACACTTTTATTTACAAATAAATTTGTTCATTTTAGCACCGTTTTTATTTTGTTAATATTTTTTATATTTTAAGATTATCTATAATATCTAATTACCAAAATAATTTTGTTTGTCCGTATTTGATATGTGTATTTGATTATTCATAAATACTTTACTTTGAATATTCATAAATACTTTTCATACTTGCCTTCTCTTTTCTAATTTTTATAGTCTAAATATTTAAATGCGTACTTTTTTCATTTACATTTACATTTTCATTTTAGTAAATCATTTTTCATTTTTAACATTTTAAACATTTTTAACATTTTAACATTTTTCTTTTTTTACTTTTTCTTATTTTTCAACACTTTCACCACTTTTGCAACACTTTTATTTACAAATAAATTTGTTCATTTTAGCACCGTTTTTATTTTGTTAATATTTTTTATATTTTAAGATTATCTATAATATCTAATTACCAAAATAATTTTGTTTGTCCGTATTTGATATGTGTATTTGATTATTCATAAATACTTTACTTTGAATATTCATAAATACTTTTCAAACTTGCCTTCTCTTTTCTAATTTTTATAGTCTAAATATTTAAATGCGTACTTTTTTCATTTACATTTACATTTTCATTTTAGTAAATCATTTTTCATTTTTAACATTTTAAACATTTTTAACATTTTAACATTTTTCTTTTTTTACTTTTTCTTATTTTTCAACACTTTCACCACTTTTGCAACACTTTTATTTACAAATAAATTTGTTCATATTAGCACCGTTTTTATTTTGTTAATATTTTTTATATTTTAAGATTATCTATAATATCTCATTACCAAAATATTTTTGTTTGTCCGTATTTGATATGTGTATTTGATATAGTCTAAATATTTAAATGCGTACTTTTAACGACGACATTTTTCATTTTGTTAAGGTCATTTTTCATATTTATTAATATTCTATTTTATACGCCAATATTTAATTACGCCAGAAATTGGCTGTTTTAATATTGCTTATATTAAATATGCCTATGCGTATATTTTATTTTATTAAATATTAATTTTTACAAACATATATTTATATTCTTTATTCGATATTTAGTTAATATTCAAAATAGTCGCTCAAAATAAAATAGATTAAAATTTCAATATATATCGAATATTGTAATTTTAAACTTATTGATCTATGTCACATTGTTATATTATAGTGTATATAGTGTTATATTATAGTGTAACGTTTTTTTTTTGCATTTTTACAACTGAGAGTACACACTAAATAAAATAGTAAGAATAATATAATTATATAATATAATTATAAATGCAATATATTAAAATAATGTTATTTCCAATTAAGGAAAACATATTGATGTTAGAGTTTCAAAGAAAATCTAAAAATGAAAATGTTGTTAAAGTAAAAAATTAAATTGTGCTGTCTTATATTATTGTTTTTTATTGTTGTCTCTAATAAATGTCTTAAAGTTGCAAAACCTGTATATAAAGAAAAAAGAATGACCGTTTCTCTTTATTATATTAATTAATATAATTGTTTTTGACTTATAACTTTATATTCGATATTTATCATCATATTTGGTTTGCTTGGTAACAAAAAAACTGCGAATATATTTATTTATCTCTGGCGATTTGAAAAATTATAAAATATAAAATATCAGTTTAAATAATATATATATATTTGAAGTATATAATTAATATGATGAAATCTTTTTTAAATATATAAATTTCTCAAATATCTATTTCAAAAGACTGCAGGTATTTTATTGTTTGACAACTTCTAACAATATTTTTTTTATTAAATGAATAGATTCATATATATCACCTGATTGTATTCACGTTTTGAAAAATATTAATGCGTGAATTTTTATAAATTACATTAATCAAAAAACAGAAACAAATTTCTAATAATTATTTCGAAAATTTTATCTCTGGCGATTTGAAAAATTATAAAATATAAAATATCAGTTTAACTAATATTTATATATATTTATATTTGAAGTATATAATTTATATGATGAAATATTTTTTAAATATATAAATTTCTCAAATATCTATTTCAAAAGACTGCAGGTATTTTATTGTTTGACAACTTCTAACAATATTTTTTTATTAAATGAATATATTCATATATATCACCTGATTGTATTCACGTTTTGAAAAATATTAATGCGTGAATTTTTATAAATTACATTAATCAAAAAACAGAAACAAATTTCTAATAATTATTTCGAAAATTTTATCTCTGGCGATTTGAAAAATTATAAAATATAAAATATCAGTTTAACTAATATATATATATATATATTTGAAGTATATAATTTATATGATGAAATATTTTTTAAATATATAAATTTCTCAAATATCTATTTCAAAAGACTGCAGGTATTTTATTGTTTGACAACTTCTAACAATATTTTTTTATTAAATGAATATATTCATATATATCACCTGATTGTATTCACGTTTTGAAAAATATTTTAATGCGTAAATTTTTATAAATTACATTAATCAAAAAACAGAAACAAATTTTTAATAATTATTTCGAAAAATCGTATTATACAAACTGAGGTAGTAGCGATTTCTTACTTTTTATTTAAATTATTTTTCTTCCTTTTCAAATCGTTACATATTTTTGTTAATAACCAATTTCATTGAGCTGAGAATATGCCGAAAAAACGCAAATCTACTGACTTAGGACAGAAAACGAAAAAGGCTAAATCTGTTGCAATTAGTAGAGAAATGAAACTTCTAAAATATCATCTCAACGATTATTAAATGTTAGACAAAATATGGCTAGAATTCGTGCTAATGAAACTCCAGGAGAAACATCTCAAAGGTTATTGGAAGCTAAACAAAGCATGGCTGTAAGTCGGGGAAATGAAACTCAAGGAGAAACTACTGAAAGGTTATTGAAGGCTAGACAATATAAGGCTATAAGACGGGCAAATGAAACTAAAGGAGAAGCTACTGAAAGGTTATTGGAGGATAGACACAATAAGGCTATAAGTCGGGCAAATGAAACTCAAGGAGAAACTACTGAAAGGTTATTGAAGGCTAGACAATATAAGGCTATAAGACGGGCAAATGAAACTAAAGGAGAAGCTACTGAAAGGTTATTGGAGGATAGACACAATAAGGCTATAAGTCGGGCAAATGAAACTCAAGGAGAAACTACTGAAAGGTTATTGAAGGCTAGACAATATAAGGCTATAAGACGGGCAAATGAAACTAAAGGAGAAGCTACTGAAAGGTTATTGGAGGATAGACACAATAAGGCTATAAGTCGGGAAAATGAAACTACAGAAGGTACCTTGCAAAGATTACGACTAAATAGAGAAAGAGCTTCTATTATACTTAATGACCCTGATGATAAATTTAAAGGATATATTATTAAGGGAAATAGTATAATAATAGAAAAAAATTATTTAGGTGGCTTAACAGAAATTTGTGAACATTGTTATTCAAAGAATTTCAAACTTGAAAGGCCGATGGATAAAAAGTTCAATTATTGTTGTCAAAAAGGAAAATTAGTGCATTTGCATAAACCTAAATATCCGGTGTTCTTAAGAAATCTACTTACAGAGAATTCTAAAGAAAGCAAATGTTTTCAGAAAAATATTTGGAAATATAATAGTACATTTGCTTTTGCATCATTTGGATGTGCACATTCTGACATAAATATCCCAAAAGGTGGTAATTACCATTAAAATTAATGGTAATATTTACCATTTAACTTCTAAGAATATTTATCCAACTGAAGGTAACGTTCCTAGGTATGCTCAGTTTTATATTTTGGATTCTCAACAGGCCCTTAATATTCGAAGTGCAAATCCCGCAAACAGAAACTTGGATTCTAATATTCTTAGGGATATATCATCTTTCTTGACCGAGCACAATATATTGAAGAATTCATATAAAATGATGATCGAATTAGAAAAAGAAATTACTAAAACAGAAGGAATTGCTCCAAATTTGATGCTTTCAATAGTTGAAAACCCTTTTCAAGACCAAAGACGTTATAATGCACCTAGAACAAATGAAATTGCAGCTGTATTTCAAAATGTTGATGGAGAGCCACCATTTAATAGAGATATCAGAGTTTACAATAAAAATTCTAATGAAACCACAAATATCTCAATTTTACATCAGCATTTGGATGCAATGACATATCCACTATTGATTCCACATGCTGAAGCAGGGTGGCATTCTGAATTGAAAATCCCAACTACTAATAGATCAGTTACTCAAAAGATGTTTTATTCAAATAGATTCGCAATTAGAGATGAATTTAATCAATTTTTACAATATGGAAAATTAGTGCAAATTTACGCTGTTGATGCATACACAAAAATGGAAGCATCCCGCCTACATTATATTAAAACTCACCAATCAAAACTTAGGGTAGATTTATATGAAAGCTTGAGAAAAAATTATAACCATCACAATACGGAATGGAATCAAATTGGAAATCCAATTGTATTGCCATCGTCTTTCATTGGAAGCTCAAGAAATATGCAAGAACGATATAGAGACACTATGGCAATTGTGCGAAAGTATGGGAAGCCTGATTTGTTCATAACCATGACGTGTAATCCGAAATGGCTAGAAATAACAGAAAACCTGAACGGCAGCTCAGTTGTAAACAGGCCAGATATAGTATCAAGAGTCTTCAATTTGAAGAGTAAAGAACTAATTAGGGACCTAATAAAGAATCAAATATTTGGCAAAGTGGTAGCATATGTCTATACCATAGAATTTCAAAAGCGTGGTCTTCCACATATGCATTTATTGTGTATTCTCGACGATAAAAGTAAACCTAATAATTCAGAACTAATTGACAAGATTATTTGGGCAGAAATTCCAGAAGAAAATGATCCATCTGGTTTGAATCCATATGTTTTGAAGCATATGATTCATGGCCCATGCATCGGATCTGATTCAGGGAAATTTCTCTGTTTAGACAGTCGAGGAAAATGCAAAAAAGAATTCCCTAAATATTTTCTAGAAGAAACAATCGCAAATTTGAACGGCTACCCAAAGTATCAGCGCAGAAATACAGGGAAATCGTTCAAATTAGAAAATAAGAATATAAGTGTGGACAACAGATGGGTTGTGCCATATAGCCCATTTCTTCTGAAAAAATATGACTGCCATATTAATGTGCAAGTTTGCACGTCTATTAAAAGTGTAAAGTATATATTTAAATATATACTGAAAGGTCATGATTGTGCAAATTTGGAAATTAAATACAATGAAATAAAAACATATTTGAATTCCAGGTATGTTTGCGCTCCTGAGTCTATGTACAGAATCTTTGGTTTTGATTTGTATAGCAAGTCTCATAAAATTGAGCGCCTTCCTGTTCATTTAGAAGATATGCATTCATTGGTGTTTGAAGAACAAGATGATATATTAGAAGTTATAAATAAGCCGAATAATAAAAAATCTATGCTTACTGCATATTTTGATTTGAATATAAATGATCCAGAAGCTAGAAACTATACATATGAACAAATTCCTGAACACTATATTTATAATAAGAAGGAAAGAAAATATCATAAAAGAAGCAGAGGTGGTCAAAAGGTAATATCAAGAATATATCCTGTGAGTATTAGCGATTCTGAACTATTTTATTTACGAACATTATTATTGCACAGAAAAGGAGCAACGTCTTATGAAGACCTGAAAAAAATAGGAAATTATATATATCCGGATTTTAAAAGCGCAGCAATTGCATTGAATTTGGTAAACGATGACATGATGTGGGACAAAACTATCAATGAAGCAACAGAATCAAAAATGCCTTATCAAATCCGGCAATTATTTGCAATGATTTGTGTATTCCACTCAGAGCTTAAAAAACCCTTTATATTTATGGAATAAGTACAAAGAATTTATGACAGAGGATTTTGTACACCGCAATATTAACAATTATGAAAACCAAGCATTATTAGATATTGAATCATTCTTTAAAGCTCATGGGAAAACCTGCGCTAATTACAATCTTCCTGTTCCATTTGCACAAGATGAGATCATAATGAAATATAATCAAGAAGAAGAAAGAATATTGGGAAATGCCTACATCTCTAATTTAAATTCACAGCAAAAGAAAATATTTGATATTGTTATAAATTCTGTAGAAAATAATGCTGAAAATCAAAGATTATTCTGTGTCGATGGACCTGCTGGAACAGGAAAAACTTTTCTCTTTCAAACATTAATGTGCTTTCTTAGGGGAGCTGGTAAAATAGTTCTTCCCTGTGCATCAACTGGAATTGCAGCAACACTTCTTAAAGGAGGAAGAACCTATCATTCCTTATTTAAATTACCAATTCCTTTGAATGAAACATCCATTGCAAATTTTGATAAAGATAGTAATCTTAAAAATGAAATTATCTCCTCATCATTATTTATATGGGATGAAATAAGTATGGCTATTGGATATGCTCTTACAGCTATTGATAGAAAACTACGAGATGTCATGAGAGACGAAAGACCTTTCGGTGGCAAAGTTATTTTATTTGGAGGCGATTTTAGGCAAAATTTACCCGTTATCAAACATGGTCATCCAGCGCAAATAATTGAATCTACTGTTAAGAGAAATCCATTGTGGTGTCATGTCAAATCTGAGAAACTAACTTTAAATATGAGGACAAAGGATGAAGTGATTTTTGCTGAATATCTTTTAAAAGTGGGCGAAGGAGAGTTGTTAAATGATTATAATCTTCCTCAAAATATAATTGAAGTTCCTCGAGCTATGATTTCTTCCGGTGACCTAAATTCTGAAATTTTTGGTGAGAAGTTGAATTTCAATAGCTTAAAGGACAATCCCGATAGGGCAATTTTATGTCCAACAAATGAGGATACATTTCAAATTAATAATGCTTTGCTGGACAAATTAGGTGGCACTTTTCATCATTATGTTTCAATCGATTTTATTGACATTCAATCTGATAATCTTGAACAAGATCAATTGAATTATCCAGTTGAGTTTTTAAATTCAATAACTCTTTCAGGAATGCCTCAACATAAATTAAATATAAAAGTAGGAGCCATTGTTATTCTTTTAAAAAATGTTAATACAAAAAGAGGGCTTTGCAATGGAACAAGAATGATTGTAACAGAATTAAAAACAAATTTAATATATTGTGAAGTTTTATCAGGTCCAGCCAAAAATGAAATAGTTTATATACCCAGAATTGATTGCTCATCTGGAGAATCGGATTATCCATTTAAAATGATTAGACGACAGTTTCCAATCAGGATCTCATTCGCTATGACCATCAACAAGTCTCAAGGACAAACATTTAATAAGGTAGGACTATATTTGCCGAATCCAGTATTTGCTCATGGGCAATTATACGTAGCATTATCAAGAATAACAAAAAAAGAAAATATAAAAATTCTAATTCAGGAAAAGAAAAATCAAGGGCATTTAATTGAGGGAAATTCAGCAATCTTTACACAAAACATTGTCTACAGAGAAATCTTATAAAATATCAATAAATTGCATCCCTATTCTATATTTTTATACCGTAATAATTTTGTAACCAAACTCTCCTCACCCAATATTTATTTTTATACGCCAATATTTCGCTAACTATATAAAGGGGGTCCCGGAAGAGTGTACAAGTCTTTTCAAAATTAATTAGAAACTTTGGGAAATAACGCGAAAAAAAAAAGTTAAAAAAGCTCTTCAAATTCGCCATCAGCTCTATATTCGTTTCAAATGCGCTCGCAAACTACATAGCCTCCATTGTAAGTTGGAAACCCCTGATTATTGGCGATTTTGAAATCACCTCTCAAGTCCTTCCATTGTTCTTTATTTTCCTTTCAAAGGTAAGCTTCAGTACAACAAGTCATTGCAACAAAATCTTCCCACTATAGATGCAGACAGATCCAAATCTACAAAAGAGGTTGGCGCTGGGGACATCTTGCCATCTCCCCTTGTAACCCATACTCATACAACTTCACCGTGAATGCTCAGCCATAAGTAGCCCTTGGTCCCCAAGACCACAACATTTAGCTGAGATCAACTGTGACCTACATATGAGACTAAATGTTCAACTATTTTGAGTCAAGGGTCGCAGCGCTATTGAAGGAATTAAGAAAAAATGGCCAAAACGGCTTCACAATCTGACCTACCACTATGTTTCATAAACCGCCCAAAAAGTCTTGCTCACAGAGCTCGCAAAGAAAATGTGGACGAACCTTAATATATTGAAAGTATTTCAACAGGAATTTAAGAATAATAGCTGCCACTCCAATAATTTACTTTCCATGCTACCAAAATTAATCACTGCCCCACATCAAACACAATTTTAACTAACCACGACTACATCTAAGCGGACTACCTGAACATATCCAAACAAGACCCAATTTGCCCCCACTGTTAAAATGAAGACTAACCCATTAGCCATCTTCTCTTCCCCTGTCTAGCTTTCCAATACGAGAAGTTCCAGACAGCTACCGTTCTAGGAAGAAACCTTCCAATAAGGTAGTTTGCTTGGCTTCACTTAATCAAATGGACTCCTGCAAGCCTTGTAAATAACACCAGTCCGGGTAGTTGGAGACGTCTGTACGCTCCAGGAACCGGAGTTACTCAAATGAATCCTGTTTAAATTTTGAATATATATATTTTCTCTTTTGTATATAATTCTCTATAATCCTGCATATTTGCATCTTCTTTATAAATAACCCCTAAATGCTACCTTCAATCTGTAAATAGATTTCACGAATACACTAACAATTGATTTAATCTAACTAAATTAGCATATCCATTCTTTGTACAAGTGCAAGTGTCCCTAGGGGGACATAGCACTCTAAGTTGAAATAAATGAATAAATAATCCACCATATTCGTTTTTGTTTGTGTGATTTTCTTCATAAATTATTATTTTATGTGCTTTAATTTCTTTTATTAGAGCGACGTAAGGCGCGCTAAGTTTGCTAGTTAGGGTATAAATATGGAGTAAATGTTATATTAGGACTACAGAGCAAATATTAGAACCGAAGTTGTTTAGAAATCCCAGTCTGGGGTATTCTCCACTGTATATTGAGAGTTGAACCTAGAGAATATCCGAGCAAGTCAATCAGTAGAGATAGCAAAAAGAAGGACTTCCTCGAGCCTGCCTTGTTAACACAATCTCGACACTAATTGGTGGACGACAGACGCGCGAGGTTGAACAAAAACAGGTGGGATCTCGGGGTGCAAATCTTGTTCTGAGCGAGGCCGATATAATGATGCCGAAAAAAGGTATTTGCATAGTGGCCGCTATATTGGAGCTATGGATGACAAAGGTAGTGAGTCACCCGTTATTACGGGGACTCAAATATTGGCCCACCCAGGGGCTTGGAAAACATCGCCGCTGTTTAATCGCCGCTGGGGGGCGCCTCATCGACCTCCGCCTCTCACGTTTTTCTCCTCGCTCTCTTTGGATTCTGGTTCTCAGATTGGATTCTCCCCGTTATGTTCTGGCTGCTACTCGTTTAGTTCTCTGGCTAACTTATTACTATCCTGCCTCTCTTTAATTGGCATAACCCTTCTGGCTCTCTGACCAGTTTCTCTCCACCCTCCAACGTCCTAGACTTCCTGATCTACGTTCTGAACTCATTTTATACACGTCCTTGTTCCCAGATTGAACTCTATGCATCCTAGACCTTCCGATTGGCTACCTGACTGGCTTCTCTTCGCCCTGGCTACCTGACTGGCTTCTCTTCGTCCTGGCTAACTGACTGGCTTCTCTTCGTCCCGGCTACCTGATTGGCTTCTTCCCGTCCAGGCTACCTGACTGGCTTCTCCCCGTCTAGGCTACCTGACTGGCTTCTCTTCGTCCTGGCTACCTGACTGGCTTCTCTTCGTCCCAGTACCTGACTGGCTTCTCTTCGTCCCGGCTACCTGATTGGCTTCTTCCCGTCCTGGCTACCTGACTCGCTTATCTTCGTCCCGGCTACCTGATTGGCTTCTTCCCGTCCTGGCTACCTGACTCGCTTATCTTCGTCCTGGCTACCTGACTAGCTTCTCTTCATCCTGGCTACCGGACTGACTACTCTACGTCCTGGCTACCCGACTGGCTTCTCTTCGTCCAGGCTACCTGGCTGACTTCTCTTCGTCCTGGCTACCTGACTGACTTCACTACGTCCAGGCTACCTGACTGGCTTCTCTTCGTTCCGGCTACCTGACTGGCTTCTCTTCGTCCCGGCTATCTGACTGGCTTCTTCCCGTCCAGGCTACCTGACTGGCTTCTCTTCGTTCCGGCTACCTGACTGGCTTCTCTTCGTCCCGGCTACCTGACTGGCTTCTTCCCGTCCCGGCTACCTGACTGGCTTCTCTTCGTCCTGACTACCTGACTGGCTTCTCTTCTTCCTGGCTACCTGCCTGGCTTCTCTTCGTCCCGGCTACCTGATTGGCTTCTTCCCGTCCAGGCTAGCTGACTGGCTTCTCCCCGTCCAGGCTACCTGGCTGACTTCTCTTCGTCCCGGCTACCTGACTGGCTTCTTCCCGTCCAGGCTACCTGACTGGCTTCTCTTCGTTCCGGCTACCTGACTGGCTTCTCTTCGTCCCGGCTACCTGACTGGCTTTTTCCCGTCCAGGCTACCTGACTGGCCTTTTCCCGTCCAGGCTACCTGACTGGCTTCTCTTCGTCCCGGCTACCTGATTGGCTTCTTCCCGTCCTGGCTACCTGACTGGCTTCTCTTCGTCCTGGCTACCTGACTGGCTTCTCTTCGTCCCGGCTACCTGATTGGCTTCTTCCCGTCCAGGCTACCTGACTGGATTCTCTTCGTCCAGGCTACCTGACTAGCTTCTCTTCATCCTGGCTACCTGACTGACTTCTCTACGTCCTGGCTACCCGACTGGCTTCTCTTCGTCCAGGCTACCTGACTAACTTCTATACGTCCTGGCTACCTGACTGGCTTCTCTTCGTCCAGGCTACCTGGCTGACCTCTCTTCGTCCTGGCTACCTGACTGACTTCTCTACGTCCAGGCTACCTGATTGGCTTCTTCCCGTTCTGGCTATCTGACTGGCTTCTCTTCGTTCCGGCTACCTGATTGGCTTTTTCCCGTCCAGGCTACCTGACTGGCTTCTCCCCGTCCTGGCTACCTGACTGGCTTCTCTTCGTCCCGGCTACCTGACTGGCTTTTCCCGTCCAGGCTACCTGACTGGCTTCTCTTCGTCCCGGCTACCTGATTGGCTTCTTCCCGTCCAGGCTAGCTGACTGGCTTCTCCCCGTCCAGGCTACCTGGCTGACTTCTCTTCGTCCTGGCTACCTGACTGACTTCTCTACGTCCAGGCTACCTGATTGGCTCCTTTCCCGTTCTGGCTATCTGACTGGCTTCTCTTCGTTCCGGCTACCTGATTGGCTTTTTCCCGTCCAGGCTACCTGACTGGCTTCTCCCCGTCCTGGCTACCTGACTGGCTTCTCTTCGTCCCGGCTACCTGACTGGCTTCTCTTCGTCCCGGCTACCTGATTGGCTTCTTCCCGTCCTGGATACCTGACTGGCTTCTCTTCGTCCAGGCTACCTGACTAGCTTCTCTTCATCCTGGCTACCTGACTAGCTTCTCTTCATCCTGTCTACCTGACTGACTTCTCTACGTCCTGGCTACCCGACTGGCTTCTCTTCGTCCAGGCTACCTGACTGACTTCTCTACGTCCTGGCTACCTGACTGGCTTCTCTTCGTCCAGGCTACCTGGCTGACTTCTCTTCGTCCTGGCTACCTGACTGACTTCTCTACGTCCAGGCTACCTGATTGGCTTCTTCCCGTTCTGGCTACCTGACTGGCTTCCCTTCGTCCAGGCTACCTGACTAGCTTCTCTTCATCCTGGCTACCTGACTGACTTCTCTACGTCCCGGCTACCTGACAGGCTTCTCATCGTCCCGTTTATCTGACAGGCCTCTCTTCGTCCTTACCACTGCTTATATAAGATCAAAATTTGAGTGATTATTCGAGCAAATTATATTAGTTGAACTATTGAAATATGCTTTTATGGTGTTGTAAAAAATATATATATTCACAAGCTTTTGTAGGGAGCTGAACACTTATTTTAGCTTTGGAGTACGCATCAATATTAAAACAAAAAGATGTTGAAAACCTGTTATTGTAGTCTATGTTATAACACTATAATAGCCATTATACTCGTATGTGAATAAGAAACACAAACTCTTCTTCCTGACTTGTGTTTCTTATTCTATAGCGAATAGGGAGATTATGGTTGTCCTAATTCTAGCCATTATATGTGTCTGGTGTTTATTATTAAATTACCAAGTACACAGTGTGACTTGAGACTACGCCTGTAAAGTGGTTTACTTCTTCTTCCAACTTGTTTCCCGTGAAGCTCCAGCGGTTTCTAACTTCCCCCTATCATCGATACTCTTCGAATTGAAGATATTTATGATAACCCAAATGTTGATTTCCTTAAATCTATAATGGTCCAAAGGCTCGCCATTCAATAAATTTTACTTCTACATAGACTAGTAACTGGTTACTGAAAACTATGAATGCTTTGTATTGTAATGTAATATCACATTTTTAAGGTGATCTCTGTCAACTGTGAGAAAAATTGCTATCTTATAGACTAGCATTCTACAAATTTATAAGGTGAAGCGCGAATTCAGCACAAGGTCTGTTGAGTGAGAGCGAAATTGTCAGAATGATTTTAGCTTTCCTTCATTTTTACAGATTTTGTTTAGAATTCGAATTGGAAAGAGATGAAAAATTGTACATTTATGTTAACATTATAGAAAGATAAACCTGGAACATTTTCGCACCCTATCCTTAGATTATTTTAAAATAGAATCTCTATACATGTGTGTGTGATTTTATGTGAATATATGATTTTAAAAATCAGTAATTAAAAATTTTTGAAAAATATATTTTTAAAATAAATTAAAATATACGCCTCTCTATATTTGGGGAAAGAAATACGTATTTTGAATTTATCAAGGTAAACATTTTAACGGCTAAATACTTTGTAGCTAAACTGATGGTTTTTAACTCTAATTATGTAAAAAGCCTCTTCTACAAATCCCAACTAACAGAAAATATATGTAGAATATGTCGAAATGGGTTTTAATAATAGTTTCACACAATAGTTTAAAATCTTCGGATGGTGCTTAGAAGATGTTTTATTTTTCAAATATAGAAAATATAATTTTGTGAAAATAGATTTCTAAAAGAAAATGTGATCATCGCTAATGTCCCAAAACCACACCCGAATTTGTAAAACTCCGTACAACAATAAATTTCTAGTTTTGTTGTGTCGTTTTGTGTTATTTTATTTTCTTAAAATATATTTTATATTTTCTCTTTCCTCATAAAATATCAAAATATCCTCTTTTTAATTACCAGAGGGGAGCAACAGTGAAAGATATTACAATGCGAGACTGAATTAATTAGAATAAGATTTTGCATATGTATGCGAGTTTTGAGAAGGCGGTTAAGGAAGGGTTGAAGATCTATATCAAGGTAACATTTCAGTTATATCCATTATAAGTATACACGAATGTGTTAAACATCCTTTTGTTGAAATTTTCTGGTTTCCTTTTTATCATGCCCTCGACTGCGCAGCCATATTTTGAATCCATTTAGAACAAAACAGAATTTTCATCTTTTAAATCTCGTTAACTTCGTTATTGGAATATTCAACATGGTAAAAATATATTAATATTTCCATTATTTTCATATCTAATGCTCTATTTGTAAATATTTGTTAAATCTAATATTTATAAACGCTTATACTTTTTAACTCAGATGCCTTGGGTTTCCTATATAGCGCACGAAGAAATCATTCGCTATTTTTCTTCTATTTATATTAATTAATTTTGTTTATTCTCATCACCTTAGAAATGTGTTTTCTTCTCAAATCCTGTTCAATAATTTTATTTCAGAGAGCGTCATTATCAAAATTTTAATAATTTCTTATTATTTGTGCGGCTTTTAATTAATAGTAATAATAAACTACATTAAAAATGATATATGTTGTACCACACACAAATTGAACAATTCATAAATTTCAACTTTAGAATCCTAGTAACATCACCTTAGTAAGTCGAGGCGATTGACTCCAGTCTAGAAAGAAGAGAGGCAGTGTCAGTTTATGTTGCAGGGTTGGGCAAGATAAACAGAACACGATATAAAATTGAACCAACAAAATTTAAGGGACATCCACGATCCATAAAAAGTGACCAAGTTTAGTGTTGCGACTTTACGACAGCCATAAACGTGTTCCCTGGCTGGTCTTAAACTGGTGGTTTCACGTGGTCTTCTTGGATTTGGAAGGGAAGTTCCTGATTGGCCCGCAATACCCATCCAACGGGTGGGAGATATGCAAAGAGGACACCGAGCGAAAAGATCATTAAATCCTACACATCATCTTTATCATCATCCAAGAAGGAGGAGGAGGATCATGCCATCGTCAATCTCCGCGCTCCAAAAAGAAGCGATGCCGAGAATGGAGTAAAAAAAGGGTGAAAAATCGATAAATCTTTTCCTAAAATGAAGCTTTTAAAAAGGTGTTCCATTTTTCGTTAACAATATAAAAGGCTCTAATCTCTTAAAAATTCAAAGTTTTTCCATTCTTCCTAAGCGAGGCTGCAACGGGCTCCTTGAATAACCATTATCTACCTCCGAGTCGTTATCGGGTGGACCTTCTGCGGAAATGACATCGTTTCACTTATAATGGTGCATAGAACAATTATCATGGCAGCCTCCTTCCAACCGGAATATTGGGATATTCATAGCTCTCTACATAGAATACCGTATTTTAAATATACATATATAGAGCTCCATTTGTTGATAGGTTAGCTCCAAATAATCAGAGGTGAAATACACATTTTTATATAAAATTATTATATATATATACATTTTAATTTATGATAATAATATTTTTTAAATAAAATTATTCTATTCCAAATAAATATAGATTTATGAATTGACAATTAAAGAATTTGAAATTATCAGAGTTAAAAGTGAAATTTTTATCTATTATTTTCCTTCTTATATTTGACACTTTAAGGGTAATAATATCTTTTCAGAATATTTTAAATGGTGAAGAAATCAAAACATGTACATAAGTTGGCGTCCAAAGTAGATTTTCCATATATTGTACGAAGTAAAAATATATTAAAGATTTTGAATTTGGAATGATTATAAGAATGCGCTACAGACCTTTTAATTCTTTTATCCAAATCAGTATACAGATCCACCTTGTAAGATTTGTTTTCCTTGAAAAGTGTGATAGCGGGTCACTTGTGAAACGTTAGAAATAAAGAATTAAAAAGGTTTTAGTATTTATCTGATCATATAAGTAAAACTAGGTGATATATTTAAGAAGGATGTTCCGAACATATGCAACTAATAGTTACAGCTTTCAGAGAAACATATATCGGAGTGGTTATCATCAAGTGACTTCTGTTTATTTTTCAGGAATTTGAACAATAGCTCGGTTGATCATTTTCAAAGGAATGGCGCTCGGAAATCAGATAATTTGAGTCGCATAATCAATCATATTTTTTGAGTTGGCATTACCCTAAACTTCTCTATTTTGAAGATTTTTGTAAATGTTCTTGATTAGGTGAGATACTGGGAAGTGAACGATCGCAGAATAATACGAAGAAGACTAGTCTGTTATTTTATTTATAATTTCTTGATTATCTTCAATTTATTGAGCATTGTTATGTGTGATGTTAAATTTCATCCATGTCTATATACAGTAATATTTGCTGTAAAGCAAGGCCATAATATTCGATATCATACTAAGGCGAGAATGTTATGTTAGTAACTAATTTCTTATTTTATCTATCCTTCATATGTTATAGGTTTCCCTTAAATATAAGTTCACCATTTCCATCAGATAGCTTTTGTTTAATTTTTTTAGAGAAAAAAAAATTAATGAAAGTGTCAGTTTTTCTACTATATTCCAACATGAATATTCTATTATAATATAGATAGTTTCCGATACAACCATCGACCTCTCTCATATCGAACACATAGAGAACAAGTTGTTAACGCCTTAGGTAATCTTTTTCTTATAAAAAAAGGATTTCCAAACTCTCACATAAATAGTAGAAAATGTAGAGCTACCTGTATAAAGGATTATGAAGAATATTAACAATTTTTTTCTATCTATTTAAAATTAAACAATTTCGACTGTCCTTGCTGCAATGAGGAAAATATTCGTAGAACCTGACTCATCAGTGTTGAACCACCTCAGCGGTTTACAAGTTCAATCCATCGAACTGTTCTAATTTTGTATCAGAATGTTCTACTCAGCCAGAAAATAGTATACATATCTACTGTCTCAGAGCCAATGTAATTTATCTTAATTACATTCATCAATAATTTCTCCAAATGGCTAACTATATAATCACAACATCTCAATACAAAAAGAGAGCGATCCCTCCTAGTTCAAACTGGCGAAACCGTTGAACCGTAGGACCGCTACTCGTGCATATGCAACAGCTATAAATCTTGTGTCACTAGAGCCAGATGACGCTGGAGAGGCCAATGTCACACAAACTGACAATACCTATTGACAAAGAAATTGTATAGAAGAGCTTGGTTATTCCGCCATTCTATATTGATCCCATCACGCTCCTGTGTGTGCAAGTTGCCCGTTCATATTTCCATAAATGTTGGTCTAGGCCCATTTTTCCCCAAATGGGAAACTGTTTTTAGCGCGGGAACTTATGTACTAACTCCATTCTAAATAGGGTTCACTCTTTCTTTTCTCAATCTTCAATCACCTTTGTAATCACACACATGCCTACTAAAAAACTATATTAATTTATATTTACCTATTGGTGCAGGGGGCAAAATCATATTTAATAATTTTTTATTGAATTTGGATTATTTTTCTAATAGACCCTAAATAAATTTATTAAACCTTTCAGTTTGAAAAGGGGCGAAAGTGTGACGCCAAAACGTCAAGAAGTAAAAAAGGTTGATGTTTTTTTTTTCTTCATCTTTTATTTATAACCTAAAAATATCAATTCTTTAATATGCTGATTGTATATATCATAATTCCTGTTATTTACTTATCAATCAATTGTGTGTTTTGGTTTTATTGAGGAGCCTGCGATTGAATCCAATATATGAATAAAAATTGATTATAGCTTCTCTATGAGTTACCATTTTTATTTCACCCATTAAAAATGGTTGAGACATCAATTTGCTTAAATTTAAGTTTTCGAACTTTAAATTTTCTAAAGAATAGAGCAAATAAGTCAAATAGTTAATATATTTCTCTCAAATATTCATAATTTAGGTCAAAACCTCTCAAAGAAATAGTGTGAATTGAAAGATTAGTTAGTGAGGTTTAATACTAAATAATTTTAATGGGGAAAGTCAAACAGATTCTCTAAAGCACGCGCGTCATCATTTTGAAGAAATAAAAATATTTTGGGCGATCGGAACTTTGTCTTTAATTTCGAAGAGGTGTCTGGATGACATATATTTGCTGAAGAGAAAAGTACTAAGAATTTATTCCTCTAAATTGATGGTATATATATCTGAAATTTTCCCTATATGATCCGAGTTTGTCAAGGTTTACTATCAGGAATTATTTTATATTATTTGTGCTATATGCGAGAGAAACGAACACAATTAAGTCAGAATGTTTAAATAATTTGATTAATATAATTTTTGTTACATTTTTACATGAGGCAATACGATAAATATTTTAAGGAAAGCGCCATCAACGAGCTAAAATAACCTATTATCAAAACGAAGATTTCCACTCAGGCTTGCAAAATATGCCTACTTCTTCTTTATATTACAACGGCCGCTGATTTAGGTGAGAAAATTGAAAGAAAAAAACTTCTTAATAAAATTAATGTTGAATTTTTATCATATTCGCTTAAATTATCGAAAATTAATTTGTAACCAAAAAGAATTTAACATAAAATAAGCCAAATTTTGAAACAGTGTCATATGGAAAGTTTGATAAAGATCGATTCAGTTAATAAGGAATTTGTCGTTGAACAAAGAGATAAACAAATTTTAATATTATTGTATAAGAAAATGCTATATTATTTGTATATTATATTTAGTATTTTAAAGATGGAAATATTTACAGCTATTTATTTTTAATCCTTTAGGGGCGATACCTACAATAGGTGAACTGAGGTTAAAAAATAATTAAAAAGTAAAAATACATTTTTTTTAAAAGCTTTCATTCAAATGCACTAAAAAGGAAAAAGTAAAATATTTTAAATTCTGTCATTTTGCAATTAGATGCATCTGAGTGAAAATAGAAGCTGAGAGGGACAATCATCATGAATTTCGAACCTAATGTGATTTAATATGTAGCAACTGATTAGCGATTTTTATAAGTGTTTGCTATATTTTACCTCTTCTCTAAATATGATCGTCCCCGGCTTCAGTGGCGAAATCGCTGGGAAGGTTCAGCTTTGATGTGCCAAGCCTTTCCAGTCATTTTCGCCTTATTTTACTTATTTGTAGAAATCTGTCCAATAGGATTTGAAGAAAATAGCGCTGAATAATTCTATCCTTGAAGTGTGCAATAAGTATGGGTCACTCTAATAAAATATTTTTTTAGGAAATAATATAGATTTATAAAGTAGAGACAGAGCCAAGAGAGCTCTTGTGTGGAAGGCACAACAAATATATAGTCTTTCAATTATATATATTTTTACATGTGTAGAAAAAATGTTTTGCCATATATACTCATGGACAGAACTTAAGGAAGTTTCATATTTTGATACGCCGGGTCTTTTTTTTTTTATTTTTGAAGGAAAAGAAGCATTTTTTCACACCTGGTTATCTCGTGTGTCTTCAATAAAGGTCAGTGCGTATCAAAAAATTCAGAGTTATTGTCTGATTTCCGTATACATGCTGAAAGTACAACTTCCTTAAGAGTGTACTTGTTAAAAATCAGTTCAAATAGGATTTTTTGAAGAATCTATTTGATAAATGTAGTCCAATCTGTTGGCACTTTATATATATATATTTCATAAAATATCATACATTTATGAATATTCTCGATATAGTGAATAAACTTTGGGACAGTCTTTTTTTTTTCAATATATGATC
>CP092867.1:79173705-79250019 GCA_030710605.1 Cordylochernes scorpioides
TTATAAAAACTATTTAAACAACATCATAATGCCTCAAATAGACCCTTCAGTTAGATATATGTGGGCATTATAATTAGGGTTTCGATAATACATAAATATATACGAATAACAATTTGTTTGTGTGATATTGTCGCAAGTTGTTAGCTTCTTGTGAATATTTAGCAAAATCACAAGGTACATCTGGGGTAGAGAGAGAATAATGCTTACCAACAGCTATATTATATTTGAATTAATAATATAATATTTTTTAAAAATGTTATATATAGATTATATATACTCTTGAATATAAACGATAAATGCCATAATATATACACATTTGTATGAAATATATATTTGAGCTAAAAATAGTTTTGTTAACCAAACAAAAGTACACGCATCGTCTGATTTCGCTGCGTTACCAGATCAAAGCAATGTTATGTAAATATTTGATTTACTATAAAAAGTAAAATTCCTGACAATGTTTACGTGAATTTCAGAGTGCAACGTTTATTTCAAAAATACTCAGTTACAATAGGTTTTCTTGTTAATTCAGGTCAATTATTCGTATTTCCAAGACAAATCTCCAACATATACATTGTTAGAGCTTTTATTATTTTAATTACTCTGTATGTGTTATATTTGTATAATATTTGACTCCAAGAATCTCTGGTCACGTGTGTATTTTCCTGTATATTTTTGTGGTAGGGTAAAATATAAAGTGTGTGTGTTCAGTTGTGTAAGACCAGTTTTAAAGGGTGGATACTCAGATATTGGAAAGCCCGCTATATTCATAGGGAAGACTCGCGCGACTACTATATCTCGAGTTTAGATTTTAGGAGTAACTTACTGAAACCAGCGAGAAAAGTTTCCCGAACATGCATCAACCAGTAAATCACAGGGAATACATTTAAAAAGAGCATGGAACTGATTATACAACAAGTATTTAAAACTTGTAATATATATATATATTGTCCTTTTGAAATATTTCTGTTCGAACCTTTAGCCAGAATTCAGGCTTTTTAACCCACCTCTAATAGGCGAATCAAACAGATGAAGGATGAAATCAAAGCAATGTATCACATAGTTTTTTTCCAATATTTTCAACCTATATTTTTATAGGTATATTCTATCTCAGAACACAGCGCAAATTCCTTTTTTAAACTTCATCTTGAACGTTTTCACGTTAAAAACAAATTTATTTGCTCAAACTTTACATTATCAAGTATATGCTTAAACGTTATTGTGAACAAAGAAAAATCGAGTTGATGTTGAAATTAAAGATAATAATCAATTCTATTTTGAATTTGCTCTCTATTGAATCTTATGTAAATGATGCCGCAATGGATCAAATGGAGAGCTCATAGTTTTCAAGTGGAAATTCCGTATTTGTGGTGCAGAAGCTACAGGGGTTTAGATACACTCAATAGTTTTGCGTCTATGTTGACGGGAGAGGTGTCTTTTCTATTTAAGTAACAATTAGCATAACGTCAAACTCCATTCTCGCGGTACCACCGTACTGTACGAGGAGACGAGTGGCTCCCAGGAGACCAGCGGTAAATTAGGCGAGAAACTTTTTGAGTGGCCGCCGCAGTTTAAACAGTTGTTTCGAAGGATATCTACTGCCGTGTTCTTTTGGAATTACTCTATTATACGTTGATGTCACTCAATACACCTCTGGCACACATTGCAGAATTTTTCATAAAAAATAATTTTCGATCTAAAAAAAACTAAGTGTGGCATATATATTTTATTAAAATTACTTACTTTGTTGTACACTGGTATCCCTAAAAATATTATTTATTATATTCCATATATATATATATATACAATAACAAAAAAAAATCTTTATTGAGACCTTTTGGTCCTATACAGATTCTCTGAGCAGAAATGTAGGGTACATTCAGGAATAATAGTAGTAGTACCATTAATCACCAATGTTATTTACAGTGTATCAAATAAGAGGGGGGAAAGGATGGGCCTAGCATAAACATATATACAAGCAGCCGAGAACAAGTAGTTATTTTTCTTAAAGAACAATAATTAGTAGAATTGACAAAAATATACATAAATATCAGGCATCTTTTTGATTTTATACATGGATGGATCAAGGGTAGAGGTCTGTCTTTACATTGAACATAGCGGATAGAACAAGCTTACATAACTAAAATGACTACTTCTCTATATACAACGATGAACAAAGGAAGGGACATAGAAGCATGATGATGAACAATAGATTCACACAATTTTGGAATTGTGATTCATAAACCTTCAAAAAGTTATTATGTAAAAATATCTTCGGATTTTTATATAGTTTATTTTGCCTTGCTCTACATGTTTTTCTTTATGTAAAAGCAAACATTGTGTAGATTTTGAGAAAAGAAGAAATTTCAGCAATCTAGAATCATTAACGATAACCTTTAACCTCCAAAGCTTTTGAATATCGATACCCATTCTAGTAAGTGTCCAAGAAATATTTATTATTCTAACTAAGCAGTTGATATTCTGTATCATATAAAGAAATTAGCATCGCATACATATTATCTAAGCAGATACAATTGCACTTTAAACCCAAGTTTACAACGTACAATGGAAACACTCAGCTATAAACAGATTACATTATACTCTACAGACCCAAGTTTACAATATACCGTATAGATACACTCAGCTATAAACAGAGGTAATTGTATTCAGGCCGTTCTACGGACGAGACATGTTACGTGTATTAGATTTTGAGTACACTCTCTAAAAAACATCGATACATCAAGAAGGAGCTGTCCGATTTATATGAAAATACGTATACAAAGACGTTTCAGCGAAACACGCAAATGATTGAAATTTGGTGGCTTATTTTATGCTAAGCAAGATCTCTAGCGCATCTGAACTGCGTATTCAGCACGACTATTCTAGACTCAATATTTGGCGCGGCACGAGAAGATTTTCAAAATTTCCGTTTTATTATTATTTTTTTTTTGCAGAAAGCCCACCCCCTACCTATTACTACTGTTTCGATGCTTCGCCGAAATATTCGTATTCATTTACGAACATATGTCAGAGTTTGAAAGAGGTCACATACCACTGGATTGAAATAGGCTGGTTGGTGAAATCGACTAATCGCGGACATCTGTGTAGAAGTGATGTGGTTATTAGACGATGTTGGCAAGAGTGGGACTACAACGGAAGGATGCAACGTTAAGACGGCAGAGGTCAACCAAAGGACACAATAAAAACAGGAGGACAGAGCGATTGTCAGAACGGCTGTTGAAGCACCGGATTAGGCCTTATCTACCATCCAGCGTGTGACCGGCACACAAGTGTACGAAATGACCATCAGCAGACGACTGAGACAGCGGAATCTAAGAGCTCGCCAACCGTTACGATGCCTACCCTTACATCCTTACACCGACAAGTCCGGCTACAGTAGTGTCAAGAGTGATCAACTTTGAACTGAGCTTACTGGGGACATATAGTCTTTATTGACAAGTCCTGTTTCTTACTGTGTCCTGACGACCGTCGCAAACATGTCTGAAGACGTCCTGGACACCGTGAGAATACTAGCCTTACTTTCGAACACCACACAGGTCCACTACAAGGTCATATGGTATCGGGTGCCATTTCATTTGATATCAGGACCGCATTTGTAGTCATTCCTGGCACCCTGACACCACAATTGTACGTAGACGACATTCTACGGCCTGTTTTGCTGCCCTTCCTCTCACATAAACCGGGGTTACTTTTCAAATACGATAATTCTCGGCCACACATAGCACGTGTTACTATGGATTGTTTTCAATCTTCCGTTCCTAGCAAGGTCGGCCGATCTATCACCCATAAAGCACATCTGGGACATGATAGGAAGGCGATTGCAACCATACCGGAATGTTGACTATTCAGCCCTACAGTTGGAGACAATTGGCAAGAAATCCCGCAGCACACCATCCGGAATCTTTATCAGTCCATGACACGCCGGGTGGAAGCCTACATCCAGGCCAGTGTGACGATCAAACTCTGGAATGAAACAATTAATTGTTCTGAAATTTCAATCGTTTTTTCTTCATAAATGTTCTTCACATACAGTTTTTGTTCCTTTAAGACTAATCCTTCTTGGGGCTTCGAATTTCTTTGTTATAGAGTGTAATTTGTTTCCAACTTTTGAGAAAAATATTTTTTCGGAAGCTTTAAAATGAACAGGTTTATTGTTATGTTTAAATTTCATTTTATATATTCTATGTAGTAATAAAAATGTGGTTAATTTTATATTGTATTTTATTAATATAATTGAAATTTATATATACGAGGGGTGTCCCATATAAGTCGGTGGCCCGACATATAAAGAAAATGACTAATAAAATGATTGATTTATTTTTCAACATAATCTCCTTCAAGGTCTATACACTTTTTTCCGCGATGTTCTAATACTTTTATGCCCCTCCAAAAAGAACGATGTTTCAAGTGACTCAAAAAATGAGGTCACAGCATCAATGACCTCTTCATCTGACCTAAAATAAATGCCGGAAAGTGATTTTTTCAAATGAGGAAATAGGTGGAAGTCAGACGGAGCTAGATCTGGTGAATAGGGTGCATTTGGTAAAAGTTCAAAGCCAGAATCATAAACAACAGCCATGGCTTGCAGCGACCGATGACTCGGAGCATTGTCTTAATGGTAAACAATCTTCCTGGACAACTTTCCTCTTCTCTTTTCTTTAATAGTTTCTCGTAGTTGCTTCACAAGATTTGCATAATAATGCCATTTACCCTTATTCAGAAAGTCTAGAAGTACACCCTCGGAATCCCAAAAGACAGACACCATAACCTTCCCTGCTGATGGGACTGTCTTGGCTTTCTTGGGGGGAGGGGAACCGGAGTGTCTCCATTGCATGGATTGTTGCTTGGACTCTGGTGTGAAGTGATGAGCCCAAGTCTCATCCATGGCAAAAAATCTATTAACAAATTACTCTGGATTGGCTTCAAATAACGCAAGATTGTCCGAAGATAACTTTCTCCTTACAGCCAAATGTTTGGGAACCCAACGGGCAGAAAGCTTCCTGAGGCCCAAGTGTTCTCTCAGGATACGATCCACTGTTGTTTTTGGAATACCCAAGGTCTCTTTTATCTGACGAGTTGTCATTCTTCTGTCCAACATAACCAAATCATGTATCTTGTCGATGTTTTCTTGAGTAACTGACTCAACAGGTCTTTCTGGCCGATGTTCGTCTTCGGTGCTGATCCTCCCTAATTTAAACGCAGCTACCCATTTTTCACTGTGCTATAGGAAGGAGCATATTCCCTTAATATATCCACCATATCCTCATAGATTTTCTTCGGCGACCTTCCTTTCTTACAAAGATATTTTATAACAGAACGAATCTCGTTTGTCTCCATTTTAGATGATTCCTGTTTCTTGTTCTCTTTCAGAACCTATAACAAAAAAAAAAACGGTTAGTTGTAGAAACTTAAAAATGTACATATCTTTATATAAGGCTTTAAGGTATATATGGTAAAATTTATTAGTTTCTAATATTTCGTTCTCATGGTCGGGCCACGGACTTATGGGACACCTTTCGTATATATATATATATATATATATATATATATATATTATAAAAATAAATAGTTGTATAGTTTTATAGTTAAGTATTCTATTAAAATTATCTTCATTAGTTTGATTATTTAAATTCAAATTATAAATTTGTTAATTGTTATTATTTAGTATAGATAGAGAAAAAAAAAAATTCTTTACTTCTAAAACATCCTCTAGTTAATTATATAATTATAATTAATAACAATAAAAAATTAACAAAGTAACGTCTATTACATCGGCTTTTACACGTCATTCAGACATACTCTAATCCTATATATAGAATAATCGAAGAGATAATATATATAATAGTTAGAAAAAAGATAGAAAGACAGAACCATGTACTTTTAATCAAACTAATAGAAAGAAAACAAAAAGTTTTGTAAATAAGGTAGATAAGATTGTTAGTATATATATATATATTTTTATAATTTTATATTTTATTCGTTTTTTTTTTTTTTTTAAAGATTTTTTAAATTTTTTTATTTTAAAATATGAATATAAAAAGTTGTATTTAGTAAAATATCTATAATATGAATTAACTTTTATTATAAGTTTGGTTATTATGTTTTGAAACCCTAATGGTAGACCAGACATATACAAAAAACTTAAATTGGAGTAATTATTGAAAAAAGAGGTCTGCTGAACCGGGACTTCTCAAATAGAAATTCAGCTTTTCAACATTTCATCCCTTCTCTATTATGTCTAGACCTCCTTTCAACCGTATTTTATGTGTTAATATAAAGTTACTACAGTGAAACATTTATATGAACAGATATAATGTGTACCTACCTTGTCCGCGAACGCCTTCAACTGTAAACAACTATTTCTGGATAACACATGTTGTGGGGGGGTGGGGACAAATTTAGACCGAATTGTGGGAGAACAAGACATTCAAAGAATAAAGATAAGATAGTTAAGGGAAGAAATCCAAATTTTATAATCTTTACAGTCAGTTAAAAATTAAAATAATTGATTCAAAACTTATTCATCTTTCAATATTCCTTTAAAAAGGCAAATTATTAGAATTTAATAAAGCTATTAATTGTGAAAATTCACTTTTATTTAATTTCCATTTTCCTCCCCAGAAATTGGAGATTAAACAAAATGAATTATATACAATATTACTTTAAAAATCTTGTGAAAAAATCTTCAAATCAGCTATTTAATTTAAGTTTAACTAATTGTTGAAGATTATAAATTTGTAGTATTGATTATTGAAAGAAATTATAGAAAGTTGATTTAATAAATGGATACTTCCATTTATTTTTTTTTAAGTATTTTATAATTGATATACTGTTGAAATATTTTACTTGTCTGATACTAAATTTGTTTTTAATAAATTCCATGTTTAAATTATTAACATCTTCTATGAAATTTTCTAATATATTATTTATTCTATAAAATCTTAGAAACTGACCAAAATATATACCTTTACAGCAATTTAATGAAATATTAGAATTCATATTACAGTATTTTATAATATTGAAATTATAATTACTTTTTTTATTATAAATTTTAATAGCATTATTTGTAAGGTCTATATTTAGGTCTAAAAAGTTAACTTTTTTGTTTCTATAAATTTTTTCATTGTTTTTAAGTTTCAAGTATTTAGGATAAATTTTAGGTATTAAATTTTTGAACTGTGGATTATTAAATATTATAATGTCATCTACATAACGGAACATTTGCCAGTTAACATTATTTTGTAGAAAGTATTCTCTTTCGTACCAGAATAATATTAAGTTTGCTAATAACGGACTAGAAGACGTTCCCATGGGAACTCCTTCTGATTGAATATATATTTTATTTTTAACTATATAGAATTTAAAAATAAAATATATATTCAATCAGAAGGAGTTCCCATGGGAACGTCTTCTAGTCCGTTATTAGCAAACTTAATATTATTCTGGTACGAAAGAGAATACTTTCTACAAAATAATGTTAACTGGCAAATGTTCCGTTATGTAGATGACATTATAATATTTAATAATCCACAGTTCAAAAATTTAATACCTAAAATTTATCCTAAATACTTGAAACTTAAAAACAATGAAAAAATTTATAGAAACAAAAAAGTTAACTTTTTAGACCTAAATATAGACCTTACAAATAATGCTATTAAAATTTATAATAAAAAAAGTAATTATAATTTCAATATTATAAAATACTGTAATATGAATTCTAATATTTCATTAAATTGCTGTAAAGGTATATATTTTGGTCAGTTTCTAAGATTTTATAGAATAAATAATATATTAGAAAATTTCATAGAAGATGTTAATAATTTAAACATGGAATTTATTAAAAACAAATTTAGTATCAGACAAGTAAAATATTTCAACAGTATATCAATTATAAAATACTTAAAAAAAAATAAATGGAAGTATCCATTTATTAAATCAACTTTCTATAATTTCTTTCAATAATCAATACTACAAATTTATAATCTTCAACAATTAGTTAAACTTAAATTAAATAGCTGATTTGAAGATTTTTTCACAAGATTTTTAAAGTAATATTGTATATAATTCATTTTGTTTAATCTCCAATTTCTGGGGAGGAAAATGGAAATTAAATAAAAGTGAATTTTCACAATTAATAGCTTTATTAAACTCTAATAATTTGCCTTTTTAAAGGAATATTGAAAGATGAATAAGTTTTGAATCAATTATTTTAATTTTTAACTGACTGTAAAGATTATAAAATTTGGATTTCTTCCCTTAACTATCTTATCTTTATTCTTTGAATGTCTTGTTCTCCCACAATTCGGTCTAAATTTGTCCCCACCCCCCCACAACATGTGTTATCCAGAAATAGTTGTTTACAGTTGAAGGCGTTCGCGGACAAGGTAGGTACACATTATATCTGTTCATATAAATGTTTCACTGTAGTAACTTTATATTAACACATAAAATACGGTTGAAAGGAGGTCTAGACATAATAGAGAAGGGATGAAATGTTGAAAAGCTGAATTTCTATTTGAGAAGTCCCGGTTCAGCAGACCTCTTTTTTCAATAATTACTCCAATTTAAGTTTTTTGTATATGTCTGGTCTACCATTAGGGTTTCAAAACATAATAACCAAACTATAATAAAGTTAATTCATATTATAGATATTTTACTAAATACAACTTTTTATATTCATATTTTAAAATAAAAAAATTTAAAAAATCTTTAAAAAAAAAAAAACGAATAAAATATAAAATTATAAAAATATATATATATATACTAACAATCTTATCTACCTTATTTACAAAACTTTTTGTTTTCTTTCTATTAGTTTGATTAAAAGTACATGGTTCTGTCTTTCTATCTTTTTTCTAACTATTATATATATTATCTCTTCGATTATTCTATATATAGGATTAGAGTATGTCTGAATGACGTGTAAAAGCCGATGTAATAGACGTTACTTTGTTAATTTTTTATTGTTATTAATTATAATTATATAATTAACTAGAGGATGTTTTAGAAGTAAAGAATTTTTTTTTTTTCTCTATCTATACTAAATAATAACAATTAACAAATTTATAATTTGAATTTAAATAATCAAACTAATGAAGATAATTTTAATAGAATACTTAACTATAAAACTATACAACTATTTATTTTTATAATTAATTTAGATTTAGCTTGCTAATCTAACCAAATCTACTTGATATGATTTATCATTCTGATCAGATTGCTCCTTAAGTTTTAAATGTAGTATCACTGTTATATTTTTATTATATAGTTTTTACACTATATATATATATATATATATATATATATATATATAGTGTAGAAACTATATAACAAAATTATAACAGTGATTCTACTTTAAAAAATTAAGGAGCAAACTGATAATAATGATAACTTATATCAATTAGATTTGATTAGATTAGCAAGCTAAATCTAAATTAATTATAATAATAAATAGTTATTTAATTTTATAGTCCAGTTTTGTATTAAGATTATCTTCACTATTATGATCATTTAAATTCAAATTATAAAATTTGTAAAATGTTATTAATTTGTAGATAGAGAGCGAAAAAAAAAATCCTTTACTTCTAATACATCATCAAGTTAATTATATATTTATAATCAATAACAATAAAAATTAACAACGTAACGTCTTTTAGCATCGGCTTTTACACGTCATTTAGACATACTCTAATCCTATATATAGAATAATCGAAGAGAGAATATATATAATAGTTAGAAAAAAGAGAGAAAGACAGAACCATGCACTTTTAATCAAACTAATAATAAGGAAAAAAAAAAGTTTTGTAAAGAAGGTAGATAAGATTGTTAGTATATATATATATATTTTTATAATTTTATATTTTATCCTTTTTTTTTTTTAAAAGATTTTTAAAGGTTTTTTTATTTTATAATATGATTATAAATAGTTGTATTTAGTAATATATCTATAGTATGAATTAACATTTGTTATAAGTTTGGATATTATGTTTTGAAACCCTAATGGTAGACCAGACATACACAAAAAACTTTAAATTGAAATAAATTGGAAAAAGAGATCTGCTGGACCGGGGATCTTCAGATAAAAGTCCAACGACATTTCACCCCTTCTTTATTATGTCATAGATCTCTTTTAAACCGGATTTTATGTGTTAATATTAAGTTGTTTCAGTGAAATATTTAAATGAACATATATAACAGATACAAGTGTTAACAAATTCAAACTGTAAACCTACCTCGACCGCGGCGTCCTCCATTGTGAATATCTATTTCTGGCTGACACATGTTGCGGGGGGGGGACATTTCAAATTTAGACCATTTATTCAGAATTTTTTTGAACAACAAGAAAATTAAAGAAGAAAGGAAAAATAGTTAAGGGAAGAAAGCTGAATTTCATAATCTTTACAGCTAGTTATATCAAAATAACTGATTTAACACTTATTCATCTTTTAATATTCCTTTAAAAAGGCAAATTATAAGAGTTTAATAAAGCTATTAATTGTGCAAATTCACCTTTATTTAACTTCCATTTTCCTCCCCAGAAATTGGAGATTAAACAAAATGAACTATATACTATAACACTTTAAAAATCTTGTGAAAAAATCTTTTAATCAGTTATTTAATCAAAGTTTAATTAACTGTTAAAGATTATAAATTTGTATTAGTTATTATTAAGAGAAATTATAGAAAGTTGATTTCATAAATGGATATTTCCATTTATTTTTTTTTAAATATTTTATAATTGATATACTGTTGAAATATTTTACTTGTTTGATACTAAATTTGTTTTTAATAAATTCCATGTTTAAATTTTTAACATCTTCTATGAAATTATCTAATATATTATTTATTCTATAAAATCTTAGAAACTGACCATAATATATACCCTTACAGCAATTTAATGATATATTAGAATTCATATTACAGTATTTTATAATATTGAAATTATAATTACTCTTTTTATTATAAACTCTAACAGCACTATTTGTAAGGTCTATATTCAAGTCTAAAAAGTTAACTTTTTTGTTTCTATAATTTTTTTCATTGTTCTTAAGTTTCAAGTATTTAGGATATATTTCAGGTATTAATTTTTTAAACTGTGGATTATTAAATATTATTATGTCATCTACATATCGGAATATTTGCCAATTAATATTATTTTGTAGAAAGTATTCTCTTTCGTACCAGAACAATATTAGATTTGCTAATAACGGACTAGAAGAAGTTCCCATGGGAACGCCTTCTGATTGAATATATATTTTATTTTTAAATTCTATATAGTTAAAATTTAAAAATGTTTCCAGTAGAGTTTTTGCTGTTTTAAGATCTAATTTAAATGTTTTATATCTGTTATGAATAATTTTAATGTAGAAAGTTTTGTCATTAATGAATTCATTAAATAAATTGGTTATTTTATTATTTAGATCTCTTAAATTTATTTTAGAATATAGGTCCTCAAAGTCAAATGTGTGTACTGTTTCAATGTTTGTCCAATTGTTCATTAAATAATTAATGATTTTTTTATTTGAGTCGATAAATTTATAATTATATTTATTAGTTAATTTATTTATAATAAATTGTAGTGTTGAAGCTAATTGTATATCAATATTTTTTATGACTGAATTTATACCAGATGTGATTGTTCTGAAAGAAATAGGTTTTTTGTGTAGTTTAGGAATTATATAGAACTTTGGTATGTTTGGATTTTTGTGGTTATTATAAATTTTTAGTGAATTTTCAACATTTTTGATGTCTTTTTTGTGGCTGTAGTTCTAGCAAAAGTGTATTTATGATTATTATCAATTTCCTTTTTTAGTATATCGTGGTATAGATTTTTACAAATTAAAGATAAGTTATTGGAACATTTATCTATAGGAGTGATAATATAGTCCTTCTGTAAATTAATTATATTTTCTTTAAAAGAAGGAATGTCTGAATTAGGTTTTGTGTATTTAAGTGTATTATTATAATAATTTATAATTTCCTTTTTAATATTATGTTTCCATTCCAGAAAAGTAAATTCTGGAATACTGTATTTTATACTAGTTTTATTTATGAAAATATCTATATCTTTTAATATAGATTTAATTGTATTATTATAATTGTGTTTAATTTGAGGTATATATTTATACCCTTTATTTAAAATTTCCTGATATTCTGGATTTAAAAAAGAAAAATTGCTAGTTAATATATGACCTGAGAACTTATATTTATCAATATAGTTGTTGCAATCACATTTAATTTTTTTTTAAATTTGCCAAATTATTAATAAATTGGTTATAATTGCAAACTAAATTACCTATATTTTTGTTGTATCTCCAGATTGTTTTGAAATTTAAATTTTTTATAGGGAAAAGAGTATTGATGATTTGGTTATTAAAAATATCATTAAATTTAATATGATTAAATAAATTGTTATTAAATTTAATGATAATATTAATGTTATTAGTAGCTTGTTTAATTTTTCTGTATTTAAAGATGTCGTGTGTGATATCTATTAATCTGTTAGTCAGATTATGAATTTTAATATATTCTATGAGTTTGATAAATTTATTATTATTTAGTTTAAATAATGTTTTAATAAATTTATCGACGAAGTTGTTAGTGTACATTTGTTTTGGGTCCAGTAATTCTTCAAATTCAATGTAACGTAATTTATTGGTAGTTTTACCTCTAATTTTATTAGGTTTAGTTTTAAATTCATTTTTTTTGTATTTGCAGCTGATTTCATAGGTTGAAATTTCTTCTGTTTGTGGATTGTATGTGTAGTTTAATTCGTCGTTAAGTCCATAAGGGAATAATGTGTTGTGTTTATAAATGTAGTTGTTTTCTAATAATAGTCGTTGTTTTTTGTTTTGACATATGTCTAGTATTTCTATCTTAAAGTTGTTAAAAGTATGTAATTGATTGTGTTCTTTCATATATATATTACCAATTGATTTTTTAGCGTGGTTTCTATGTAGGTTTATTCGTATATTTAATGGATTACAAGTTTGTCCTATATATGATAGTTGACAAATTTGGCATGTTAATTTATAAATAGTATTCACTAATTTACAACTAGTTGTTTGAAAAGTGTCATGGTTCTTAAGAGAGGGACAAGTTTGACAATTTTTTCTTAGGCAATTCTTAGCGAGTTTAAATTAACATAAAAGAGGTGCTAACACTAATATGTTTGTAGTTTTTTTTAGTTTTTTTAGTTTGTTATTCTTATGAATTTTTAAATATATTTTACTTAATTGTTTTTGTGGTGATAAAATTTGTAATAAATTGAATAATTAATCTATAAATATATAGATATTACTGTTTGTTATCTGTTATATTTTTAAGAATAACTAATAAAAAACATCTTTAAACTAACTAAACACTGAAAAAAACAAAAGTTCTGAAGTTATTTTTTGTAAAATTACTTTTATAATTTACTTTTTAATAATCAAACAATGAAAGATAATTAAAATTTGTATGAAGATTTATTTATATTAGAATATCTAATATGATTTAATTTGTATATTATGTTATATATAAAAATATATCATAGAGCAAGCTCATATGAATTAATATAGTGTAGAAACTATATAACAAAATTATAACAGTTATTCTACTTTAAAAATTAAGGAGCAAACTGATAATAATGATAACTTATATCAATTAGATTTGATTAGATTAGCAAGCTAAATCTAAATTAATTATAATAATAAATAGTTATTTAATTTTATAGTCCAGTTTTGTATTAAGATTATCTTCATTATTATGATCATGTAAATTCAAATTATAAAATTTGTAAAATGTTATTGATTTGTAGATAGAGAGCGAAAAAAAAAATCCTTTACTTCTAATACATCATCAAGTTAATTATATATTTATAATCAATAACAATAAAAATTAACAACGTAACGTCTTTTGCATCGGCTTTTACACGTCATTTAGACATACTCTAATCCTATATATAGAATAATCGAAGTGAGAATATATATAATAGTTAGAAAAAAGAGAGAAAGACAGAACCATGCACTTTTAATCAAACTAATAATAAGGAAAAAAAAAAAGGTTTGTAAAGAAGGTAGATAAGATTGTTAGTATATATATATATATTTTTATAATTTTATATTTTATCCTTTTTTTTTTAAAGATTTTTAAAGGTTTTTTTTATTTTATAATATGATTATAAATAGTTGTATTTAGTAATATATCTATAGTATGAATTAACATTTGTTATAAGTTTGGATATTATGTTTTGAAACCCTAATGGTAGACCAGACATACCCAAAAAACTTTAAATTGAAATAAATTGGAAAAAGAGATCTGCTGGACCGGGGATCTTCAGATAAAAGCCCAACGACATTTCACCCCTTCTTTATTATGTCATAGATCTCTTTTAAACCGGATTTTATGTGTTAATATTAAGTTGTTTCATTGAAATATTTAAATGAACATATATAACAGATACAAGTGTTAACAAATTCAAACTGTAAACCTACCTCGACCGCGGCGTCCTCCATTGTGAATATCTATTTCTGGCTGATACATGTTGCGGGGGGGACATTTCAAATTTAGACCATTTATTCAGAATTTTTTGAACAACAAGAAAATTAAAGAAGAAAGGAAAAATAGTTAAGGGAAGAAAGCTGAATTTCATAATCTTTACAGCTAGTTATATCAAAATAACTGATTTAACACTTATTCATCTTTTAATATTCCTTTAAAAAGGCAAATTATAAGAAAAAGGCAAAGGAAAGGCAAATTATCATTAAATTTAATAACAATTTATTTAATCATATTAAATTTAATGATATTTTTAATAACCAAATCATCAATAATCTTTTCCCTATAAAAAATTTAAATTTCAAAACAATCTGGAGATACAACAAAAATATAGGTAATTTAGTTTGCAATTATAACCAATTTATTAATAATTTGGCAAATTTAAAAAAAATAAATGTAATTGCAACAACTATATTGATAAATATAAGTTCTCAGGTCATATATTAACTAGCAATTTTTCTTTTTTAAATCCAGAATATCAGGAAATTTTAAATAAAGGGTATAAATATATACCTCAAATTAAACACAATTATAATAATACAATTAAATCTATATTAAAAGATATAGATATTTTCATGAATAAAACTAGTATAAAATACAGTATTCCAGAATTTACTTTTCTGGAATGGAAACATAATATTAAAAAGGAAATTATAAATTATTATAATAATACACTTAAATACACAAAACCTAATTCAGACATTCCTTCTTTTAAAGAAAATATAATTAATTTACAGAAGGACTATATTATCACTCCTATAGATAAATGTTCCAATAACTTATCTTTAATTTGTAAAAATCTATACCACGATATACTAAAAAAGGAAATTGATAATAATCATAAATACACTTTTGCTAGAACTACAGCCACAAAAATCAAAAAAGACATCAAAAACGTTGAAAATTCACTAAAAATTTATAATAACCACAAAAATCCAAACATACCAAAGTTCTATATAATTCCTAAACTACACAAAAAACCTATTTCTTTCAGAACAATCACATCTGGTATAAATTCAGTCATAAAAAATATTGATATACAATTAGCTTCAACACTACAATTTATTATAAATAAATTAACTAATAAATATAATTATAAATTTATCGACTCAAATAAAAAAATCATTAATTATTTAATGAACAATTGGACAAACATTGAAACAGTACACACATTTGACTTTGAGGACCTATATTCTAAAATAAATTTAAGAGATCTAAATAATAAAATAACCAATTTATTTAATGAATTCATTAATGACAAAACTTTCTACATTAAAATTATTCATAACAGATATAAAACAATTAAATTAGATCTTAAAACAGCAAAAACTCTACTGGAAACATTTTTAAATTTTAACTATATAGAATTTAAAAATAAAATATATATTCAATCAGAAGGCGTTCCCATGGGAACTTCTTCTAGTCCTTTATTAGCCAATCTAATATTGTTCTGGTACGAAAGAGAATACTTTCTACAAAATAATATTAATTGGCAAATATTCCGATATGTAGATGACATAATAATATTTAATAATCCACAGTTTAAAAAATTAATACCTGAAATATATCCTAAATACTTGAAACTTAAGAACAATGAAAAAATTTATAGAAACAAAAAAGTTAACTTTTTAGACTTGAATATAGACCTTACAAATAGTGCTGTTAGAGTTTATAATAAAAAGAGTAATTATAATTTCAATATTATAAAATACTGTAATTTGAATTCTAATATATCATTAAATTGCTGTAAGGGTATATATTATGGTCAGTTTCTAAGATTTTATAGAATAAATAATATATTAGATAATTTCATAGAAGATGTTAAAAATTTAAACATGGAATTTATTAAAAACAAATTTAGTATCAGACAAGTAAAATATTTCAACAGTATATCAATTATAAAATATTTTAAAAAAAATAAATGGAAATATCCATTTATGAAATCAACTTTCTATAATTTCTCTTAATAATAACTAATACAAATTTATAATCTTTAACAGTTAATTAAACTTTGATTAAATAACTGATTAAAAGATTTTTTCACAAGATTTTTAAAGTGTTATAGTATATAGTTCATTTTGTTTAATCTCCAATTTCTGGGAGGAAAATGGAAGTTAAATAAAGGTGAATTTGCACAATTAATAGCTTTATTAAACTCTTTAAATTTGCCTTTTTAAAGGAATATTAAAAGATGAATAAGTGTTAAATCAGTTATTTTGATATAACTAGCTGTAAAGATTATGAAATTCAGCTTTCTTCCCTTAACTATTTTCCTTTCTTCTTTAATTTTCTTGTTGTTCAAAAAATTCTGAATAAATGGTCTAAATTTGAAATGTCCCCCCCGCAACATGTGTCAGCCAGAAATAGATATTCACAATGGAGGACGCCGCGGTCGAGGTAGGTTTACAGTTTGAATTTGTTAACACTTGTATCTGTTATATATGTTCATTTAAATATTTCAATGAAACAACTTAATATTAACACATAAAATCCGGTTTAAAAGAGATCTATGACATAATAAAGAAGGGGTGAAATGTCGTTGGGCTTTTATCTGAAGATCCCCGGTCCAGCAGATCTCTTTTTCCAATTTATTTCAATTTAAAGTTTTTGTGTATGTCTGGTCTACCATTAGGGTTCAAAACATAATATCCAAACTTATAACAAATGTTAATTCATACTATAGATATATTACTAAATACAACTATTTATAATCATATTATAAAATAAAAAAAACCTTTAAAAATCTTTTAAAAATAAAAAAAAGGATAAACATAAAATTATAAAAATATATATATATATACTAACAATCTTATCTACCTTCTTTACAAACCTTTTTTTTTCCTTATTATTAGTTTAATTAAAAGTGCATGGTTCTGTCTTTCTCTCTTTTTTCTAACTATTATATATATTCTCACTTCGATTATTCTATATATAGGATTAGAGTATGTCTAAATGACGTGTAAAAGCCGATGCAAAAGACGTTACGTTGTTAATTTTTATTGTTATTGATTATAAATATATAATTAACTTGATGATGTATTAGAAGTAAAGGATTTTTTTTTCGCTCTCTATCTACAAATTAATAACATTTTACAAATTTTATAATTTGAATTTAAATGATCATAATAATGAAGATAATCTTAATACAAAACTGGACTATAAAATTAAATAACTATTTATTATTATAATTAATTTAGATTTAGCTTGCTAATCTAATCAAATCTAATTGATATAAGTTATCATTATTATCAGTTTGCTCCTTAATTTTTAAAGTAGAATCACTGTTATAATTTTGTTATATAGTTTCTACACTATATTAATTCATATGAGCTTGCTCTATGATATATTTTTTATATATAACATAATATACAAATTAAATCATATTAGATATTCTAATATAAATAAATCTTCATACAAATTTTAATTATCTTTCATTGTTTGATTATTAAAAAGTAAATTATAAAAGTAATTTTAGAAAAAATAACTTCAGAACTTTTGTTTTTTCAGTGTTTAGTTAGTTTTAAAGATGTTTTTTATTAGTTATTCTTAAAAATATAACAGATAACAAACAGTAATATCTATATATTTATAGATTAATTATTAAATTTATTACAAATTTTATCACCACAAAAACAATTAAGAAAAATATATTTAAAAATTCATAAGAATAACAAACTAAAAAAACTAAAAAAAACTACAAACATATTAGTGTTAGCACCTCTTTTATGTTAATTTAAACTCGCTAAGAATTGCCTAAGAAAAAATTGTCAAACTTGTCCCTCTCTTAAGAACCCTGACATTTTTCAAACAACTAGTTGTAAAAGGGAGATCAAGAGGAAATAAAGAAATAAATAAATAAATAAATAAATAATAAACAATAAATAAATAAATAAATAAATAATAAAATAAATAATAAAGAAACTCACCACTTTCCTCTTGATCTCCCTTTTACACTTCAAACGTGGCTATATCTCTTCAACTAGTTGTAAATTAGTGAATACTATTTATAAATTAACATGCCAAATTATTATTTAAACTTGTAATCCATTAAATATACGAATAAACCTACATAGAAACCACGCTAAAAAATCAATTGATAATATATATATGAAAGAACACAATCAATTACATACTTTTAACAACTTTAAGATAGAAATACTAGACATATGTCAAAACAAAAAACAACGACTATTATTAGAAAACAACTACATTTATAAACACAACACATTATTCCCTTATGGACTTAACGACGAATTAAACTACACATACAAACCACAAACAGAAGAAATTTCAACCTATGAAATCAGCTGCAAATACAAAAAAAAATGAATTTAAAACTAGAGGTAAAACTACCAATAAATTAGGTTACATTGAATTTGAAGAATTACTGGACCCAAAACAAATGTACACTAACAACTTCGTCGATAATTTATTAAAACATTATTTAAACTAAATAATAATAAATTTATCAAACTCATAGAATATATTAAAATTCATAATCTGACTAACAGATTAATAGATATCACACACGACATCTTTAAATACAGAAAAATTAAACAAGCTACTAATAACATTAATATTATCATTAAATTCAATAACAATTTATTTAATCATATTAAATTTAATGATATTTTTAATAACCAAATCATCAATAATCTTTTCCCTATAAAAAATTTAAATTTCAAAACAATCTGGAGATACAACAAAAATATAGGTAATTTAGTTTGCAATTATAACCAATTTATTAATAATTTTGCAAATTTTAAAAAAATTAAATGTAATTGCAACAACTATATTGATAAATATAAGTTCTCAGGTCATATATTAACTAGCAATTTTTCTTTTTTAAATCCAGAATATCAGGAAATTTTAAATAAAGGGTATAAATATATACCTCAAATTAAACACAATTATAATAATACAATTGAATCTATATTAAGAGATATAGATATTTTCATAAATAAAACTAGTATAAAATACAGTATTCCAGAATTTACTTTTCTGGAATGGAAACATAATATTAAAAAGGAAATTATAAATTATTATAATAATGCACTTAAATACACAAAACCTAATTCAGACATTCCTTCTTTTAAAGAAAATATAATTAATTTACAGAAGGACTATATTATCACTCCTATAGATAAATGTTCCAATAACTTATCTTTAATTTGTAAAAATCTATGCCACGATATACTAAAAAAGGAAATTGATAATAATCATAAATACACTTTTGCTAGAACTACAGCCACAAAAAAGACATCAAAAACGTTGAAAATTCACTAAAAATTTATAATAACCACAAAAATCCAAACATACCAAAGTTCTATATAATTCCTAAACTACACAAAAAACCTATTTCTTTCAGAACAATCACATCTGGTATAAATTCAGTCATAAAAAATATTGATATACAATTAGCTTCAACACTACAATTTATTATAAATAAATTAACTAATAAATATAATTATAAATTTATCGACTCAAATAAAAAAATCATTAATTATTTAATGAACAATTGGACAAACATTGAAACAGTACACACATTTGACTTTGAGGACCTATATTCTAAAATAAATTTAAGAGATCTAAATAATAAAATAACCAATTTATTTAATGAATTCATTAATGACAAAACTTTCTACATTAAAATTATTCATAACAGATATAAAACAATTAAATTAGATCTTAAAACAGCAAAAACTCTACTGGAAACATTTTTAAATTTTAACTATATAGAATTTAAAAATAAAATATATATTCAATCAGAAGGCGTTCCCATGGGAACTTCTTCTAGTCCTTTATTAGCCAATCTAATATTGTTCTGGTACGAAAGAGAATACTTTCTACAAAATAATATTAATTGGCAAATATTCCGATATGTAGATGACATAATAATATTTAATAATCCACAGTTTAAAAAATTAATACCTGAAATATATCCTAAATACTTGAAACTTAAGAACAATGAAAAAATCTATAGAAACAAAAAAGTTAACTTTTTAGACTTGAATATAGACCTTACAAATAGTGCTGTTAGAGTTTATAATAAAAAGAGTGATTATAATATCAATATTATAAAATACTGTAATATGAATTCTAATATATCATTAAATTGCTGTAAGGGTATATATTATGGTCAGTTTCTAAGATTTTATAGAATAAATAATATATTAGATAATTTCATAGAAGATGTTAAAAATTTAAACATGGAATTTATTAAAAACAAATTTAGTATCAGACAAGTAAAATATTTCAACAGTATATCAATTATAAAATATTAAAAAAAAAAAATGGAAATATCCATTTATGAAATCAACTTTCTATAATTTCTCTTAATAATAACTAATACAAATTTATAATCTTTAACAGTTAATTAAACTTTGATTAAATAACTGATTAAAAGATTTTTTCACAAGATTTTTAAAGTGTTATAGTATATAGTTCATTTTGTTTAATCTCCAATTTCTGGGGAGGAAAATGGAAGTTAAATAAAGGTGAATTTGCACAATTAATAGCTTTATTAAACTCTTATAATTTGCCTTTTTAAAGGAATATTAAAAGATGAATAAGTGTTAAATCAGTTATTTTGATATAACTAGCTGTAAAGATTATGAAATTCAGCTTTCTTCCCTTAACTATTTTTCCTTTCTTCTTTAATTTTCTTGTTGTTCAAAAAATTCTGAATAAATGGTCTAAATTTGAAATGTCCCCCCCGCAACATGTGTCAGCCAGAAATAGATATTCACAATGGAGGACGCCGCGGTCGAGGTAGGTTTACAGTTTGAATTTGTTAACACTTGTATCTGTTATATATGTTCATTTAAATATTTCAATGAAACAACTTAATATTAACACATAAAATCCGGTTTAAAAGAGATCTATGACATAATAAAGAAGGGGTGAAATGTCGTTGGGCTTTTATCTGAAGATCCCCGGTCCAGCAGATCTCTTTTTCCAATTTATTTCAATTTAAAGTTTTTTGTGTATGTCTGGTCTACCATTGGGGTTTCAAAACATAATATCCAAACTTATAACAAATGTTAATTCATACTATAGATATATTACTAAATACAACTATTTATAATCATATTATAAAATAAAAAAACCTTAAAAAATCTTTAAAAAAAAAAGGATAAAATATAAAATTATAAATATATATATATATATACTAACAATCTTATCTACCTTCTTTACAAACCTTTTTTTTTTCCTTATTATTAGTTTGATTAAAAGTGCATGGTTCTGTCTTTCTCTCTTTTTTCTAACTATTATATATATTCTCACTTCGATTATTCTATATATAGGATTAGAGTATGTCTAAATGACGTGTAAAAGCCGATGCAAAAGACGTTACGTTGTTAATTTTTATTGTTATTGATTATAAATATATAATTAACTTGATGATGTATTAGAAGTAAAGGATTTTTTTTTTCTCTCTCTATCTACAAATTAATAACATTTTACAAATTTTATGATTTGAATTTAAATGATCATAATAGTGAAGATAATCTTAATACAAAACTGGACTATAAAATTAAATAACTATTTATTATTATAATTAATTTAGATTTAGCTTGCTAATCTAATCAAATCTAATTGATATAAGTTATCATTATTATCAGTTTGCTCCTTAAGTTTTAAAATTAGAATCACTGTTATAATTTTGTTATATAGTTTCTACACTATATTAATTCATATGAGCTTGCTCTATGATATATTTTTTATATATAACATAATATACAAATTAAATTATATTAGATATTCTAATATAAATAAATCTTCATACAAATTTAATTATCTTTCATTGTTTGATTATTAAAAAGTAAATTATAAAAGTAATTCTAGAAAAAATAACTTCAGAACTTTTGTTTTTTTCAGTGTTTAGTTAGTTTAAAGATGTTTTTTTTATTAGTTATTCTTAAAAATATAACAGATAACAAACAGTAATATCTATATATTTATAGATTAATTATTCAATTTATTACAAATTTTATCACCACAAAAACAATTAAGAAAAATATATTTAAAAATTCATAAGAATAACAAACTAAAAAAACTAAAAAAAACTACAAACATATTAGTGTTAGCACCTCTTTTATGTTAATTTAAACTCGCTAAGAATTGCCTAAGAAAAAATTGTCAAACTTGTCCCTCTCTTAAGAACCATGACACTTTTCAAACAACTAGTTGTAAATTAGTGAATACTATTTATAAATTAACATGCCAAATTTGTCAACTATCATATATAGGACAAACTTGTAATCTATTAAATATACGAATAAACCTACATAGAAACCACGCTAAAAAATCAATTGGTAATATATATATGAAAGAACACAATCAATTACATACTTTTAACAACTTTAAGATAGAAATACTAGACATATGTCAAAACAAAAAACAACGACTATTATTAGAAAACAACTACATTTATAAACACAACACATTATTCCCTTATGGACTTAACGACGAATTAAACTACACATACAAACCACAAACAGAAGAAATTTCAACCTATGAAATCAGTTGCAAATACAAAAAAATGAATTTAAAACTAAACCTAATAAAACTAGAGGTAAAACTACAAATAAATTAGGTTACATTGAATTTGAAGAATTACTGGACCCAAAACAAATGTACACTAACAACTTCGTCGATAAATTTATTAAAACATTATTTAAACTAAATAATAATAAATTTATCAAACTCATAGAATATATTAAAATTCATAATCTGACTAACAGATTAATAGATATCACACACGACATCTTTAAATACAGAAAAATTAAACAAGCTACTAATAACATTAATATTATCATTAAATTTAATAACAATTTATTTAATCATATTAAATTTAATGATATTTTTAATAACCAAATCATCAATAATCTTTTCCCTATAAAAAATTTAAATTTCAAAACAATCTGGAGATACAACAAAAATATAGGTAATTTAGTTTGCAATTATAACCAATTTATTAATAATTTGGCAAATTTTAAAAAAATTAAATGTAATTGCAACAACTATAATGATAAATATAAGTTCTCAGGTCATATATTAACTAGCAATTTTTCTTTTTAAATCCAGAATATCAAGAAATTTTAAATAAAGGGTATAAATATATACCTCAAATTAAACACAATTATAATAATACAATTAAATCTATATTAAAAGATATAGATATTTTCATAAATAAAACTAGTATAAAATACAGTATTCCAGAATTTACTTTTCTGGAATGGAAACATAATATTAAAAAGGAAATTATAAATTATTATTATAATACACTTAAATACACAAAACCTAATTCAGACATTCCTTCTTTTAAAGAAAATATAATTAATTTACAGAAGGACTATATTATCACTCCTATAGATAAATGTTCCAATAATTTATCTTTAATTTGTAAAAATCTATACCACGATATACTAAAAAAGGAAATTGATAATAATCATAAATACACTTTTGCTAGAACTACAGGCACAAAAATAAAAAAGACATCAAAAATATTGAAAATTCACTAAAAATTTATAATAACCACAAAAATCCAAACATACCAAAGTTCTATATAATTCCTAAACTACACAAAAAACCTATTTCTTTCAGAACAATCACATCTGGTATAAATTCAGTCATAAAAAATATTGATATACAATTAGCTTCAACACTACAATTTATTATAAATAAATTAACTAATAAATATAATTATAAATTTATCGACTCAAATAAAAAAATCATTAATTATTTAATGAACAATTGGTCAAACCTTGAAACAGTACACACATTTGACCTTGAGGACCTATATTCTAAAATAAATTTAAGAGATCTAAATAATAAAATAACCAATTTATTTAATGAATTCATTAATGACAAAACTTTCTACATTAAAATTATTCATAACAGATATAAAACATTTAAATTAGATCTTAAAACAGCAAAAACTCTACTGGAAACATTTTTAAATTTTAACTATATAGAATTTAAAAATAAAATATATATTCAATCAGAAGGCGTTCCCATGGGAACTTCTTCTAGTCCGTTATTAGCAAATCTAATATTGTTCTGGTACGAAAGAGAATACTTTCTACAAAATAATATTAATTGGCAAATATTCCGATATGTAGATGACATAATAATATTTAATAATCAACAGTTTAAAAAATTAATACCTGAAATATATCCTAAATACTTGAAACTTAAGAACAATGAAAAAATTTTTAGACTTGAATATAGACCTTACAAATAGTGCTGTTAGAGTTTATAATAAAAAGAGTAATTATAATTTCAATATTATAAAATACTGTAATATGAATTCTAATATATCATTAAATTGCTGTAAAGGTATATATTATGGTCAGTTTCTAAGATTTTATAGAATAAATAATATATTAGATAATTTCATAGAAGATGTTAAAAATTTAAACATGGAATTTATTAAAAACAAATTTAGTATCAAACAAGTAAAATATTTCAACAGTATATCAATTATAAAATATTAAAAAAAAAATAAATGGAAATATCCATTTATGAAATCAACTTTCTATAATTTCTCTTAATAATAACTAATACAAATTTATAATCTTTAACAGTTAATTAAACTTTGATTAAATAACTGATTAAAAGATTTTTTCACAAGATTTTTATAGTATTATAGTATATAGTTCATTTTGTTTAATCTCCAATTTCTGGGGAGGAAAATGGAAGTTAAATAAAGGTGAATTTGCACAATTAATAGCTTTATTAAACTCTTATAATTTGCCTTTTTAAAGGAATATTAAAAGATGAATAAGTGTTGAATCAGTTATTTTGATATAACTAGCTGTAAAGATTATGAAATTCAGCTTTCTTCCCTTAACTATTTTTCCTTTCTTCTTTAATTTTCTTGTTGTTCAAAAAAATTCTGAATAAATGGTCTAAATTTGAAATGTCCCCCCCCCCCCGCAACATGTGTCATCCAGAAATAGATATTCACAATGGAGGACGCCGCGGTCGAGGTAGGTTTACAGTTTGAATTTGTTAACACTTGTATCTGTTATATATGTTCATTTAAATATTTCACTGAAACAACTTAATATTAACACATAAAATCCGGTTTAAAAGAGATCTATGACATAATAAAGAAGGGGTGAAATGTCGTTGGGCTTTTATCTGAAGATCCCCGGTCCAGCAGATCTCTTTTTCCAATTTATTTCAATTTAAAGTTTTTTGTGTATGTCTGGTCTACCATTAGGGTTTCAAAACATAATATCCAAACTTATAACAAATGTTAATTCATACTATAGATATATTACTAAATACAACTATTTATAATCATATTATAAAATAAAAAAAAACCTTTAAAAATCTTTAAAAAAATTAAAAAAAAAGGATAAAACATAAAATTATAAAAAATATATATATATACTAACAATCTTATCTACCTTCTTTACAAAACTTTTTTTTTTTCCTTATTATTAGTTTGATTAAAAGTGCATGGTTCTGTCTTTCTCTCTTTTTTCTAACTATTATATATATTCTCACTTCGATTATTCTATATATAGGATTAGAGTATGTCTAAATGACGTGTAAAAGCCGATGTAATAGACGTTACGTTGTTAATTTTTATTGTTATTAATTATAAATATATAATTAACTTGAGGATGTATTAGAAGTAAAGGATTTTTTTTTCTCTCTCTATCTACAAATTAATAACATTTTACAAATTTTATAATTTGAATTTAAATGATCATAATAGTGAAGATAATCTTAATACAAAACTGGACTATAAAATTAAATAACTATTTATTATTATAATTAATTTAGATTTAGCTTGCTAATCTAATCAAATCTAATTGATATAAGTTATCATTATTATCAGTTTGCTCCTTAAGTTTTAAAATTAGAATCACTGTTATAATTTTGTTATATAGTTTCTACACTATATATATATATATATATTAAAAATAAAGAAGGCATCTCCTGACCACGAGCACATGTGCTTTTTAGATGGCAGAGCGCCATCTAGTGGAGCAAAAATAAACTGAACGTTTATTTAGCTTGCTCCGTGATATTTGGCCAACCCAATTTCTTGATAAATCAAGAAAAGCCATCCACGAACGCGTTTCGCGCTGTTGGCGCTCGTCAGCGTGGAGAAGGCTGTAACCACTGCGACCAAAAAGATTTTTTGGTTCCAATGGCTTCCCGAAAAATCAAGAAATGGGTATTTAAAGCCAAATTTGCGTAAAGACGCTTAACACATGAAAAAAACAATAGAAAAAAATAAAAGATAAGTGGGTCAGGTGTTGATATTAAAAATAAAGAAGGCATCTCCTGACCACGAGCACATATATATAATATTTTGATTGGATCCTGTCGACTCTCTGTCGGATTTCGATTGAATCCTGTCGACTCTCTGTCGGATCCTGTTGTTACCTGTGTAAGATCCTGTTGACTCCTGTCAACTCTTGTGGGATTGGTGAATTGTGGTGAATCCTATGTCGGATTCTGTTGAATTGATGATTGATGGCGCAGTCTTGGTCGAACGGTGGGTTTCCACAGGGGAAATAACGAGCACATCTGGATGGGATAGGACCTGGACTTCGCGAAAGGGAGAGAGTGATTGAGACTGGAGGAGGTACCTCGCCTTTCACATGATCGAGAGGATTTTTACCTTGGTTGGATCCTAAGTTGAGCACACCTTGCTTCTAGCCCGGTCACCTACCTTCTCCTTAACTTCTTGTCCGAGATAATCGTCATTAACTATCTCGGCTTCTCATTGGTCGAGATCATTCTACGTGCCTGCTTCTGGTTCGCTATTAGTTGTTCATGCTTAACTGTGATTAGCTTAGTACCTCCATTGTCGCCATGATTGCAATCTTCCAGGAAGAAGAAGGTCTTTGAACTCTAGTTTTATGGGGGTCCTGGGCAGTGAACTTTACTTCCTGGATGATGCAATCCTGTAAATGGTTATTCCCTCTTTCGCGAAGCCTAAATTTTATTAAATCTTTTGACGATATATTGCATAGGTTGTGGTGGGGTTACATATTGCTATATACAAATTATCATATATATATATATATATATATATATATATATATCATTTAAACTTTATATGGAAATTTGTAAAATTTTAATTGCACACTCCACTTTATTAACAATTTCTTAATTTTTAAATGAATATTATGTCTTGTAAATTTCAAAAGTGACTCTAGAAAGTATCAATTAAAATTAACGTAACTACAAAAATGTCATTCTCTAAATAGGTATTAGGTTTTTGAAACTTAATTGAAAATATTCTAATTTAAAGATATCTATATAGCAACGTAATTTCTAAAAATGTTTATATAGTACAAATGGGGAAAATTCTCGGGGGAGCAACTGTAAGTATTGGGTTGTTGTATACTCGGCAGGAAAGTTGGAACAAAGTCAGACAGAAATAGATGGCCATTATCAACTACCTCCCATCAGAGCAACTGCTCATTAGACTGCGAATGATTAAATTTGCCGGATTAAAGTTTCCTACAAATTTGTTATTAGAAGTGGGCTGCTGCTGCCGTATATCAGGGCGCGGTGTTATGGGGGCCATTTGGTCCCTCTCCTGACATAAAAGCGGGCAGTAAAGGTCGGGGCGGTTTAGCTTTACGAGCGGGCTTTTTATGGCCAGATATAAAGGGCACTCGCTAATCCGCCATACTGGGGCCATTATGCCACCGAAAATCTTATATGTCAGGCTTAGGAAGTCTCTCTTCCCACTTTGGTTTTTATTTTCTTTGTCGACCCTTAATTACCGGAGCTGAGATGCCTTGTGTTTACTGCGTGTGGTTGGTTGGTTGGGGTACAGTGCAGGCAGTAAACCTGCCTCCCCATGTTCCACGGTCCACGCTGCTTCAACACCTGAGATATAGATTTCTCCTCTTTTTTATTTTATAAATTTGGTTGAAACTGTAACTGTAAGTTGTGTGTTGCTGTTATTACCATTAAGGCTAATGAAGAAAGCCTACCTGGGGGGGGGGGGGGGCTATCTCTATACAAAAAGAATAAAAATAAGAAATTTTTCTAAAGATTGTTTTTATTTGCCCGTTTATTATTCAATGATATTATTCAGTAAAATATGAAAGACGAAGCAATCCCTCGAAATATTTTAATTTCGTTTGTCATTTTTGCAACTAGGGCAGTAGAATTTGTTTTTTTAAACAATACTATACAACTGTAGATAGTTTACATTTTTAATAACAGGTGGGATGCTAATGTATTAAAGTTAAATTGTCTTATTTTTATATTTTAGAAGAACATTATTAATCTATTGAGTGGCTTTAGTCACAATAAAATAGGTTTGTCGGTATGCCTTAAGTGTTTTGCTTCTCCTGGAGATATTTGTTTACTGAACCTTGAATTATTTCAGAGCAAAATCATTTTTACTTCACATGAGTGGTCGCTCAGGGAGAGAGAGAAGAGAGAGAGAGGTGGTAACTCATCAAATATGTCGCTCATTAGAGGTTTATATTATAATTTCAATGTTTTCAGCTGAGTATTAATACTGATTCTTTGCATTTTTACTATTCCTATAAAAACGGTTAATAGAGCGGCGCTTAAGCTTTTGTTTAATAAACTTAGTCGATGTTTTTTTTATTAAATATTTAGAATTCTGAAAAAAAATGTGCCTCAACAATCGTTCATTCCCTAACTGACGCCATGGTAACTATGCACAATAATGAACCTTCCAACTTTTCAACATCCTCGCATTCATATGATCTTTGGATTGTGCTGCATCAAGTTTGTGATGTACACATTTTTGTTCACTAGGTTTTTCATTATTAATTATTTTGTATAAATTATATATATATTTTTTCACACACAGTTATATATTTGTGTGTGTTACAGAGTTATATTCTCCATATAATTATTGTCTAAATTTCACATAACTTTGACGCGAGAACGGACCACCTTTGGCTTGAGCCAACGACGAGAAGCCATTTGGACCAAATCACCTTCGAGCAAGGTTTGGTTTTAATAACTTAAATTCGTTCGGGAAAGTTACTTAATACCAGTGATTAAAAAGGTTGACGAACCACTAAACATCAACATAGTGTTGTAATAGATCATATTAATATATTTCCATCAAGAGATTTAATTTTCCGCAAGTGAATGATTTGTCTCGGATGAAAAGAATGCCTTCATTCCGTATAGGAAATTTTGAAACAGGACTTGGAGCTATTTTGAGTCTATAGTAACGTTGAACCTGGATTTTTGAATATAATTAATATAATAATAAGATAGAATCCTCTGATGTATAAGTTGCAGTAGCACATGAAAACTCCGAGGATAAGTTTATTTATTTCATAAATGATATCTCGAGCTTTCGGGTATCGTAAACCCTTCGACAGGAGTGTATAAGATGAAAATGAATCACAGTTTTTAGCTATTATTTATATATGGTATGTAAGAATTAGTCTTTTATGCTTATTATTTATGTTGGTGTAGTAGGTTTTTGGTTTGGCTAAGTTAAAAGTATGGCCTGTTGTTTCAATGGGTTGAAAAATAAGTGATCTATTGTCTTTGTTTTTTATATTTCTATTGTGTTGATTGATTCTGTCCTTAACTAACCTGCCTGTTTCTCCAACGTATACACTGTTGCAATGGTTAAATTTAACGGAATAGATGGCTTGTCTGTTGTATATTGGTAGGTTAGGGCTATTGTTTTTGGTGTTGGGGTTTCTAACTATAGAACCGATGTTTGGGGTATTTTAATAAAAGGTTCTGATTCTGTGTTTTTTAAGTTCTCGGGCTATTTTGATGTTATTGGGGGAATATGGTATGATGATGTTGATCTGTATGTCTGGTTATTGTTGATTGTGGAAGGGTTATAAAAATTTCTTAATATAAATTTTTTGGGTATCCTGCTATGAGAAGGTTTTGTATTACATTTTGAGTTTCAATTGTTATGAATGTTTGATTAGAACAATGGGTATGGATCCTTTTTGTGAGAGTTTTTATGGTGTTTATTTTATGGTTTAAAGGGCAATATGAGGAGTAGTGTATGTAACCGGGTTGGAAAGTGGGCTTATAATAAACTGTGGTGTTGAACATCTGGTTTTGTCTGGTGATGAAAATATCCTAGAAAGGTAATGTGCCATTGGCTTCCTTTTCTAGGGTGAAATTTATTTCTTTGTCTAGGCCCTTTAATTTGGTCAAAATACTGTCTATTGCTTCTGTATGACATTAGCAGAATATGTCATCTATATACCTGCCCCATATTTGAATTTCTGTCGGAAAGTGGTTAGTAATCTGCCGGTCTATATTTTGCATTACTATTTCTGCTAAAGGAGATGATAGTGGGCTTCCCATTGGGGAGCCTTTGGTTTGTTTGTGATTATTGTTATTGAATGAAAATATGTTGATATGTAAACATATATCTATTAATTTAATTATTTTAGTGTATATATTGGAGGTTATATTATGGTCTGAAAGAAAGTTTTTTGTGCATTCTATGACTAATTGGTGTGGTAAGCTAGGGTAAAGGTTAACGACATATCAAAAGATACCATACTATGGTTAGGCCCATAGGGAGTGTTTAAAATTTCGTTGATGAATTTTGGTGTGGATATAATAGTTGTTTTGGGGGGTTATCTTTGAGTAAGGGGATGAGGAGATTGGTTAGAAATTTAGCCAAAGGAGCTGCTGGGGATAGATAGTATGCTACTATTGGTCGTAAAGGGTTACCTGGCTTGTGTAGTTTTGGGAGTCCATATATATATGCATCAAAGATAATCCCCCCAAAACAACTATTATATCCACACCAAAATTCATCAACGAAATTTTAAACACTCCCTATAGGCCTAACCATAGTATGGTATCTTTTGATGTCGTTAACCTTTACCCTAGCTTACCACACCAATTAGTCATAGAATGCACAAAAAACTTTCTTTCAGACCATAATATAACCTCCAATATATACACTAAAATAATTAAATTAATAGATATATTTTTACATATCAACATATTTTCATTCAATAACAATAATTACAAACAAACCAAAGGCTCCCCAATGGGAAGCCCACTATCATCTCCTTTAGCAGAAATAGTAATGCAACATATAGACCGGCAGATTACTAACCACTTTCCGACAGAAATTCAAATATGGGGCAGGTATATAGATGACATATTCTGCTTATGTCATACAGAAGCAATAGACAGTATTTTGACCAAATTAAAGGGCCTAGACAAAGAAATAAATTTCACCCTAGAAAAGGAAGCCAATGGCACATTACCTTTCTAGGATATTTTCATCACCAGACAAAACCAGATGTTCAACACCACAGTTTATTATAAGCCCACTTTCCAACCCTGTTACATACACTACTCCTCATATTGCCCTTTACACCATAAAATAAACACCATAAAAACTCTCACAAAAAGGATCCATACCCATTGTTCTAATCAAACATTCATAACAATTGAAACTCAAAGTGTAATACAAAACCTTTCCATAGCAGGATACCCAAAAAAATTTATATTAAGACATTTTTATAACCCTTCCACAATCAACAATAACCAGACATACAGATCAACATGCATCATAACATATTCCCCCAATAACATCAAAATAGCCCGAGAACTTAAAAAACATGGAATCAGAACTTTTTATGAAAATACCCCAAACATCGGTTCTATAGTTAGAAACCCCAACACCAAAAACAATAGCCCTAACCTACTAATATACAACAGACAAGCCATCTATTCCGTTAAATGTAACCATTGCAACAGTGTATACATTGGAGAAACAGGCAGGTTAGTTAAGGACAGAATCAATGAACACAATAGAAATATAAAAAACAAAGACAATAGATCACTTATTTTTAAACAGATTGAAACAACAGGCCATACTTTTAACTTAGCCAAACCAAAAACCTACTACACCAACATAAATAATAAGCATAAAAGACTAATTCTTGAAGACATAGTATCCACGAAACACCAGAGCATTAATAGACATATAGATATCCCAGAAGTATACAATAGTTTGATACACAACTGTTGAGTTTTTATGATATTATTTATTTATTAATTTATTTTCTGTGATTATGTATATATTGACCATTGACTGTTTTGTATATAATTGAGTTTTTTAAAATAAAGTGTGAGTGTGAATAGTATTTTGGTCGTGCTAATTTCTCTCATTGGCCGAGGCATTGGAATCACCATTGGGGTGTCGCCTAGGTAGTTGAAAACTTATACAGTCCTCTAAAGAACGGCCTTTTTCCGTTAAGGACAAAGAATCCTTAACATTTGATCCCTCGAGCCGGATTTTAAAAGGGAATAGCCAGATAACTTAGGAAAAGGCCAAAAAAGTTAAGTCTAAAGAAAAGGCCAAAGAGAGAGAGAATTTAAGTTTAAAGGCCGAAGAAGATAAAGTCAAAGAGAGAGAAGATAAAGTTCAAAGAAGATAAAGCCAAAGAAATTAAAGCTTAAGAAGGTAAAGTTTAAGAATATTAAGATTTAACAAAATAGATTGGCGAAATTTAGCGAAGATATGTAAACTAGCCTTAATTTAATTTGTTAATTGAAATTCAAGATGGATAAAAATAAGAAATTAAGAACGCTGCTGCGATCATCGGTGACAAAAAATATAAAAGAAATTGAGACTGAATTTGATAAAGAATATCCTTCTCGGGACTCTATCTTGGTCGTGTTTAAATTGCTGGAGATTAATGAAAGCCAGCTGAGGAATGCGAATTCCCAAATTAGGGAGTTAATGCTGGACGATGAGAACACCACTATGCAGGAATTGGAGAAAGAACAGGATTTGGTCGAGCAGTATGAAAGAAACCTTTTGCTAATAGAGAAGAAAGTAAAAGAATTTCTCGATCTTAAGGGAAATGACCAACAAGGTCAAGGGGATGTGGCTTCAATAAGGAGTAGCACAGAGAAGAATACCTCATGCAGACTGCCAAAAATTGCGTTAAAAGTGTACGATGGCACCAGTCTCGAGTGGCTGGGATGGTGGTCGCAGTTTGAGGCCATTCATGAGAATCCAAGACTGTCTGAAGTGGATAAATTCCATTATTTGATACAGGCTATGAAAGTTGGAACAAGAGAAGAAAGACTAGTCAAAAGCTACCCTTTGACGGAGGCTAACTACCCCAAGGTAATAGAGGCGCTCAAGGATCGCTTCGGCGACAAGGTGATCTTGACCGAGGTTTATGTGCGAAAATTGTTGAAACTGGTCATCAATAACGTAAGAAAGCTGAATATATCCTTGGAAAGTTTATATGACCAGGTTGAATCACACATAAGGTCTTTGGATTCCCTGGGTGTGAATGTGCAGCAGAACTCTTCCTTTTTGTATCCACTCGTGGAGTCCAGTTTGCCCGAGGAGTTGATTAGAATCTGGCAGAAGAGTGACATGGCTGGCTATGCTAAAGACGAAAAGGAATTAATCCCATCGGTGGACCAGAGACTAACATCTCTGCTGGCTTTTGTGCGAAGAGAAGTTAAGGGTGAACAAAGAATTGCCTACATTAAGGATGGATTTGGGGATTCATCACGTAAAAGAGACACCGGGTATTATGTAACGGGGTCGCATATGGCAAAAATAAGAGAAAATGCCGTAAAGAGGGTTCCCTGGTGTATAATCTGCCAGGGGAACCATTGGATACAATCTTGCCCAGGATGGCGTTCAATGCCGGTCCCAGCGCGAGTAAAGGCATTAAGAGGTGTACACGCATGTTTTAAATGCTTACGCGTGGGACATATAGGAAAAACATGCAGGAGAACTATAAGATGTGCATAATGTCAAGGCGGCCATAACAGATTCCTGCATCGAACGAATACAGTGTCTCAAGAAAATCAGGATCCAAATAAACTGAAGATGACTAGCCCCAAGGATCCGCCTGCATCGATTGATAAACAAGAGGTAGAATATACCGGAATGCATGCACGGACGGCCATTCCTAGGGCAATTTTGGCAACCGCTTTGATTCGGATTGTAAATCCCCATGAAAACGGGGTAGTGGTACGAGCATTGCTGGATCAGGGATCTCAGTCATCATTTATACAACGAGATCTTCTACGGCATTTAAATGTTCCAACATGCGGAGTAAATGCCCAAGTTTATGGAATAAATAATGCTCAAGGAGAACTTGTTAAAGAACTAGCTTCGTTTGCGTTGGAATCTTTAACAGAACCAGGATGGACCTTACCGATGAAGGCATTGGTGGTAGGAAGAATGACAGGGTTATTGCCGACTAAAAATCTATGTCTGGCTATACCGTCCAGTTGGAAGGTCCTACCTCTAGCCGATCCCCAATTTGAGAAATGTGGAAAGGTGGATGTCATCCTGGGGGCGGATGTCTATGGAAGATTACCCCTCGACCTTAAGCTTTGTGACAGAACCCATATATGTGCCCAGAACACCAGGTTGGGATGGGTGATTTCTGGGGAATTGCCAAAAGAAGATCAGACGAGTCCGCATTTGGTGTATAATACGCGTGTCAAATATGAGGACCACCTTGATGGGTTGCCACAGCGATTTTGGGAAATTAAAGAAATCCCCTCAAGGCCGACAGAATCAGAAGATGAGTTCTGTGGGAATCTATATAAAAAAGGGAGGATTCGTTTTAAAGAAAAGGGCATCTAATGACCCTGTAATTTTGAACCAAATCCCCGAAGAATCACGTTTGCAGGATTATATGATCCTATAGGCTGGTTGGCACCTGTTGTTATAATCCAAAGGCCATGGATTACGGGTACAAAGTGGGATGAATTATTGGATGGTTCTATAAGGGATTTATGGAGGTCCATCGGGGCAAAGATGGATTGGTACGACTGGTATCAATCCGCACCAGGACCGGCATACTCAAAGGACCCCTGGTAAGCTGGCGTTGCTACCTGTTCCCTCCAGTTTGTCTTGATGGTTCCCATCAACTCTGAGAGAATATTGAGTTTTCTATGATATTATTTATTTATTTATTTATTTATTTTCTGTGATTATGTATATATTGACCATTGACTGTTTTGTATATAATTGAGTTTTTTAAATAAAGTGTGAGTGTGAATAGTATTTTGGTCGTGCTTATTTTCTCTCTTTGGCCGAGGCATTGGAATCACCATTGGGGTGTCGCCTAGGTAGTTGAAAACTTATAGTCCTCTAAAGAACGGCCTTTTTCCGTTAAGGACAAAGAATCCTTAACACAACCCTGATACATAAAACTACATTCCAGATAAGCAATAGTATATTTCTCACTTGTTTTGTATATATAAAATATAAGATTTAACTCGGGCATAAAATATTCATGTTAATTAAAAATATTTTGCACATTTCAAAATATGTAAATAACATACCATATATAAATAATAGCTAAAAACTGTAATTCATTTCGTCTTATACACTCCTGTCGAAGGGTTTATGATACCCGAAAGCTCGAGATATCATTTATGAAATAAAGAAACTTATCCTCGGAGTTTTCATGTGTTACTGCAATAATTAATATAAAATAATATACGCGTGCGCCATATCATATCAATTAATATTTAATATATAATAGTCTTGAATATAAGAAAATTGTGATATGCTATTATAAAATGATTTAAAAAAAAAACCTTTCGCAATAAGTTTGTTATTATAAAACTGCGATCTTTAGAGCTCTCGCTCTTCAAAGGCAAAATAATATCTGAGAGTGAGCATGGATGGGTGAGATCTACATTTGAGGACTATTTATACATGATATGGTATATGACAGTCGTAAATGTAGAGCTCACTCTCCCCTGATAACTCTCAGGTAAAATTTTGCCTTTGAAGAGCGAGAGATCCAAAGCTCGCAGTTTTTATAATAAACAAACTGATTTCGAAAGGTTTTGATCATTTTATAATTTTGTCTCTTTCTATCAGTCAACCTGAAGTAAATAATATTATTAAACACAATCATTATTCAAAGAATTTTCTTAAAATATAGGACTCTCTGTCGTTCTATATCTCTCTTGTAGAACAGCTGTAAATATAGAAACTTAAAATTCTATAGGTCAGTTGTTAATGTTAGACGAAAAAACCTCTATCAAGGATACTAATGATTATAAGTAAGTTTATAACTTAAAATTCCATTATCCTATTATAAACATATTTGAAAAACTTCGTTTTTTTATTTTTATAAACTGTTATAAAAATGTACAGACATACTCGGGGAAAATTCTTACATTGGCGAAATTTTCTATGGAGAAATGACGCTAACCATTAAGAGTGAAAATTCCAACTATGGATAATTATAGGAAACAATGAAGAAAGATTAATCAGTGTCGAGAAAAATCATAGGACTATGCTTTCTAATAAAGACGATAACATCTTTCAACACTAGTTTACACATTTTGCATTCCAAAGAGATATTCTCTTGAAACAATATTTTGAACAACAAATTCCTATTTACGGCTTAAAGCTTCTTAATAAAGGATAATTTACGTCATAATGACAGCTCTTTATAGGACATGTACTAGAAGATTTCCTTTCATAAAGGCAACGAAAACTTCGCCTAGAAGATGGCTCAATTTGTGATACCACTGCGTATGCGTGTGTTTAGGGGATAAAGATGATATGATCTACGCATGCGTCATCTGATGGTGCTGGGAAGCAGAAAAAATGACAATAGTAAAGACGGTATTTAAGGCTGAATATATTATACTGGTATTACATTTAACAGCAAGGTTTGTGTGATATACAATTATAAGTTATAAAACCTTGCTGAGAAGTTTAACAAATTCCTTTCCTCGCCTTAATTACTTTTTTGCTTATCAATGAAATATAATAATTATTTTACTCTTTTTACTTTAAAATTTATAACATAAAATACAATACTTCTATGTGTTATAAATAAGTCATAATGACTTATTAATTCCAATAAGACTTCTAGAATATTCTAGACGGCTTGAAGTTTTTAGTCTTCAAGTTGAAGGATCAACTCGGCAAGTCCGTGCCACCGCATAAACCGCAGCCTATCTGGTCCTCACCAAAGTTTACATTTTATAACAGAAGCAATTGTTGAATTTGTCGCCCTGTAGTTTCGTGGCCTATGATATTTTATATTCTCTACACTTCTTACATGTGTGAAGGGACACCGCGCTCTGTTCTGGTAGCCAAGCCGTATATTCTTTGTCCTTTTTTCATCAATTATATACTAGGATGGAGAAGTGATGTAATTGAGTACTCTCATTTTGTGAGTCGTCAATACAAAATCTGTGTGAGTTTTGACACAGACCAAGTTGAAAATGTACTATATATATGAATAAAAATAAAAAAGGCATATCCTGACCGTGCTGACAGGATCAATTCTAGATGGCAGAGCGCCATCTAGGGGAACAAAACTAAACGTTTATTTAACTTGTTCCGTGATATTTGGCCAACCCTTTTTTTTATAAATCAAGAAAAGTCAACCACAGACGCCTTTCAGGCTGTTGGCCTTCGTCAGTGTGGTGCAGACTGTACCTCTACGACCAAATATTTGGTCCCAGAGGCTTCCTGAGAAATCAAGAAATGGGTATTTAAGGCTAAGTTTGCTAAATACGCTTTTCATGTGAAAAACAATCAAATAAAATAAATAAAAATATAAAATGGTCAGGTGTTGATATTAAAAATAAAAAAGACACAACCTGACCGTGCTCACGCGAGCTATTCTAGATTTCCGAGCAGATATAAGAGCAACCCACACTATTTTCAACATTCATTCCAATAAATTCTATATTTGTGTTGAGTAATCGAAGCTACATTCTCGGAATTCATCATAATACCTCCTCATTATAGTAAAGCATACAAATTATAGATTCTATCACAGGATCTCTGCAATAAGATCCATTTTCACAACCGAAAAATGATCGAATTATCAAATTATGCAAATCACATACTTCGTTTAGAAGTTATTAGGTTCGAAACACACAGATTATAATCCCTAGTTATCTCTTTAATAACAAAGATGGTTCAAACGAGGACCCACATTTAAACACAATTTGAAAAATCTCAAATATGATTCACATTATATTTTACTGATGTTTATAATGATAATACATTTAAAAATAAACGAAAAAAGTTCGAAATTTTAAATGTATGTAATCGATAACACCTAGCCAACACATTTTGTTTCCGAAAATTTGAGGCTTGTTTCTTTGTAATTTTGATGTGGTGGTGAATCCAGAAATGTCCGTTTTGCTCTATCATCTCTCGTTTCAGAGATGCATAATCTTCCTAATATTGATGAGCCTTCTAAAATGTGTGGTTCTCTATAGAGATAATAATTTAAAAAATTAAAAATAAGTTTCTATATGAATAATACACTAACAAGGAGAGAATAGTTCTATTTCAGCTATCGCTACTAAACAATGGCAAAAAAAGCGGCTGGGCATAATGATTATGAAATTTTAACGTTATGTGATTTAATGTGACAATTAAAAATTATTTATTGTCTTCTAGACACACACACAATATTAAATCAATGTGATTTAATGTGGAAAATGATGATTATCGTGATTTTAAAAACGAGTTATTTGTACAAGTTTTATTGTAGGAGAAAGGTTAACTAATTTTAAATATTAGGAATATTTTATTAGTGAGTAGGTATATTTACATACACAAAGGATTGTTGAAAGTCGGGTTATTCGGGACCTTGGAAGCTTCGCTTATAGAATTTCCGATCATGAAACTTTTCCTCATAGTCTCTGTGTAGGTTCCAGCAGTCATCATGTGGGTCTTCCCTGGTACGATCTTCCATAGTTTTGATATTTTAGTGAAAACTTTCACCTTGCTCCTTATTCATATTACCCAAGTTGTCAGGAAAGAAGTCCAAGTGGCTATGCAAGTAATACAATTTTATACTCATTTTGCAACGAAGAATTTTGGAAGTTTGTAAGCATATTGTTCACTCTCTCTTGATATTTCTCAGCTCTTTAGTTACGCAAAAAATTACTAACTTCCAAGACGAACTCCAAGCACTGAATTCAAGTTTATTTTAGCGGAGTTGACAAAATTGGAATCATTTGTCAGCTGTCGTATCTGAGGGCCATAAAAATACCAATTTTCATTTTTTCGTCACTGAGTCCAGGAAATTTGCGCTCTATTTATTGAAAAAAGGACCCATCAGGTTTAAGGGATTTAACAAGCTGTTTCATCAACCCTAATTATATATTTAGTGGAGGCAGAATGATATTTTTTTTCGATAAATGAAAGGCGCATGAATAGGGTTCCTTTCGCCAACATCCATAATTGATATTCATCAAATTTCACGGAACCCCAAATTTTACCGAATAATGAATTGTAATCACATTTAAACTATTAAGAGCTATTTAATGAGTAAACGATATACCTACTCTCCTTGCTGCGATGAAAATATATTGGAAGGGACTGGCTCATCAGTAGTTTTTTTTTTTTTTTTGCTTATCCCTAGTACACGTGGTACACGCCATGATATTCATGGTGGGTGGTAGTTAGCGACTGCTTTTTACTGAAAGCGCACCACATGTCTACACATGTGAAAAGCAGTTTGACTTTGCACTTACAAATGTGCCAGAGCCCCGTTTGGTTACTTGCACTCGCTGGTGGGGTTGGACTTTTGCAAGAATCGGGGGGCCATTGGAGCATTTTTTTAACAGAAAAAAGTGTCCAATGCGGGAATCGAACCCGGGTCGTAGTGGTCGAAAACCAAACGGTTTAACCAGCCTTCCACCGACCCCCTTTCATCAGTAGTGAATCCTCCCAGCGGTTAAGCTGAAAAAACCACTGAGAAGCTACCACAGATAAACCAATATTTTTTCATCGCAGTTAGCACAGTAAAATTATTTTTAATATATATGAAAAAAGAAAGAAAAATATCTCGCTAAATATTTATAATTATTATATACATATATAGATAGAGCGTAGCTCTTTGTATCTATTTTAACGTCTGTATTGCTATTATTTTCGACCTTTTATAAAGTTTTCAAATATTTTTTCTACATTTTTCAGTTTAAGATTAACCCATACAAAAACAAAGTACCAAACAAAGTATCCGCACATTGACCAGGCTTCTAAGTGAGATGGTTATTTAAATGTAGAAAAAAAAGGATGTGAGAGGGGAGAAAAATTGTGAAATCATGGCGACCCTGTGGTCATCCATCACGGCGACATTCTGGCTGACCGCGGTGCCCAACAAAAACTCTAACATAATGTTTACACCCATCTGGTCACCCGGCGTCGCCCATCCGTCTTCTGCCACAGAATAAACTCAGAATAATTATTTCTGAGTTCTTCTGCTCTCTAATCTTTTAAAGGACAAACTCTACAACGTAAAAATATATAATTATGTTGAACATATTAGGTTGAAATAATAATAGGTGTCTGAGTATTTTTGTTCCAAATATCGATTGTCGTTCCTAGTTTTTTTTATTTATTATCTGATTTTTAAAATAAAAATAGGTGTTTTAGAGAATTGACAACTCGTAAACTATTTCAGTTTTAAAATTTTAAACTTTCAAAGAATAAAGTGCTATACTTAAAAATAAATAATTAGGGGTTGAAAATATTAAGTTCAAATTATAACACGTTTATTTTTATCTCAAATATTCTTTGGACATATTTCAACGTTTTTCAATTTGATATTATCATCGTTATCATCCCTCTAGTTATTTCATTATGAAATGGTCAATTTTTTTAGATAAAATAATCCTGGGTTTTTTCCTAAGCGAAATGTCTCAGAAAAATAAAAGCCCTATCTTTACAGAGAAGAAAACTGACTATAAAATCTGAGAAAAATCTGAATGAAGGACTCTGTTGAAGAAAAGAGGACGATAGGAGAAGTTTTTTTTTTATCTCTTAGAGGATTTTATTTAACGAGGAATTTAGACTCAAAGACACTAACACGGTCACCAACCTCATATTAAAAGCGAAGAGAGCGCACACTTAACAAAAAACGAGATATATTTCTATACAGTGCAACACACTTCAGAGTAACGAGTCACTGGTCAAACAATAATTCTATTATTGTCATATTTATAAATGCGCAAGAATCGTCAATTTCAATTGACTCTATAATGAATATCATTAAGACAAAGGCGACTATAATGATATGGTCAAGTAGCCCTAATGAATCCATACTGACTCCCTAACACAGAATGGATGAGATTAAGAATCCAAGAAGAGCCAGCTGGATACAAACCACTGAAGCACTCTCGGTTCCCATATCCAGGGAATTTACATCGAAGCCTATAACAGATATCATTGGAGAGTGCATGCTGGTGCAGGTCTGTTTGGGTGGACGATAATGTTGACTTTGCTTAGATTTTTCATGAAACTGATTCCAATAATTATTAATTAAACATTATATTTATTGATTTACAAGAGAGAGAACAAAATATAAAAGGGAAACTAATATTAAACAAAGGGACTTTTTTTCTTTCGGTTAGCACCTATTTACCTGTGAGCTTACAAACACTCTGTGGTAACAATTAATTAATATATTTACAACACACGCTCCCCTCGTGTGTAATCCCTAATCTGCAAGTCCAAGGCTATCTGCACAATTCTGTAGTTTGTCCTTAGGGAGACTCTTCGTTAGTATATCCGCCTCCATGTCTTCACTTTTAGTGTATTCCAGCTTGATTCCATTTTGAATTTCTTCTTTCACAAAATAATACTTTCGGTTTTTAAGTGCTTTGTTCGCGAAGTAATTTTGTCAGATTGTATCCAGTTTATTGCAGCCTGGCTGTCACTTTTCAAGGTAATTGGGAAAGTTAAATTTTCACAAAGTTCTTCTAGTAATCCCTTTAACCATAATACTTCTGTAATTCCTTCACATATTGAAATAAGTTCTGCTTCACATGTAGACAAGGCTACTAAATTTTTCTTTCTACTTCTCCAGTTTATTAAATCGTTGCCAAGTTTGACTGTAATAGCCTGAATAGGATTTTGCGTCTCGGGTTGTGCACCAGCTCGCATCAGTACTTATTGTGATATTGTTGTCTTTTGACTCATATGCCAACATTTTATTTCTTGTTCCCTTCAGGTATCTATAAATCATTTTAACTCCAGTTAAGTGTATTTCTCTCGGATCATTACTATACTGAGATAAATTACTGACGTTGAAGGATATGTCCGGTCGAGTACCCGTAGAAAGGTACATTAGCGATTCAATCATTTCCTGGTATACAGTTTTATCTACTGGCTTAGAGTCCAAATACTCATCCAAATTTTGATTTTGATCTCCAGGTATCTGCACACTGTTGCATTCTTCCAGTCCAAATCTGTGAAGAATTGTATCAATATAATGAGTCTGAGATATATAAAATCCATCTTCTGCCGTTTTTATTTCAATTCCAATAAATGGTTCGCTATCTTTCTTTTCTGTTAGAGTAACATATTTTTCTATTTCTGAGGCTAGGTTGTCATTAATCTCCTTACTAGTTCCATCAATGATGAGATCATCTACATATAGACCCAGTATTGCATACTCTTCTCCTCTCTGGAGTTTATAGACACATGGATCACATTTGGTTCTAATCATTCCTAACTGTTATAAAATTTCATTGATCTTTTTGTTCCAACATTTTCCTGATTGTGGTAGACCATACAGGCCCTTTTTTCAAATCACACACTTTGTTTTCTTCTCCTTTTTGCATAAAACCATCTGGTTGTCTCATATATACTGTCTCTTCTAACTCACCATAGAGATAAGCTGTCTTCACATCATAAGTCTTTATGATTAAATTCTGTTGTGTTGCAAGAGCTACTATTGTTCGCAAGCTTTCCTTTTTGAATACAGGTGAAAAAGATTTCTTATAATCCACACCATATCTTTGATTGCATCCAACAGCAACCAGTCTGGCCTTTATTTTATATATGCTGTCATTTGATGTTTTCTTCGTACTGTAGACCCATTTACTATTGATGACTTTCATGCCATTTTCCCTTGGTGTGGTAACAATTAATTAATAAATATATACAACAGATGAAAATGAATGTTTAATATTTCTAAACCTATGTGATAAAATTTGGGAGAGAGAGATCAGCTCATCTATGGCGAGCCTTCCTGGCTGGTCAAATTGGACAAACCAATAGGACAGCTTACCACCGAGGAACCAAGCCATCCCAATGATTTCATATTTCGTTTAGTGATGGTAGAAATTCATATATATGTCATAATTTGTATATAATTAAATGCGACCCCGACCCACTATGTATGTACCATGTATGATTTTCAAAGACTTAATAAAGAACAAGGTAACTGGAGGAAAGAAAGTAACAAAAGATATAGGAAGTAAGACCTAAGGATGGCACGACTATTCTGGGCACCCCTGTGTCAATACTGCAGGGGCAGAGACCGGTCGTCCCTAGTGACCGCAGAAGTTATTTTAGCCAAGATTCACTCAATACTTCCTGACAAACAGGACGTGTCGAGTGACCAGAAGTTATAAAAGTTTGAGAGACATCCAGTACTTCCGGCAAAAACAGGACGTGTCTAATATCCTTCGAAACTATAAGCGTCAAGACACCAAACACTTCCTGACGAAATCAGATATACCAGGCAGGGCACAGCTTTCATCAAGGGAAGCCGCCGGCCTATCAGAAGATAGCACCTTAAGTAGGTCAACCAATAGAAAAAGATCATGTGAGATCTCTCAACCAATCAGAGAGAAACTGACTCGTGGTGTTAAATCGAAAGACAAGAATAGTTAGTTACGCTTTGGCTCCCACGGAGGTGACATCGGCTTTAGACCTCTCTCCCTCGGCTCATCCCACAGCTAAGTACAATCACCGCCATGTGATCAGTTAATTAACAATCAAAATCGCTCCGCCTTCTCAAGCTTTCTTCCCTCCAATCCAGTTGCCTTTTATTTTCAAACCTCACCATGTGTCCTGATTATTCCTAACTGTGTGCTTCACTTACCACTCAACGACTGCGCTTCAACCCAATCTCACCATTCGCATCCAACAACAAGAAACCCCGCAACGATATTGCCACAGAACGGTTAAGTCGACAGGATCTACAAAAGTGTAATACATCAAATATTATAGTGTAATAACAATTGCAGCATCATATTACATATATATATATATGTAATGAGATGTTGAATTCCAGTAGCTTTTGTAGAGATCCTGTCGACTACTGAAATAATGTTCAAGTCCTGGTAGCTCTTGTTGTACTGTGTTGACCGAGAGGAACAGCCAGGATGTAGAGTTTTCCAGTACCTCTCTGCACCTTGGAAGACCTTTTAAAGTTCTCACAAAATACAGGCAGTCGTGGTCGAGGCAGAGTGGAAAGCTGGGGATATCCATACACAAAAAACGAAGACACAGTTGCACTAAGAAAGTTCCGTTAACAGATAAAAGTAGAGCCAGGAGCGAAGATGGAGATAGAAGAGTCCTTACGAGTCTACATGGTGAATGAGGAGGACCTTGGTGACAATCGACGTGAGCTTCGCTGAGGGTGAACTAAACTCAACTGAACTGAACTCAACTGAACTCAACTGAACTGTCAAGAGACTGTAAGGTGATGATTTATAGGTTAAAGACGGGGGCGACCTTATGTGACAGGGGCGTTTGAGAAAGGGCGCCTTTACCTGTCCAGGTGTGAGAGGGGTCTCTGCATTCCACCACATGTGACAGTGTGGGTGGCCTGTCGTGGGAACTGTGAATCTACCTGATTTATGACTTCCATCTTTAGACTCTGTTGTTTTGGCAATACTATATGTTCGATCTCTGCCCTAGCTCAACTCTTAAATCTATTACAGATTTTATTTATTTATCCACTTTGTACAAATTACATTACATAGGGCGATGCGATGACACAGATTAATCATGCGCATAATTATTTATAGATGTGTCTCTATATACAACATGACAATCTTATTATAAGTTATATACACAGTATGGGGTTGTTGGTTTAAATTACCATATATATATATATATATATATATATATAGAAGCGTCCACTAAAAGACCATAGTTTCGGAATAATGGCCCTCTTCAGTCTAGGGCGAGCTCTATTTCTTGACATCCACAAGAGATCAAATGAAATCTTCACAATCTGCCAAAGAGGTGTCTGGATGTTAGAGTAGTGACTAGGCCAAATCTATGGCCAAAATATAGATGGGAATTTATCCGGAAGAAAATTGATCTTTACAAATAAAAGACGCATATCCCTGCAAAAAAAGACGTTAAACTAAGCTGGTGTCGTGGCTTTGTCACTGACTTGAATCCGTTAGTTCGCGGAGACGGTCAATAGATGGCGCTTAGTTTTAGCGTCATTTTGCCGGAAGAGGCGACATTTATTTTATAGATCAATTTCTTCCCAGCCAAACTTCCATCTATACATATATAAATTCATTGATGCGTTCAATTGAATATATTTCACAGGTAGAGATGATGTTTGTTCACATAATTGAGAGCTGTGTGTGTGTTGGAACAAAATAAACTACAATTCTAATACACAGAGTTTTGAAGTCCTGGCCCCTTCCTACTTCGACCTAACTGAGACTCCGTGCCTACTTTCAGCATGGCTTCTTGGAGGTATAATCTCTGCTCTTGTATCAACCCTTCGCCGTTATTTTGTTTAGATTTTATTGGCATATCTCTACACAATGGCTTAATTCTATATACATAGCTACAAACCGTTGACCCTCTCTTCCCCACATGCTCTCTCTCAGCAGGCTGATACCAAAGAGTTCCGAAAGATGGCTTCTTGGAGAGTCTTAATCTCTACCTAGAATATCTAGACACCTTTCCTAGCAACAATGACGCTACAGCTTTAGTAAGACCACCGGTCTTAAACAGATTCACAGCAGTAAGGAAGTATAGAAGGAGCTCCTATACTCCAGGCAGCACAGAACCCAACAACAGCCTCCAGGTCCGACGCATGTCCAGTGGCCACAGATTCCACCGTGCATACGTCACGGTTAGCCTATCCCCGAAAAGGCGAGTGTGGAATCAGCCGCGTTCTAGTCTTCGCTTACCTCATCCAAATAGACCACGACATTCGGCGAATCTATTAATCTCCACAGAACGGTGCTTGCGGCCTTGTGGAATTTATATATACTAAAAAGGAGACTTTGAGAGATCGAACATCATTATATTCATCCAGTTATATATTTATCAACTATCGGATTGGGCCAAGGATAAGTCACCCAATAATTCTTCTCTCTCTTGCTCCAAGCAAAAGCAACCAAATATTATATGCATGATTTCATCTTATATTCTTCTTTCATAAAAGACAATCAAGCTTACTGCGCTTTTGAAATATTTTTTTGGAAAAAACACCCACACAATCTCCCTTTTTATAAACGTTTATTGTCTTTGATGCTTTGGAGACCCACTTTTCGAAAGATTAAAATAGATCAACAATATTTTACTGAGATTTCCATCTTTTTAAAAAGGGTGGCAGGGAGTCGCCGAAACGCCAGAACAATAAAAATTGAAAAAAAGTTGATAAATCTACAATATGAAAATAAAAATCTTTAAAAATTTAATCTATTTTAAACCTGAATCACAGCCCAGATAGTGAACGACATTTCTACGTAACTCAAGAACCTGATAGGTTGTTGGTTAGTCGATTCAGAGATGGTCAATAGATGGGGCGCTTAGTATTATACTCAATTTTAATGAGATAGGTATAGCCTTTTATATAAGTGATTATTATAAATATATGCTTTTAACTTCCCAACTTTTACCTTCATCTTCCATTTATTTCTCCAATCAAAACATATATAGGACGCATACATTTTGGTAATAAAACATGAGACAGCGCTAAATTACGCCACATTTTATTTGAGCTTTCAAAAACCTCATTTTTCAAATATTTTATAAATCAACTGGATGAATGAACAAATTAATTAACGCCTAATACTATATATTCTGACTTTATACAACCCTCAAACCTTGATACCTCCATGTATATGACTAGGAAGATGCCTGCTAATTATGTATATTCCTGTCAATTCTTCTGATTATTGTTATTTGAAAAAATGAATCGCTTGTTCTTAACTGCTTGTATATAGGTTTATGCTAAGCCTTTCCTTTCTTTTTTACTTTATTTGATACACTGTAGATAACATTGCTGATTACTGGTACTATTACTTCTACATGTATCTTACATTTCTGCTTGGGGAATCTGTATAGGACTAAAAGATCTTTATAAAGATTTTTGTTGTGTTGTTGTAAATATTTTACAAATTGTGAAGAATAAAGGCAAATACATCTCTCTCCCGTATGACATTGTGGATTTGATAGACGTTGATGCTACAGGCATTTGTTTTCTGTGAAACTTTAAACTGGTTGGATCTTCTTAGAGGCTATTTGGTTCAGTATAGGGTTTCATTTCTCTAGAAATTTAAATATTCTGAAAAAAGGTTATTCCCAAAGCTCAAATGAGAGTTGGAACAATTTAGCGCCGCATCAAAGTTTATGAATTAAATTTTTATTTCAATTCTAACCTCTTTTGTCTTAAATGCTTTGGAAGTATTATATAATTTAATCAATTATTTGTCAAAAGCATTTTAACAATTCTCTTTATCACAATCATTACAGATCACTTTATATATATATATATATAATGAAAATTATTATAACGGGATCTCTCTTATAATGAATAAAACTTTGATTATATTTATTTAATGAAATTGGTCAAAACCTTTACTTGATTAATTAAGAATACAGACCAGCAGTGTTTAGATTGTCTAACATGTAGTAAACAAATACAATAATGATTTCTGTAGATATTTTCTAATGGTCGTGACTAGGGAGAGCGTTACTTCGTCTTACCTCAATAAAGTCCACATCTATGTCTTCTGGGAGTGAAGAATGATGACATCCAGTTTTTAAAGGGCTTCTGGCCTGTGTAGGGATTAAATGAATCAAGTCACACAATTCGAGTACAGAGGCTTGCAAAATTGCCTCATACTTAGGTTTTTAACAATATGGACAAAAATTAAAGAAGTGAAAAGTATTTGTGTGTGAGTGACCAAAATTAATAAAATTTGATATATAAATTCGTTTTAATGCGACGGGTTTCTTAATTATATTCTTATTGGCTATCTGTGAGCGACCAAGAAGCCATTGAACAGGTCTTAAATCAATGGTTCTATCATCCGGTTTTATTTTGTTGTATGGCCTGGTAAAGCGCTTCTTGGATTGAAAACTAGCTAATGAGAAGGAGAAGGAGAGTCAATTAAAAAATATTTGGCATTGAAACGAAGTATTGTAGCAGAAAATTAATTAATTATGATTTTTTTATGTATAAATTGTTTTGTTGCTTCACATTTCTCAAGTCTTCATATCTCATATTATAACGGACGAAAATCCCGCCCAGAAGTCCCACCCCTCCTATACGTGGCGGGCGGGCGGGAGAAGCAGCACAAGTAAGGGACTTCCCTGTAGGGCGAAGTACGGTGTCGTGAGCCCCGAGCGTCTACGGTAACCGTGAATAGGGAACTCTGAAATGTGGCTGCCTAACGGGGCAATGGCACCCCCCCTTTCCATGGATGGACAAGACGCCACCACCAAAGGACGGAAATTCCACGAATATTTCACATCACGTATATGGAATATTCAGCCCATTCTTGTATAAAACCTCGCATACAGTTCTTGGCTACGATAGGGGGGTATATATAAGCATGCTTATTCATGGAAATTTCATCGTTATATTTAAGCATGCATTAAAATTACATATTTTCTTTTGTATTCTTTAGTGATGTTAAAATGGTTGTTTTTTTTTTATATAAGAGAGACTCTTAATCCTTATTTATTATTTATTAATAAACAAGCGCTCTCTTTTCTTAATCTGATTTTCCATTAAATTAAAGAAAATACACAGGTAAAGTTTTAATTATAAATTCTCTAATTAGTTTTTACAGAGAGAAACTCTTGATTAAAATATTAATTTGTTTCTCAAATGAGAAAATTTATTGTTTTTGCAATAATTAGAAATTAATTATTAATCTAGGAAGTCTTTGGCAGGTTGGTTCTGGTAAACATCACGATCTGAAAAATCCCTCCTTGTACGACTGTTGAAGTCAGAGGAGAAATTTTAAAGGCACAAAAATATGGAGGGAGATAAAAATCATCGGGAAGTTTAATAAATATCTCTTTTATAGTTACCTCGATATTAAATTTACCTCCAACAAGGCTGATTTAAAACTCAGTATTTCTCCGGCAGAAAAATGTAGTGTCAATAGTTGCGTTCCTTCTTGTCTTCTAAGGTTTATTTAGCTCTTTGCTCTTCTTCCGGATTGGATGCTACGTTGGTTGACATCAACATCGGTGAGGACGCTTTGTTTGCTCAGGTTTCCCAGCCTTTGAACATCAGACGCTTGATAATTATTGGCCGATGATTGTTGTGGGTATATTTGGGACTTGAAAGGTAAAATTCCAGGTGATGTAGTATGTGAATATCTAAACCTATCAGCTTTCTTACTTATATATAAAATGAAAGGATTTAAGGACGAATGTTTCTTTTATACACAAAACAAACGTTTTACTGTCCTTACTGCGATGTAAAAATATATTGGAAGTCTTGGTTCGTCAGTAGCGAATTTTCCTAGCGGTTTGCCAATTTAATCACTAGACTGCTTCTTAGAGATCTAATACTGTATTGGACGATTCTGCATATAAACGCAACACTAGAGGGTAGAATCTCAGAAATGGTTTCCAAGAAAACTATGTACATAAGCTTATAGGACAGTCGAATTACATTTAAATATTTGCATCGAGCAATGCTCTTCCGTAAACAATAAGGACAAGGACATTTTCTGTTTTATATATATAGGCTTAATATTTGACTTATAGAGCTTTTATAAATTTCCGTAAGGCTTTGTGACTTTATACAATTATAAAGGCACATTGTGATGGTCAAAATAGAAAACCATTTCAAAAAGGGTCAGATGCTGCGGACCAAAATAAACGCCTACTATATACAAAATACACACACGCAATATATATCTTGAATGTTATCTTTTATGCTACCTCAGTCAGACATAACATTGAAGTTCTCCAAGGAGGTTAACGTAGTCCATTACTAATCATATGTTTCCTCATAGCAGACTTGCCACAATTCCTATACTCTAACTCCCAAACCAAATATTACTCGTAACGAGCCCGAGATACGAGGACATTATTATAACTTACTTAATATCGAAGAACTACAAGATGAAAAATTAATAATACAAAAAGACAAAGTTGATCAATTTAGATAAAGGTAGAAGATTGAAATAAAAAAACGATATCATTTATATAAACAGAGCTCAGACATTAGGGTTTAGAAATCCAAACAAATAGTTAGGTATCACTTTAAACTAAATTATATCAAAAAATTAAAATACAAATATTAAATCAATCATTGCAATTAACATTGTGTAAAGAAACTTAAGCTAGAAACTGCTCTTTAAATACATCCCATATATGAAGGACTTGTACTCCGCACTTCTAGAATTCAGAGAGCATTCTTTCAGAACTTGAGAATATTTCGATCAAACATCCATATTTCCATACCCAAATATATCTTATATTGAATGTGAGGTGTTCATATATACATATATATAGTATATTTTAAACTGTACGACACTTTTAGTATATGTCGCATATCTTCCAATTAGTTAAAGCCGATACCTTAAAAGATCCTGCCCTTCTTTTGGAATGTACACCGTTTCTGTTTGCTGCCACCCCATATTTTGTATATATGCTATATCTTTATTGATAATATCTGTAAACCCCTATTTGTATGTAACACTAAAAATGTTGACGTCAAAATAAAGATCTAAAGAGTGTTCGGTCAGCTGGTGGTAGGGATATAGGGGAGGAAAAAAGCCAACGCCCAGCCCATGTGGGGCCCCCAGGGACTCTTTATAAACGACCCCTGTAAACAGAACATTTTTTGGCAAGGGGTCAGCAGATGGTTCTAGGAGATGTCTCTCGGCAGACGGCGTCTGTCTAACATACACTTTCTCTCTCCATGTCTCGGTGATAAGCATCCAAGTTTGTGTCATGGCCTCTACCTCTGTCCCGTGGGCTGTCCCCGATCACTTTCGGTGCTAACATCTAGCCCTGCCTCTGCTTCTTGTTGTCCGCATGTGGGAAGAACATCAACATTCGCCTCACGTACACGACTGCCATTTTATCCATACGTCGACATTTGCAACAATATTACATATATATATGAAAAAACAATAGAAAAAAATAAAAAGATCAGGTGTTGATATTAAAAATTAAAAAGGCATATCCTGACCAGGAGGTCATTTTACATAGGGCTGTCACCATACCCCCTCTAACTATTTCTACAGAATTTACTTCAATGAGAAAATTTATAGTTTCACGTTTCAAATTGGCGAAGAAAACATTGAAAATGAAGAAAGACATGGCCAAGAGATTTCCGTAAACACCGCACACACTCGTCACAAAGATAATAGAGCATAAGGATAAAAGAGGATCGATGTTTGACTATCAGAATGCTTGCAGAGGAATTAAATATCAATAGGGAGACCATTCTCCAAATTTTAGTTGAAAATTTGGGAAAGAAAAAGGTTGTGTGTTATGCCAGATTTGTATCACACCAGATGGCGCTCTGCCTTCTGAAAAGCACATGTGCTCCTGGTCAGGATATGCCTTTTTTATTTTTACACACACACACACACACACACATACATATATATATATATATATATATATATAGTGTAAAAAACTCTATATAATAAAAATATAACAGTGATTCTACATTTAAAGCTTAAGGAGCAAACTGATAAGAATGATAAATCATATCAAGTAGATTTGGTTAGATTAGCAAGCTAAATCTAAATTAGTTATAAAAATAAATAGTTGTATAGTTTTGTAGTTAAGTAATTTTAATAAAATACTTAACAACAAAACTATACAACTATTTATTTATATATATATATATATATATATATATATATATATATATATATACTAGCGGATGTACCCGGCTTCGCCCAGGTTTTTCTCGAGGGAATGTTTGTAGTCTAGTAATAAGAAAATATACTACACCTAAAAACTATCAGAGAAAAGAGAAACCACGGAAGGTGAACAGAAAAATGCTTACAATGGATGTTATGTTTACGATATCAAGTTAATAAAAACAAAGATAAAATTTGCATATGTTGGTCACTATAAATTTGTATATTTGTTAGGCGAAATTAGAAACATATTAAAACAATTGGGTATTTAAAAACAAATGTAGAAATAAAAGTTGAAGTATAATAAACAATGTTAAAGATTAGTTTTAATTATTAATCAAGATTGTGTGTGAATATGTGAGAAAGATGTAATATCGTTGTTGTTTTCTTGGCCGACTGTTTTACATATGGTGTTATCTTAAAATTGCTTGTTTTGAATATTTTTTAGATTGAGATTATTAGCTAGTATGTAAAAAAATTAACTCTGTTGAAATTTAATTTTGTATTTATATATAAATAAAATTAACTCTGTTGATTTTTTTGTATTTAATCGATAACAGCGAAGTTACGCATGTTAATGTTAGGAAATATATTTTGATGTTAAACAAAACCTGCTCCATCTCGTTTTACATAAATGTTGAAAATTTGGTTGAAATTGATGCATTGTAACGAAAGTTTTTAGTGATGTCCACTTATGAAAATTCCATTTTATTAATATATATATATCAGTCTGTATATTAAGTAATATTGTAGATTTTCTAATTGGAGTTATCTAAGACTTATAAATCTTTTTTTTTAATTATAGATCCTTTTTTACTCCTTTATGAATCACTAGACGAAAGGCCCGGGCAACGCCCGGGGTTTACCCGAGTGCGAATATATTTTAAAAACGTTGTCTTGGGTGGTCGCTATTGACAGGGTGGTCTGTATAGACAGGTGGATGTATCACACAGCTGATAACAGGGTTGTCTAGAGTGGTCGCTATAGACAGGGTGGTCTGTATAGACAGGTGGATGTATCACACTGCTGATAACAGGGTTGCCTAAGGTGACCGCTATAGATAGGGTGGTCTGTATAGACAGGTGAATGTAACACACTGATGATAACAGGGTTGCCTAAGGTGACCGCTATAGACAGGTTGGTCTGTATAGACAGGCAGCTGATAACAGGGTTGTCTAGAGTGGTCGCTATAGTCAGGGTGGTCTGTATAGAAAGGTGTATGTATCACACTGCTGTTAACAGGGTTGCCTAGAGTGACCGCTATAGACAGGGTGGTCTGTATAGACAGGTGAAATTAACACACTGATGATAACAGGGTTGTCTAGAGTGGCCGCTATAGACAGGTGTATGTATCACACAGCAGATAACAGGGTTGTCTAGCATGGCCGCCATATACAGCGTGGTCTGTATAGACAGGTGGATGTATCACACAGCTGATAACAGGGTTGCCTAGAGTGACCGCTATGACAGGGTGGTCTGTATAGACAGGTGGTTGTATCACACAGCTGATAACAGGGTTGTCTAGAGTGGCCGCTATAGACAGAGTGGTCTGTTTAGACAGGTGGATGTAACACACTGCTGATAACAGGGTTGTCTAGAGTGGCCGCTATAGACAGGTGTATGTATCGCACAGCTGATAACAGGGTTGTCTAGAGGGGGGCAGGGAGGCCACGTGTTCGCTGGCAGCCAATGGGCGCGCATTCTATCCGTGAGCTTCAGACATACAGACAAACAGACAGAATAAGGCAAATATATAAGTAGATTGTGCAGGCATAGATCAGTCTGCGATATTTCTCACAAGTTTAATGAGTGTTTATTTTTGTTTAATAATATCTAATAGACAACCATGAACGACCATCAATTCTTTAATCCATTATTGTTCAGTGAAGATAATAATCTATCTTTATAGTGTTAGCTATATACACAGTGTTAGCTATACACACTCCTTTTATAATAATAATAATAATGGCCTCATTTTAAAAAATGTTCAAAATATTTCTCCAAAAAGCGTATTGAATCGTATAATTACACACACATTCTTATTAACATTTTCAAAAAGAAAGAAAGCTTTAATATTTCGACTTCTGGTCACTTCTGGGTTCTTAGCCCTTTCAAATAGGTTTCTATGATTCACCTTGATTCTTAGCTGTCAGGTCTCCTGTCATCTTGTCGTTATCCTGGATATCTTTTATTGGGCTGTCACCATACCCCTTCTAACTATTTCTACAGAATTTACTGCAATGAGAAAATATATAGTTTCACGTTTCAAAATTGGCGAAGAAAACATTAAATATGAAGAAAGACATGGCCAAGAGATTTCCGTAAACACCGAAAAACTCGTCACAAAGGTAATATAGCATAAGGATACAAGAGGATCGATGTTAGACTATTAGAATGCTTGCAGAGGAATCAAATATCAATAGAGAGACCATTCGCCAAATTTCAGTTGAAAATTTGGGAAAGAAAAAGATTGTGTTTTCTGCCCGATTTGTATCACATTTTCTTTCTGATGACCAAAAACATGAACGCATTGAATATTCCAAAGTCATCCTTAAAATTGCTCTAGTAGAAACAAAAATTAATTAATTCAATAATGACAGGTGATGAAAAATGGGGTTTTCGCTATGATCCAACTACTAAACGACAAAGTGCTAAATAGAAGTCGCCCTCATCACCAAAAGGCAAAAAGGTTCGTCTTCAAAAGTCAAAAGTGAAGAAAATGCTGGTGTGTTTCTAAGATAGCAGGGAATTATCCACCATGAATTTGTCCCTAAAGATCAATCTGTTAATGCTGCTTATCATTTAGAAAAAATTAAGTGTTTCATGAATAGAATTCTTCGAGTACGACCTGAATATTCAAAACCAGGCAGTTGATCACTTCTTAATGACAATGCTCCCTCTCACAGGGCAGTAGCTGTTCAAGAATATTTAGCCGTTAAACAAGTGTGTGTACTCAATCATTCACCTTATTCCCAGATTTGAGTTCCTGCGATTTTTTTCTGTTCCAAAAACTTAATATCTCAATGAAAAAACGTACGTTTGAAGATTTTAAAGATATTCAAAGCTCTGTAACATTTAAAATAAATCTTTGATTACTGGTTGGACCGTGCCACTCAGTGTATCAATAAAAAGGGTCTCTTATCTTGAGTAAAACGTTGCAATTATTTTAAGGGGATTGTTCATTTTTAATTTATGACCTCAGTTTTACTATTTAATTGTCGGACTGTATATATATATATATTAAAATAAATGTAGTACACACCAATAATGTTCATTTATCGTTGTACACAGGGGAACACCTAGAGAACAAAGGCGCCTTAGCCCCAGTAGCATATTTTGGAGGTGCGACAGGGATTATAAGAAGAAGCCCTGGAAATTGGCAAAAAATCTCCAGAACCCAATTTAGAAGCTGCTGCTGGGCAGAAAGATTGGAGCGCAGGTGTGAAGGGGCTAATCCAAGGCCCGGGTCCCGCGGGGGACCGGCCTCTAATGCCGAGATAATGGTCAGATTTGGAGGAGGAAAAGGAGGAGATGATTTTGACCAGGACTTAATCATATCGGGCAGTGGAGCCTCCTGGGACGGGACTTGATAGGTTTTGTCGCGGGCCGGGAAATGGCCCTATCGACCGGAACATTCGGTGTGCCATTCCGGAGGAATAACATCGCGTGGGGTCAGTGCTACATTCTTCAACTATATATTCGCCTGCGTTTTATTCTGACAAAACATACAATAGGTATTTATAATAAAATATGACTTATACTTTAATTGTTGTAAATGAATCACCGGTCCCCATTGTTGCCAGTAATAAAGGAATGAAGGACTTTGATACACACACAGGTAAAATGTCGAAATACGAAGGCCTCCTCTAGTCCAAGAAAAAAAAAAAGAGCTCAAAATTGATGCTAAAAATGTCAGGATACGTTATCTTTCTAGTTAATCATTATCTACCCATATGTGTGTGTGTGTGTGTGTGCAGGTATTTTATGTTGTGATTCTTGTCAATATTTGAGAATTTGTTTTAATAGATTATGAACAGTGGCCATCTTATCTAGATGAGATGACCCCTGAATATCTGGAGGAGGTATCTGTGTCGTTGTTGAGAGAGCATCCCCGACTGTTCTTAATTGTAGAAGAGCCTATTTTTTATTGATTTTCTTTTTTAATTAGCTTTTATGCATTGCTTTTGGTGGATGTCATTGAAATTTCTTAAAATATAAATTTAGGCGAGAGATGAAGTCGAGCAGGCACACTTGGCTAGTTCCGCGACCTCCGTCGCAAAACCATTCTCTTTTACCTTCATCAATCACATATTTATAAATACACATTCAGAAGACGATTCGCTTATACAACTTAATAAATGCCCAAAATCTTTCAATACATCATAAACCAAAAATTGAGATTCCGGAGACTCTCCTGAATCTGCATCTATTATAAACTGTATCAACAAGATGTTGAAATTAATTTCAGTATCGCGACACAATCCATATTGGGTGTCTCCGATATATATATACATGTGATGATTTAAGACCATGGAATTGTTGTAAATAGTCTAAATATCCACTACCACATGTTCCACCCCATGACTGTATATAACTTCTTATGTACTGCACATAGAAAACCTCAACTAACATCAATCTGTACCGCGTAAGAATCTAATAAAGTATTGCAACTGTACAGATAGAAGGAATGGAGAGAGACAGGAGAAAGTTAAGGTTAAAACAAATCAGGTTTAGGACAGAAGTCGAAGCAAGGCCTAGCAAAAGAGGCTTAAAACCAGCCCAACTATAAATAATTTACAAGTCAATACTTCCTGACAGGACAGGACGTATCTGATATCGAGGAAACCATAAAATCTAAGAGTGACGCCCAATTTCCGGGCCAAGACAGGACGTATTTTCTATCAAAGAAAGCCGCCAGAAGACATCACCTAAGTAGGTCAACCAATAGCCTACGGCCACGTGAAAAAGTCCCACCAATTAGGAAAGAATCACCTAAATAGGTCAGCCAATCAGAAAGAAGCAAGGTCGTGGTGTTAAACCAAGGACCTAGAATTGTCAGTCTTCGCTTGGATTCCAACGGTAACACTTGCTCTAAAATCTCTCTCTCCTCATCCCATTCCTTCTTGACGTCAGACGCTTTTAGTGGAATCTCTGTTTGTTTATTTCACCTTTGGCCCAGCTGTGTCGCCTTCCACCACGACTGCACGGTAGAGTTGACATCGAGGTTCGTCTAGCATCAGGTAACACTGGTCCCAGAGGTCCCAAGATATCACAGACTCCCCCGTAACGAAGAGTCGACAGGATCGTGGACGCCAAGGTACAAGTAAGCAAGTAGACCACTGTCTGTACAGAAAGATGGAACAGGGAAGAGAGGAGGATCCAAAGGAACCCATGGAGTCCGATCCCGACTCCGAAAGTGGCGAAAACACTATTCCGAAGAAAGAAACCACCCTCGGTAGGACGCAGGAAATTGTCTCCAGTCAGGAAGACGTCACGCCCCCCGCCGCCGGTGTCAGATGTCCTGGGGAGGTTGACGACGACGCGACATCTGCTTTCTGCCGTGACCGGACATCGCGAGAGGTGGAATCGCTACGATGGTTCGTACAAGGCGCAAAGCTTCTTCACCAACTACGACGCCCAAGCAGATCGGGCCCAACTACAATACTCTACAAGACTGAAAAAGCCACCAGACCTCCTGCAAGCACCCCTCCGAGTTACCAACACGCGAACGTATGTTACCTGCTCCCCCGACCACCTCTAAACCACGAGCCCAGCGCAAGCAATGAACTCTGACCTTCCCAAGAATCCTCCAACCACGGCACAAGACCAGGACTGTCCCGACATACAAGACAGCACCACAGTAGGTTCCTTCTATAATTTTTGTTGAACAATTGCTCGTTCGAACTGAACTGTCCAATAATGTAAACCTACTCTACTACTTAATACAGGAGCATCTATCGCTATAATTAGGCAGAATACTTTTAAAATAGTAGAAATCAGTTTGTAAAAGAAAAATTCCTGTCCATCCATTTAACTTAACTATTAATGCCATAGCTAACAATATTTTCACCATAGATTATATCTTTTTGAACTTAAAAATAAGTAACATAACGCGGAATCTAAAATTCCATATCATCGATACACCCTTGCCTTTTATCATATTATCCCTTAACTCTATAAAACGACTTCTACTAATTATAAACTGTCCTCAGCTACTCCTGTATCAATATAATGTACCTCTACCAACTACATTGTACGAATTCACCTCGTGCAAGCAACACGTGTCCCATGGACAGGTTAACACAACTGTCCCATTTACTAAATTTTTTCCCTCCTGGAACAGGTTGCTCACACGTGGTGAACTCCAACACTCTTATTTAACCTCATTATAATGTTCCTAATCCCATTTTCAACGCCCCTATGTCCTTTTCTTTCATATCTTTGGACAGAAGTAACTTAAATCACAGCCTTCCAAAACTATTCCAATCGTTAAATTCCCACATAACTACACTCCTTCCTTTTACACGCATAGTTAAATATCGACAAATCACTCTCAACAAAATAAACAACACCCTCTCACATCACTTTTTCCAATTGACGACAATTTTTAATGCGCGACTTAACACCCAAATCCAATTTCGAGCTACACAAGCTGCAACACGTCGCCCTACTAAACACACACAATCTTTTTTTTTTCTCTCACATTAAACGTGTCATATCCACTAGCAATATAAAAATTATCGATATGTTCGTACAACCAACAACCATGACTTTAGTAAATTTGTTATTCTTAGTGTAACAGGTTAGATTTTGTACAAAACAAAGACTTCACGTGATACCTTTTCATTTACAATTTTTTCGCTTCGTGTCACAGCACCACACCACTAAACTCTTTCAATTTTCAGGCCAAAGACGCCTTCATCACGCCTGTGTGACACATTTAATCACACATTGTCCACGTAGATAGTCGCAATTTCATTCAATTCTAACCCGATATCCATGAATAACATTTTTACTAAGTCCGCAAAAAACCATTCGATTTAATATTCACAGATACAATATCCGAATTTTCGAAATACAAACACAAATCTAACAAATGCTTGAACACACGGAATAACTCAACCTCTGTATCTCCCTATATCAATCCATAACGCTTTTCACCAAAAGTGACAAATCAAAACGCTTTTGCGTTTACAATTATAGAATTAATATCTCCGAACGTAGTTTGAATTAACTTCCAATAAGTTGAAAGAAAGCAAGCCCCCTCGCTCCCCCTTGACCTAAATCCGGAATCGCATTAAAATAGCTTCGCTCCCTCTTCTTCCGCTGGAGATGGACAAACAAATAGCCGACATTTTGTTACGCCCGTCGCCACCCCGATGTCACTCTAATGGATTTTCGCTACCTATTAAATCAAACATTAGTGCGCGCCTTTTATTTTTAATCTACGCCGATATCCGTTTAGCTACTAAAACTTGCTTAACACGTTATTTTACATTTACTAACAAATCTGTTCACTAACATTCTCTCGCCCTCGATTAACTTGTCAACTTAACATCGACACTTAGATCCAAGGACAACATTTTACTTACAAAAATCACACACACCCACATAAGTTTAAACAAAAAAACGACAACATTAGGACTCGATGAGTTTCACAGTTGGAAACAATGTGATCCACGAGTCGCATCAAACTTAAAACAAATCCGATAAGTTAGAAAAACTTAGGCCAACAAAACCAAAGATATCAATCGAGGACAATTTAAAGCTCTCTCTACCCATCCTAAAAAAAAAAAAAAAAAAAAAAAAAAAACAGGAACGTTACATTTGGCCTACAACTTTCCATTCTTTCACGATATATAATTTCTATATATAATCTTACTTGCTCTTCTTTCTCGATGAACATTTTTTTAAAATTTTCATTTTAATATCCTTTATATAATAATTATATAGCTCTTATAATTGTTTTTTTTTACGTCAACCAATTAGTTTAGATTATTGTCTTTTTTTATTATTTTTCTTTACCAAAACTTATTTACTTTTGCTTCATGACTCTATTTTATAATCAACTTTATATTTATCTTTCATATCATATCTAATAATCTCAAGTTTATATTTCATGTTTATATCACTAATTTGCATTTATCATTTTATATTTTTTCTCACTTTATAAATTAGATGTTATTTACATTGTTTCACCTTCCGCTACCATGTCAATGCTATCGAGTATATTATTGCTCATTATTTTTTTTTTTCATTTAATATTTTCACTTTCTATTACCCTTATATACTGCTGTAGTGTGTTAATCTTTGTATCATATCATCACTATTTTTACTTTTTTTTTAAAGATTACTTTGCATTTAACTTCGCAATTCTATTTTCGATTTTTCAAATCCTTTAACGCTATATGCAAAGCCTTACTTTCGCAATTTCATATCTCAATGATATATTCTTTTATAATCAAACTAAAAATCACGATCTAAAAACAGGGCAATCTTCAATAACCTCTTAAACAACCACTTTAAAGGTTACTTCTTAAGAATTACTAACATTCCTTTTCCGCAGGAACTTTTAACTCCTTCGCAGGCTAGACTTGACCTACTTTGATTTCGTAATTAACAATCTTGACACATCGTCCCCCAGATTTACCTTCTCCCAACTTCTGGCTTGGATACGTGCAAATTGTATTTTTTTTTATTCCAGGGCACTCTCATGCCACACGCTGGCACATTTTTTTTTTATTATTTTACTCTTTTTCTCGCTAAGCCCCTGACGACTCTAATTAAAACTTTGATTTCTGGTCATTGATCTTCGCCCTCTTTATCCTGCATGCGTACGTCTTAACGACTAATTACTAAAACCCATAACAATCACCCTTATCTTACTTTTCGATTGTGGTACTGTAACTTTATTCGGTCCTTAAATTTACATGTGAAACATGGCCTAGGTTCTCCGCGCCGTGCACATTAAATGGTTTGGGACTTGAGTCAAAGTGACATTGCCTCAACCAAGTAATAACTAACCCCTCAACCCTTTCTAACGCCCATCACGAAGCGATCATGATTTTCCCATCAAATCATTTTTATTTTTTCCTATCATCATTATATGCTCTCTATTAATTCTTTTATTCCTATTTTTATTTTACTTATATGTTTAATATTAGTTGTTTATGCTTTATTATCTCTTATGGATATACAGAAATCAACCCCATGTTATATACCAACTCACTTTAATTAATTTTTAAAAAATTACTTCCTTAATAACAGTCTTCCTATTCCGCTCTCTTAAATCCCTCCATATGAACCCTCTCACATCCGGGGCCATCTGTGATGATTTAAGACCATGGAATTGTTGTAAATAGTCTAAATATCCACTACCACATGTTCCACCCCATGACTGTATATAACTTCTTATGTACTGCACATAGAAAACCTCAACTAACATCAATCTGTACCGCGTAAGAATCTAATAAAGTATTGCAACTGTACAGATAGAAGGAATGGAGAGAGACAGGAGAAAGTTAAGGTTAAAACAAATCAGGTTTAGGACAGAAGTCGAAGCAAGGCCTAGCAAAAGAGGCTTAAAACCAGCCCAACTATAAATAATTTACAAGTCAATACTTCCTGACAGGACAGGACGTATCTGATATCGAGGAAACCATAAAATCTAAGAGTGACGCCCAATTTCCGGGCCAAGACAGGACGTATTTTCTATCAAAGAAAGCCGCCAGAAGACATCACCTAAGTAGGTCAACCAATAGCCTACGGCCACGTGAAAAAGTCCCACCAATTAGGAAAGAATCACCTAAATAGGTCAGCCAATCAGAAAGAAGCAAGGTCGTGGTGTTAAACCAAGGACCTAGAATTGTCAGTCTTCGCTTGGATTCCAACGGTAACACTTGCTCTAAATCTCTCTCTCCTCATCCCATTCCTTCTTGACGTCAGACGCTTTTAGTGGAATCTCTGTTTGTTTATTTCACCTTTGGCCCAGCTGTGTCGCCTTCCACCACGACTGCACGGTAGAGTTGACATCGAGGTTCGTCTAGCATCAGGTAACACTGGTCCCAGAGGTCCCAAGATATCACATACATATTTATTATTATTATTTTTTTTTTTGGCTTAGGATGCACTAAATGAATTGAATTCCAATGGAAATTATATGCCTTAAATTATAAACATTTATATGACAATAAATATTCAAGTTAGGCTGAATGCGGAAAAAAAGTTAAGATTTTAAAACAACCATCGTTATGGGGAAATAGAAGCAATTTACAGAAAGCAGTAAAATATTCCAAGACTTGACCAATATTAAACAAATTCGCCTGCTCTTCTGTCGATCCAATATCAAATACTTACGTGCGTTCTCTCTGGACTTTTTCCACGTGCCAACGTGGGACTGCAGGTAATTCACTTAAAGGATGCCGACAGCTAGTCCACTCCTCTGGTCTTTTAACAAAAACTCCGGCTCCGTGGCCCTTGGGACAATTCTCTAACACAATTTTTGTAATCTCCGCGCTGCCGTTTTTACCGCTTTAATTAATGCATTTAAATTCCATCTCTAAGTGAAATCTTTCACCTTTTAATTGCTCTTCCATTACCACTTCGCTGTGGGTTTCCAAAGGAAAAAAAAATCCTCCTTTGCAGAAATGCATTAAGATTAATTTTTTTAAAAAGACTTAATGTGACTCGCAATTCATTTTGATTTTCGGAGAGTGATTTTAATATATATAAATGTGTGTTAATTTCTTTTAGCAAGTTTTTGTCAATCGCGTTTTGGAAGCTAAATTGGAGGATAAGGGTATTGACGCAGTTATCGTTCGTGAGGGTCTAGAGGTGAAGGAGTTTCAGCACTTTTCCAGACATGGTAGCGATTTCATCAGCACTTCTTGCTGAAAACTTGACATAACCTTGGGAGGTCTCGGGACCGGGCTCAATGTATACTAACCCTAATCCAGCGTAAGGTGCTCATTTTACAAACATAACTTGTGTGTTATTTTCTAAAGAATTATGAATTCTGGCCAGGTAACTTCATTTTAAAGTTAAATGTTTCAAGTTTTCTTGAGTTATAATGTTTCCCTCAGCAGAGTATATTCTCCAAGTATAACTGTTGCAAAATGATTCAAAGACCTCCGTTGGCTTTCTAAATCAGCAATATGTGTTTTTTTTCACCGCAGTCAATCCTTTCGTGACCCTAACTTCTATTCGGGATAATTATAAATTGGTCTCCATCAATACCGATCTTTATATTAGGAATAAAGACTGGTACATATTGGGAAGCCCTATTTTTCCGACTCTATGAGTGGAGCCTCTTATTTGTCGAATGTCCAGTTTTTTTTATAAAACATTGTAAAGGAACATTAAATATATATCCTCAAAACAACTCTAATTTTCATTGTCAGAAAGGTTTTGGCTTTTGAAAATTTCAAAAATAAGTATGCGAAGTTGTAATTTTTTTATTAAGTAGAATATACTGTAGTATTTTTAGACAAGTATTTCTCCAGTTGAAATGTCAATCTAATCATCGTCGGTAATCTGTAATGTATACGCCTTAGTAGAGGATTTCTATTCTTAGTTTATCACACACACAAAAAACCCTAATTTTATCTTTACTGTGATATCTTTTCCACCTCCTTCTTTATTGAACCATAATTGTAATGTACCAATAATGGTCTATGATAACACTTTCAACAGATTCAGTAGTACTGTAGCCACATAAATTGCTTCATTTTCACTATTATCATTTTTAGATGGTAAATGTGTTTACCTTTTACAGCGAAGAATTCTTCTTTGAACTTGGTAGTCAGATAGCGAAGAAAATCCTTGCTTCTTTACAGAACTGGTGCTGGCATTTGTCCAAGGTGACGGCAATAAATCCTCACTTGAAAATCAAACGCGCGCGTAAAATATATCTCTAAAGTATTTATTTCAATATATAAATTTATTAATCCGTCTTCAGAATTATTCTCTGGGTACAATTATAAATTGCTTTGAGGACCTTAACTGTTTTGATTGTCTAAGGGCGTCCAGTTCTTAGCTTGAAATCCATTCTCTTGTATTAAAATCTTTATTTAACTTAATACTCTGTTTGTCTGTCTCGTTCTGTTTGTTTGTCCACAAATCTTGTAATCAATATTTAATATACTTACAGATTACACACCTAGAAGTATGAAATTGGGAACACTTGCTAAAACCTGATGACGATGCAAGTTGACAAAGTTTCAGACTTCTGGTTAGCCGGGATGGTCGGCTATTGTCTAATTCCTTTTAAATATAACGATTGATTTTAAAATACTTAGAACACCTAGAAGCCTGAAATGTTGTACACTTGTTAAAACCTAATGACATCAAAAGTTGACCAAATATGAGACTTCTGGGTGGTCGGCAGAATGGGAACTAACTTTAATTTGAAATTTTGTTTTCAATTTTAATATATATAATTCTCTAGGGCAGAGAGAGGTCTGAAAATTATGTATATTGTATACTCGCTCAATATAGCTAACAATTCAGGTCGCAAAATTCCAGATTTCTGGGTGGTCAGTAATGGATTTTCTTTTCTAAACTTTGTTTAAATTTTGTGATCATTTTTATATACTTTCTGACCACGTAGAAGTCTAGTAGTTAATAAAATATTTCAATACAAATAACTTTGCAAGTGTACAAATTTCCTGATCTCTATGTGGCCGCGAGGGTCGTTAATAAACGAGAAAAGATAATTTCTTTTAAACGAACTAAAATAGGCGCAGCCATTTCTTTGGTGTAATGAGCTGCTGAAGTTCATGAAAATGTAGTATGGGTGGTCGGGATTGGGGTAATTTTTATATTTCCATGCAGTTTTGTGATAAAAGTTTTATATACTTCCAGACCACATAGAATTCTGAAATTTTTTACACTCGCTCGATCCTGCTAACAATGAAAGTCTACAAAATAGGTTTTCAGGATTGGACAAATTTCTATATTTCTTTTCAAATATTGTGGTCAATTTTTAATATACTTCCAGAACACATAGAAGTATACAATTTTGTAAGATCACTCGATCAAGCTAACAGCCCAAGTGTACAAATTATCAGACTTCTAGGTAAACGCGATGGTCTGGAATACAATAGAATTTGTTAATATTGCTACGACGAGGTCCAAAGGAAGCTAAAACCGTCCACCACATTTGGACCGGGGGCGGACGGACCAATCAGGAAGGAAGAAGCCCATCTGGCCAGCAGTGGAGTAGTGCTTGCCCTCGTTGACGGCGGTTTTGCTCTCTGCATGTGACTTGCTTTGTCCTCCATAATGCATGAAGGTAAATAAAGAGGAGTCGAACAGAGTTCCTTACCAATTACTGCGGGCTTATTTGACCATCCTTGACACAGAAGCGGCGTAACATTATGAAAAAGAGAAAATAGGCGCAACCGTTTGTGGCGTAATTAAAGGTTGACCTTCCATAAAATAAATCGGTAGTTTGAACTATAACTATAAATAATTGTGAGGGTATTGTCAGAAAAAATCATATATAACCCTTTTTAATATATATTTTTAAATATAAATTTAACTAAATTTAAAACTTAAATATATAATGATAAATTTGTATATTCAAAAACCAGAACTAATAAATACATAAATAATTGATCAATTAAAAGTTTTTTCCAAAAGGTTTTTATTAAAATGCACCAAAAAGGGTAAAATAAATATTTCAGCTTCCGCCATTAAACAATTAGATCTATATTAGTCAAAATAAGAGGCGCGGGCGATGATAATAACACAGGTCTACAAAAAAAACTTTTTTTTTTGCACAAGAGAACCTGATGGTGTTTCTAGTGTAACTTTTCATGCAGAACTCAAAAATCTAATCAGAAATTTCCCATCACCCATGGTTTTTGCCCGATGGTCTTTTTTTAGTATTTGGATAAATACAGTAATAAATGCTTGTATATATGAATATATATGCCATAATAAATGAAACTGCTTTTGAAAAAGATAGAATATGAAAGATACGGTTGGAAAATATGCAGCGATTTGAAAGTTGTTGCTCTCTTGCTTGGATTACAGCTTGGATATACAAAATTTTGTTGTTTTCTGTGTGAGTGAGATAGCAGAGATAGGGAAAGGCATTACATTAAAAAAATCTGGCCAAACCGTAAAATCTTTACTCCAGGATATAAAAATATTGCAAACCTACCCCTGATCGATTCAGAAAATATTTACTTACCACCATTACATATTAAACTGGGATTAATGAAGAACTTTGTCAAGGAAATGGATCGAAATGCCAGTGGATTTGCCTACCTAAAACAAAAAATTTCTAGTATAAGTGAAGCGAAGATTAAAGAAGGCATTTTCGTTGGACCTCAGATTCGAGAATTGCAGCAGGATGGAAATTTTCAAAATAGTTTGAATGAAGTTGAAGCAGCAGCATGGAATTCCTTTAGAAAGGTTTGCAAAATCTTCTTAGGAAGTGTCAAGGTTGAAAATTACCGAGACATAGTTAATGATCTGTTGCTTTCCTACAAGGCACTGGGATGTAACATGTCCCTCAAGATCCATTTCCTGCATTCACATCTAGATTTCTTTCCAGACAATCTTGGCGCAGTTAGCGATGAGCATGGTGAGAGGTTTCATCAAGATATATCAAGCATGGAGAAGCGGTACCAAGGTAAATGGAGTCCCGCTATGCTTGCCGACTACTGCTGGACACTCAAGAGGGATCTACCACAAGCAAAGTATAGAAAAAAATCCACTGTCACTGCTTTTCAATAAATAAATATGTTTCGTTCATATATGCCTATATATTAACAATATTTCCAAATTTCAAGTAGGTGTATCTCAGAAATATTGCGTAATAGAAAAAAACTAATTCTATATTTGGATTCAGGACATGTAGATAAGATGCTATTTCTTTGTGGACAAAGAAAAATTTTTTTTGATGAACCAGTGTAATGTAATAAGGGTTGTGCAAAACTGTATTTATCCCAATACTAAAAAAAGACCCTCACGCGAAAACCATAGGTGATGGGAAATTTCTGATTAGATTTTTGAGTTCAGCATGAAAAGTTACACTAGAAACATAATCAGGTTCTCTTGTGCAAAAATCTTGTTGACCAGTGTAATGAATTTTAAACTTGTATGATTTAATATGGAGGAACTGATAAATAGGTTTTTATGTTTCACTAAAGATAGTTTACCTCTTCCCTCAATATACGATGGTCATTATATGTATAAACAATAATTATTGTTTCTCTTCACACATAAATCGAATTACTACTTACTTACTGCAATAAAAAATATATATTGGGAGGGCTTGGCTCTTCAGTGGTGAACCCTGCCAGCAGTTTTGCCAATTTAATCAACCAGACCGCCTTTTAGAGCTCTAATACTGTATTGAACGATTCTGCTTATATACCATATAAGGTATGCTTTACTGAAAGGTGTTTTTTTTTTTTAATAAAGGTGGGGTCTTAGAAATTGTATTTAGGTATACTATGGACATAAGCTTTCAGGACAGTAGAATTACATATAAATATTTGCATCGAGCAATGCTCTACCACAAACCATAAAAATAAAGCCAGTTAGGCATAAATAATTAAAAGACAATAACGCGTCAGTATGGACAGTAGAAATTTGATTTATGTTCAAAAAGAAATTTCGTGCGTAAAAGTTTTATTTTCTTATGTATAGATGACGTGTTATTATTCTATAATTATATTTATTGTATTGATCAAATACAATATGGCGCTGGTTTTCGATTTTATCTAAAAAGAAAATATAAAATATATATTTTAAAATTTAAATCTGAAAATAGTTCTGTTTTCTTTGTCTTCAATTGTTGCATCATATTGACTGTGTATCAAACCTGAATGTTTCCTACAATGGTTGTAAATAGAACAATAGTTTCTAAGGAGAAAGAAAAAAAATGCGTTTGAGAAAGTCACGATTTAAATAAAAATATGATTTTATAATAAAAATATACTTATGAAACGATGATGATTGGTCGTACTTCCATCTCTAGCCGTAACAAATCATCGTTGTTTATATGCGTTTATATTGAGCTTCCGTTGTTGTGATCGTTTTATTGCTATTACCATTTCTTTCATGTTATTGCCTTTTTATTTGCTTCCATTGCTATTCTATTTGATCCTATTGCTCTTTTTGTTGTAATTGCTCTTTCTCTTTTTTGATGTTGTTCTTTATCTGTTGCTATTGCTCTTCTTTGTTTCTATTGCTCTTCCTTCGTTGCGATTTCTCTTCCTTTGTTTCTATTACCGTTTTTTGCCTATGCCTTTCCTTTCTTGCTATTATTTTTTTTATCTTTTCTTCGTTGTTATTGTTCTTATTTTTCTGCTTTGGTTATTCCTTTGTTGCTTTCATTCTTTATTTGCTTCTATTGCCCATCCTTTGTTGTTATTTTTATTTTGTTACTATGGTTCTTCCTTTGTTGCTATCGTCCTTTTTTTTTTTTTTTTGTCAATATTCTTTTTTGATTTCTATTGCTTTTTCCCTTTTGTTCTTCTATGGCTGATATTCCTCTTGCTTTGTTGTTACTGCACTTTGTTAGTTATTTTTCCTTTGTTGGTATTACCAATTGTTGATATTTTGTTTGTTTGTCATTTCTATCACCTCTTGTTGCTATTTCGATTACTTTGATTCTATTAAAATGTTTTATCATATGCGCTAATAGATATTCCTATCTATTTCCCAAACCCCCAACAAACATACAGCCCTGCAAACTTGGAATCAGAACCTAGCCTTCTTGACCGGACGTGTCGCGTACAGGATAAGAGAGTAACGTGAAATTTCTTGGCCTGATAATGAACGACTCAGATTTTCTGTTGAAAAACATGCTTCTACATAATCTCTCTTGACTTAAACACACTTGTTTCAGTGTTTCTCCAATATCAGTATTCCTCCCCGGAAATGATTGTCTGGAAGGCCGTTAAAATATTCATATACAACTCTCTAAACTTCTTCATTGGATGCAAAGTGCTTTCCAGAAACAAATTTTTATCGGTGTGGGATTAGATGGAATTCTTAGGGTGCCAAATCAGGAGAATCGGGGGATGGCTGAGAAAATTGTATCTATAATCCCGTAATTTTCCCATTGCCAACACTTTTATGAGCAGATGCGTTGTCCTGATGAAAAGGGATTTTTCAAGCCAGGCCTCTTCTCGCGAATTTTGACATCAAGCTGATCAAGAAGGCTATAGAGTAATATTCACCGGTAATATAGTTCTGCCTTTTTCAAGGTAATTAATTATCAGGATTCCTTTGGCATCGTAAAACGCACTGGCCCTGACCTTTCTCCGGAAGTTGCGATCGACTTCGCTTTCTTTGGCGCTGAACTACCGGGTTCCACCCACCTGCTTCGACTGCTTTTTGTTTTCGGCTGTAGTGGTGGACCCATGTCTCATCCATGGTGATAAATCGTCGCACAAAATCTGTCAGATTCCTTTTGAATCGGTTCAAACATTGCTACCAATGTCCTTTGCGCATTTGCTTTTGATCTGCATTCAGCAAATGCGGCACTCAACTTGCGCAGAGATTTCGCATTCTTAATTCTTTGTGCAAGATATCCCGCTCCCCTTTTCTTCCAATATTCCCACGGCCTCAGCTATCTCACACAACTTTACTCGCCTATCTTCCAACACGATATTGTGCACCTTTTCGATTGTTTCCGATGTGTTTGCAGTTTTTGGTCGTCCTACATACATGGATCATATTTGAGTGACATGCGACCACGTTTAAATTCACCAACCCACTTTTTAACGGTTTAAATTGAAGGATCAAAATCCCCCACAACTTCTTCCACTTTGGATGAATTCTCTTCAGGAGTTAATCCATCCAAAACGAAGAATTTAATAACTGCACGATATACGAGGGGTGTCCCATAAGTCCGTGGCCCGACTATGAGAACGAAATCTTAGAAACTAATAAATTTTACCATATATACCTTAAAGCCTTGTATAAAGATATGTACATTTTTAAGTTTCTACAACTAACCGTTTTTTTTTTGTTGTTATAGGTTCTGAAAGAGGACAAGAAGCAGGAATCATCTAAAATGTAGACGAACGAGATTCGTGCTGTAATAAAATATCTTTGTAAGAAAGAAATGTCGCCGAAGGAAATCTAAGAAGATATGGTGGATACATTAAGGGAAGATGCTCCTTCCTATAGCACAGTAAAAAAAATGGGTAGCTGCGTTTAAATTAGGGAGGATCAGCACCGAAGACGAACATGGACCAGGAAGACCTGTTGAGTCAGTTACTCAAGAAAACATCGACAAGATACATGATTTGGTTAGGTTGGATAGAAGAATGACAGTTCGTCAGATAGAAGAGACCTTGGGTATTCCAAAAACAACAGTGGATCGGATCATGAGAGAACACTTGGGCCTCAGGAAGCTTTCTGCCCGTTGGGTTCCCAAACTTTTGTCACCCGATCAAAAGGCTGTAAGGAGAAAGTTATATTCGGACAACTTGGGCCCATCACTTTACACCAGAGTCCAAGCAACAATCCATGCAATGAAGACACTCCGGTTCCCCTTCCCCCAAGAAAGCCAAGACAGTTCCATCAGCAGGGAAGGTTATGGTATCTGTCTTTTGGGATTCCGAGGGTGTACTTCTAGACTTTCTGAATAAGGGTCAAACCATCACTGGCAAATATTATGCAAATCTTGTGAAGCAACTACGAGAAGCTATTAAAGAAAAAAGAAGAGGAAAGCTGTCCACGAAGATTGTTTACCATCCAGACAATGCTCCGAGTCATCGGTCGCTTCAAGCCATGGCTACTATTTATGATTCTGGCTTTAAACTTTTACCACATGCACCCTATTCACCAGATCTAGCTCCGTCTGACTTCGACCTATTTCCTCATTTGAAAAAATCACTTTCTGGCATTAATTTTAGGTCAGATGAAGAGGTCATTGATGCTGTAACCTCATTTTTTGAGTCACTTGAAACATCGTTCCTTTTGGAAGGCATAAAAGCATTAGAACATCGCTGGAAAAAGTGTATAGACCTTAAAGGGTATTATGTTGAAGGATAATTCATAATCATTTTATTAGTCATTTTCTTTATATGTCGGACCACGGACTTATGGGACACCCCTCGTATTCAAGTTTATCCATTCTAACGAAACACGTGCAAGACGTGCAATGCAAATACTCGTTTACACAAACTTCTTGAACGAACAAATTGAAACTTGTCCTATGAAGTAATGACATAGGCGCGAAGGGAGGAAATGTAATCTTTTGCCGATTGGAATGCCACCTCTGGGTCAGGTTGAGAACTTTACAATAAACACGCGTATAACACTCAATTCTTAGAAATATTACAAATTATATTCGTGATCACTAAACACATAAAGTCAAATAAAATCACATTGCATGTACTATATTAAATATTACAAATAATATAAATATAGTTAAAATGAAAATTAAATTATTCTTTTAATTAAAAAATAAACGCATCTCTCTCTCCCCGCGGATGGTTTAATTTTCATTTTAATATTATATATAGCGATATAAGGGATTAATTTATTGAATATATGTATAGATTTTGTCAGTTTATATTTTTTATATTTTTTAAAAATTAAGATGTCAAACAACGTTTAGACATTGAACAGAAAAGCCCAATGACAACGATTTTTAATAAAAAAATCTAAATCTCAAATTGAGAAATCATCAATAGCCATTTCCAACTCCCGACCTTGTCCCGAGTATGTCGAACATTAAATTTCTAGACAGCGCCATGCGAAGATTTCTATTTTTCTTCTGCAGACAATAGAGTAGCAAAAGATAAAGAAAGCAGACGACGCCAATATGTGGAGTTAAAATGGAAGTGTGACCGGACTGGACTGTCAGCGCCTGTTACAAACAAGGTTATTGGTTCTTGGTTCTGGCGCATGCGCCGGATATTGAGAGGCCGCTGTCGATTACGTCAGAGACAATGACAGCGCTGTCACCCCCCGGGCTGTCACTGCTGTCACAACTCCTCTCGCCCCCACTGACGATGATTCCACCGGCTAAAAGGAACATCTTCGGGCCGTCACAGAATGGTCACTTGGCTCTCTGGACAATTTTTTCTGACAAGTCGCTCGCCGCTTTTTATTCTTAAAAGTTTTCTTCCTGGGCTTCTAAAATATTTGTCTTTTCTTTTGGCCGGCGGACTTATGTTGTCTGGAGGGAAATATTCAGCCTGACCGGCTTGTTCTAATGGAGCAGGTGTGGAATTCTTGGATGCGCGGCATTTTCTGGGGTCGTTCGCCAATCTGGATGCAGCTGCGGAACTGACTTTGTTTGTTTTTTCTTAAACCAACTGCCAAATCCGTTAACCTCTGATAGGCCAACAGAGGACCATTCGGTCTGAAATCCCGGCAGGTCAGAGATATCTCATACTTGGAAAATGTTCATTCTTTAATCTTCATCTTTTGTTCAGAGCGCTGGTCTGTTTTTCTGGAGGTGCTCATGTCTGCATTCGGCAATGTATGCATTCACGAAGTGTCTGATCAAAATGACCTAGTGTTAACAGGATATTAAGAAGGTTATTCAACTGTTTTTACACTTATGTGCAATAATAACATATTTTTACGTGTTTCTTTTTTTTAAATCTCTATTTACACTTATACAACGGTGCAGCTTGCCGGTGAAACAAAGCCTTCTTAAGGAATCTGAAATTCGAGAAATTAATGTCTGGTGGCACACACAGGTATTCATTCACTGAAAAATGATCTTGCTCAAATCCGGCCTTAAGATAGGGTCAACAATCCCTGTAAGACATGCAGACTGAGAAAGTACTTTGTCGTAATGAAGAAATGTCTTGTACACTTCCGCTTGGTAAAACATACCTTGGTAAAACTCAGGAATACAAGTTTTACAAATTGACTTTCAAATATTGTCTATATCTAATGGGATGAATACATATTTACATGTTAATTTTTAAAGATCAACAAGATTAAGGCTCCGAATCCTGACAAATACAATCATAAACTTCCAGGAAAAATTTTCGTGCATTCATATATCTAATTTTCTGGTATTTTTAGTACAAAACTTTATCCTTTTTATACTTTATGAGTTGAATAAATCTCCTAATTACCTGATGAAATTGCATATTTGTATCGTCTGCTAGGTGTCTCACTACAGATTTATGGAATTGTAGGGCCGATTTATTGGCAGTTTATTTTCAAGACACTTTTTATATTGTGATTCCAGACCTTTGTTAATTATATATTTTATGGTGTGCTGAGAGACACACATCGTATTATTTAATTACACTCAAAGACAAAACTTAAGGAAAAGGAAACTCTTTTCTTGAAATAAAAGACACTTCGGCCAGTGAATCTTTTATATTGTGATTCCAGACCTTTGTTAATTATATATTTTATGGTGTGCTGAGAGACACACATCGTATTATTTAATTACACTCAAAGACAATTATATTATATAATTATATATATTAATAGTCATTTTCTTTATATGTCGGACCACGGACTTATGGGACACCCCTCGTATTCAAGTTTATCCATTCTAACGAAACACGTGCAAGACGTGCAATGCAAATACTCGTTACACAAACTTCTTGAACGAACAAATTGAAACTTGTCCTATGAAGTAATGACATAGGCGCGAAGGGAGGAAATGTAATCTTTGCCGATTGGAATGCCACCTCTGGGTCAGGTTGAGAACTTTACAATAAACACGCGTATAACACTCAATTCTTAGAAATATTACAAATTATATTCGTGATCACTAAACACATAAAGTCAAATAAAATCACATTGCATGTACTATATATTTTCACTGGCCGAAGTGTCTTTTATTTCAAGAAATATGAATGCCGGCCAGGCAGCCTCTATCTTTACGATAGGAAACTCTTTGATATCGCTGTTGTCGTCTGCTTTTTTGAAGGAGACAGAAGCAATTTTGTTCACACTTGTTTATCTTGTGTCTTCAATAAAGGTCACTGTGTATCAAATATATTTCAGATTTATTGTTTGAATACAGATATACATGTTACGATGTACTAGAGCGCCATCTGTTATCAAATTATAAAACTATTTAAGAGGCGTAATATTCTTTTTAAAATAAAACAATTTCTACTGTCCTTACTGCGATGGAAAAATTAAAGGGAGGGCCTGGCTCATCAGGGAGGGTTCACCACTGATGAGCCAGGCCCTCCCTTTAATTTTTCCATCGCAGTAAGGACAGTAGAAATTGTTTTATTTTAAAAAGAATATTACGCCTCTTAAATAGTTTTATAATTTGATAACAGATATACATGTTAAAAAGTACCTCTTCCTCAAGTTTTGTCTCTATGAGTGTATTTCTTCTATTACTAGAAGTTTGCGACCTCATAATTCTCAGGATTGTTCAGTGACGTGGGAGTAGTGAAGTGTGTGAGGTATTTTTTCCACCCTCCGTGGTCATCTAATATAATAAGAAATACATAGCATAGTTTGGGTAAATGATTTTTTTTGTTAATACATTTCTCAATATTAAGCACGATATATTTTCTTTAAATATCTATCAGTATATATCCACCACATTTATTACACAAAAGTGACGACATCGGGGCATGCCTACCAACAATTACGGGATAGAAACGGCTCTACCTTATATGTTTGTAATCCAAAGGAAATATGCAAATAAGTCTAACAATTAACTACTTCGCATATTTCGAGCTCGAAACTATGACAGTGATTCCTTCCAGATCTATCTCTACATCCTGTCGAAGTTCCATCCGGATATTGGTCAAATATTGTAGAAACATATGCCTACCAAACCCACAAACACTCATTGACCAAACTTAGGGAAGTTGTACATTTTAGCATGTACATTAAGAATTCAAATAATAACTCTGAAAGATATTTGACACAAAGTGACCTTTATTGAAGACAAACGAGATAACTAAGTATGAATAAATTTGCCCGTTTCCTTAAAAAAAAAAAAACCTACCGGTGATACCAGAGACTTTCCCCTTCCTTAAGTTTTGTCCATGATTGTATATAAACACTATTAAACAATCTTTTCATCTATATTCAGATAGATTGCTTACATTTCTGTAGTAAGTCATCTTAAATACGTATTTAACAATGATACACGATATTCCTAAATTGGAATGTTTCTTTACAACCGCTTCATCTTTTTCATAAGAATTTCAGGATTTTAAAATAATTATACCAATAAAAGTGAAGAGTTAGCAATATTTCTCGGATAGGAATCACGGGGTGCACTGTTTCAGAGTTTAAATATCGTTTTACAAATAATAGCAAAAGATTCAAAAACAAATGTATATATATCTTATCTTTGTATCAGAACGCTATTTAGGGAAGCACTTTTTAAAAGTGTTTCACTTAGTGCGCAAGGAAAATATTGCACACTTCTTCAATTTTGTTAAATTGTCACACAAATTAATTAAAATATTATTGCATATATTTTAGAAAACTATTTATTATTTTATTAATTGATTATCAATTTTGATATTTTTAAATGTTGCTACTCTGTAAACTTCCCTTATTACATCACTTGTATTTTTTATAAAATTTTGACTTTTTCTTGCATTAAATAAATTGCTGTGTCATCCTGAAGTTTTTCTTTCCAATTTATACATTACATTTAGGTAGAGTTTCTGGGTATATTTGGGAAGGCAAAACTGAAGATCGCTGAGAAGACTCTGAGGTTATGAATGCTGTGATCTACATTTTTCGAAACTGGCTCCAGGATTCCATCCCCCCCCCCCCCGTGTTAAAAGCCTATATTTCCCTCCAAGATGAAACTGTCCATATAGATGATATGACGACAAAGCCGATTTCCACGCCGCAAAAGAAAGGACACAAAGCTACCAGGAATAAAGTTTTAAGACTCCGAGGGAATCTTTGGCAGAAGCACGTCAGATC
>CP092867.1:79250119-79305537 GCA_030710605.1 Cordylochernes scorpioides
TGAAAAAACCACTGAAGAAGCTACCACAGATAAACCAATAATTTTTCAACGCGTAGCACAGTAAAATTATTTTTAATATATATGAAAAAAGAAAGAAAAATATCTCGCTAAATATTTATAATTATTATATACATATATAGATAGAGCGTAGCTCTTTGTATCTATTTTACGTCCGTATTGCTATTATTTTCGACCTTTTATAAGTTTTCAATTATTTTTTCTACATTTTTCAGTTTAAGATCAACCCATACAAAAACAAAGTACCAAACAAAGTATCCGCACATTGACCAGGCTTCTAAGTGAGATGGTTATTTAAATGTAGAAAAAAAAAAGGATGTGAGAGGGGAAAAATTGTGAAATCATGGCGACCCTGTGGTCATCCATCACGGCGACATTCTGGCTGACCGCGGTGCCCAACAAAAACTCTAACATAATGTTTACACCCATCTGGTCACCCGGCGTCGCCCATCCGTCTTCTGCCACAGAATAAACTCAGAATAATTATTTCTGAGTTCTTCTGCTCTCTAATCTTTTAAAGGACAAACTCTACAACGTAAAAATATATAATTATGTTGAACATATTAGGTTGAAATAATAATAGGTGTCTGAGTATTTTTTTCCAAATATCGATTGTCGTTCCTAGTTTTTTTATTTATTATCTGATTTTTAAAATAAAAATAGGTGTTTTAGAGAATTGACAACTCGTAAACTATTTCAGTTTTAAAATTTTAAACTTTCAAAGAATAAAGTGCTATACTTAAAAATAAATAATTAGGGGTTGAAAATATTAAGTTCAAATTATAACACGTTTATTTTATCTCATATATTCTTTGGACATATTTCAACGTTTTTCAATTTGATATTATCATCGTTATCATCCCTCTAGTTATTTCATTATGAAAAGGTCAATTTTTTTAGATAAAATAATCCTGGGTTTTTTCCTAAGCGAAATGTCTCAGAAAAATAAAAGCCCTATCTTTACAGAGAAGAAAACTGACTATAAAATCAGAGAAAAATCTGAATGAAGGACTCTGTTGAAGAAAAGAGGACGATAGGAGAAGTTTTTTTTTCTCTTAGAGGATTTTATTTAACGAGGAATTTAGACTCAAAGACACTAACACGGTCACCAACCTCATACTAAAAGCGAAGAGAGCGCACACTTAACAAAAAACGAGATCTATTTCTATACAGTGCAACACACTTCAGAGTAACGAGTCACTGGTCAAACAATAATTCTATTATTGTCATATTTATAAATGCGCAAGAATCGTCAATTTCAATTGACTCTATAATGAATATCATTAAGACAAAGGCGACTATAATGATATGGTCAAGTAGCCCTAATGAATCCATACTGACTCCCTAACACAGAATGGATGAGATTAAGAATCCAAGAAGAGCCAGCTGGATACAAACCACTGAAGCACTCTCGGTTCCCATATCCAGGGAATTTACATCGAAGCCTATAACAGCTATCATTGGAGAGTGCATGCTGGTGCAGGTCTGTTTGGGTGGACCATAATGTTGACTTTGCTTAGATTTTTAATGAAACTGATTCCAATAATTATTAATTAAACATTATATTTATTGATTTACAAGAGAGAGAACAAAATATAAAAGGGAAACTAATATTAAACAAAGGGACTTTTTTTCTTTCGGTTAGCACCTATTTACCTGTGAGCTTACAAACACTCTGTGGTAACAATTAATTAATATATTTACAACACACGCTCCCCTCGTGTGTAATCCCTTATCTGCAAGTCCAAGGCTATCTGCACAATTCTGTAGTTTGTCCTTAGGGAGACTCTTCGTTAGTATATCCGCCTCCATGTCTTCACTTTTAGTGTATTCCAGCTTGATTCCATTTTGAATTTCTTCTTTCACAAAATAATACTTTCGGTTTTTAAGTGCTTTGTTCGCGAAGTAATTTTGTCAGATTGTATCCAGTTTATTGCAGCCTGGCTGTCACTTTTCAAGGTAATTGGGAAAGTTAAATTTTCACAAAGTTCTTCTAGTAATCCCTTTAACCATAATACTTCTGTAATTCCTTCACATATTGAAATAAGTTCTGCTTCACATGTAGACAAGGCTACTAAATTTTTCTTTCTACTTCTCCAGTTTATTAAATCGTTGCCAAGTTTGACTGTAATAGCCTGAATAGGATTTTGCGTCTCGGGTTGTGCACCAGCTCGCATCAGTACTTATTGTGATATTGTTGTCTTTTGACTCATATGCCAACACTTTATTTATTTTCCTTCAGATATCTATAGATCCTTTTAACTCCAGTTAAGTGTATTTCTCTCGGATCATTACTATACTGAGATAAATTGCTGACGTTGAAGGATATGTCCGGTCGAGTACACTAGAAAGGTACATAAGTGATTCAATCATTTCCTGGTAAACAGTTCTGGCTTAGAGTCCAAATACTCATCCAAATTTTGATTTTGATCTCCAGGTATCTGCACACTGTTGCATTCTTCCAGTCCAAATCTGTTAAGAATTGTATCAATATAATGAGTCTGAGATATAAAATCCATCTTCTGCCGTTTTTATTTCAATTCCAATAAATGGTTCGCTATCTTTCTTTTCTGTTAGAGTAACATATTTTTCTATTTCTGAGGCTAGGTTGTCATTAATTTCCTTACTAGTTCCATCAATGATGAGATCATCTACATATAGACTCAGTATTGCATACTCTTCTCCTCTCTGGAGTTTATAGACACATGGATCACATTTGGTTCTAATCATTCCTAACTGTATAAAATTTCATTGATCTTTTTGTTCCAACATTTTCCTGATTGTGGTAGACCATACAGGCCTTTTTTCAAATCACACACTTTGTTTTCTTCTTCTTTTTGCATAAAACCATCTGGTTGTCTCATATACTGTCTCTTCTAACTCACCATAGAGATAAGCTGTCTTCACATCATAAGTCTTTATGATTAAATTCTGTTGTGTTGCAAGAGCTACTATTGTTCGCAAGCTTTCCTTTTTGAATACAGGTGAAAAAATTTCTTATAATCCACACCATATCTTTGATTGCATCCAACAGCAACCAGTCTGGCCTTTATTTATATATGCTGTCATTTGATGTTTTCTTCGTACTTTCATGATCTTTCATGCCATTTTCCTTGGTGTGGTAACAATTAATTAATATATATACAACAGATGAAAATGAATGTTTAATATTTCTAAACTATGTGATAAAATTTGGGAGAGAGAGATCAGCTCATCTATGGCGAGCCTTCCTGGCTGGTCAAATTGGACAAACCAATAGGACAGCTTACCACCGAGGAACCAAGCCATCCCAATTATTTCATATTTCGTTTAGAGATGGTAGAAATTCATATATATATATATGTAATGAGATGTTGAATTCCAGTAGCTTTTGTAGAGATCCTGTCGACTACTGAAATAATGTTCAAGTCCTGGTAGCTCTTGTTGTACTGTGTTGACCGAGAGGAACAGCCAGGATGTAGAGTTTTCCAGTACCTCTCTGCACCTTGGAAGACCTTTTAAAGTTCTCACAAAATACAGGCAGTCGGTGGTCGAGGCAGAGTGGAAAGCTGGGGATATCCATACACAAAAAAACGAAGACACAGTTGCACTAAGAAAGTTCCGTTAACAGATAAAAGTAGAGCCAGGAGCGAAGATGGAGATAGAAGAGTCCTTACGAGTCTACATGGTGAATGAGGAGGACCTTGGTGACAATCGACGTGAGCTTCGCTGAGGGTGAACTAAACTCAACTGAAACTGAACTGAACTGTCAAGAGACTGTAAGGTGATGATTTATAGGTTAAAGACGGGGCGACCTTATGTGACAGGGGCGTTTGAGAAAGGGCGCCTTTACCTGTCCAGGTGTGAGAGGGGTCTCTGCATTCCACCACATGTGACAGTGTGGGTGGCCTGTCGTGGGGAACTGTGAATCTACCTGATTTATGACTTCCATCTTTAGACTCTGTTGTTTTGGCAATACTATATGTTCGATCTCTGCCCTAGCTCAACTCTTAAATCTATTACAGATTTTATTTATTTATCCACTTTGTACAAATTACATTACATAGGGCGATGCGATGACACAGATTAATCATGCGCATAATTATTTATAGATGTGTCTCTATATACAACATGACAATCTTATTATAAGTTATATACACAGTATGGGGTTGTTGGTTTAAATTACCATATATATATATATATATATATAGTGTAGAAACTATATAACAAAATTATAACAGTGATTCTAATTTTAAAAAATTTAAGGAGCAAACTGATAATAATGATAACTTATATCAGTTAGATTTGATTAGATTAGCAAGCTAAATCTAAATTAATTATAATAATAAATAGTTATTTAATTTTATAGTCCAGTTTTGTATTAAAATTATCTTCACTATTATGATCATTTAAATACAAATTATAAAATTTGTAAAATGTTATTAATTTGTAGATAGAGAGAGACAAAAAAAAAAAATAATCCATTACTTCTTTTACATCCTCAAGTTAATTATATATTTATAATTAATAACAATAAAAAAAATTAACAAAGTAACGTCTATTACATCGGCTTTTACACGTCATTCAGACATACTCTAATCCTATATATAGAATAATCGAAGAGATAATATATATAATAGTTAGAAAAAAGAGAGAAAGACAGAACCATGCACTTTTAATCAAACTAATAATAAGGGAAAAAAAAAAGAGTTTTATAAAGAAGGTAGATAAAATTGTTAGTATATATATATATAATTTTTTATGATTTTATGTTTTATCCTTTTTTTTTTTTTTTTTTTTTTTTTTTTAAAGATTTTTAAAGGTTTTTTTATTTATAATATGATTATAAATAGTTGTATTTAGTAATATATCTATAGTATGAATTAACATTTGTTATAAGTTTGGATATTATGTTTTGAAACCCTAATGGTAGACCAGACATACACAAAAAACTTTAAATTGAAATAAATTGGAAAAAGAGATCTGCTGAAACGGGGATCATCAGATAAAATTTCAGCGACATTTCAACCCCTCCTTTATTATGTCATAGATCTCTTTTAAACCGTATTTTATGTGTTAATATTAAGTTGTTTCAGTGAAATAATTTAAATGAACATATAACAGATACCAGTGTTAACAAATTCAAACTGTAAACCTACCTTGAACGCTGCGTCCTCCATTGTGTATATCTATTTCTGGCTTGCACATGTCGCGGGAGGGGAATGTCCCCCCACATTTCAAATTTAGACCAATTTCTTCAGAATTTTTTTGAACAACAAGAAATTAAAGAAGATAGGAAAAATAGTTAAAGGAAGAAAGCTAAGTTTTATAATCTTTACAGATAGTTATATCAAAATAACTGATTTAACACTTAATCATCTTTTAATATTCCTTTAAAAAGGCAAATTATAAGAGTTTAATAAAGCTATTAATTGTGCAAGTTCATCTTTATTTAACTTCCATTTTCCTCCCCAGAAATTGGAGATTAAACAAAAATGAAATATATACTTTAAAACTTTAAAAATCTTGTGAAAAAATCTTTTAATCAGTTATTTAATAAAGTTTAATTAACTGTTAAAGATTATAATTTTGTTTTAGTTAATATTAAGAGAAATTATAGAAAGTGATTTCATAAATGGATATTTCCATTTATTTTTTTAAAATATTTTATATTTGATATACTGTTGAAATATTTTACTTGTTTGATACTAAATTTTGTTTTTAATAAATTCATTGTTTAAATTTTTAACATCTTCTATGAAATTATCTAATATATTATTTATTCTATAAAATCTTAGAAACTGACCATAATATATACCTTTACAGCAATTAATGATATATTAGAATTCATATTACAGTATTTTATAATATTGAAATTATAATTACTCTTTTTATTATAAATCTAACAGCACTATTTGTAAGGTCTATATTCAAGTCTAAAAAGTAAACTTTTTTGTTTCTATAAATTTTTTCATTGTTCTTAAGTTTCAAGTATTTAGGATATATTTCAGGTATTAATTTTTTAAACAGTGGATTATTAAATATTATTATGTCATCTACATATCGGAATATTTGCCAATTAATATTATTTTGTAGAAAGTATTCTCTTTCGTACCAGAAACAATATTAAATTTGCTAGTAACGGACTAGAAGAAGTACCCATGGGAACGCCTTCTGATTGAATATATATTTTATTTTTAAATTCTATATAGTTAAAATTTTAAAAATGTTTCCAGTAGAGTTTTTGCTGTTTTAAGATCTAATTTAAATGTTTTATATTTGTTATGAATAATTTTAATGTAGAAAGTTTTGTCATTAATTAATTCATTAAATAAATTGGTTATTTTATTATTTAGATCTCTTAAATTTATTTTTAGAATATAGGTCCTCAAAGTCAAATGTGTGTACTGTTTCAATATTTGTCCAATTGTTCATTAAATAATTAATGATTTTTTTATTTGAGTCGATAAATTTATAATTATATTTATTAGTTAATTTATTTATAATAAATTGTAGTGTTGAGGCTAATTGTATATCAATATTTTTTATGACTGAATTTATACCAGATGTGATTGTTCTGAAAGAAATAGGTTTTTTGTGTAGTTTAGGAATTATATAGAACTTTGGTATGTTTGGATTTTTGTGGTTATTATAAATTTTTAGTGAATTTTCAACATTTTTGATGTCTTTTTTGATTTTTGTGCTGTAGTTCTAGCAAAAGTGTATTTATGATTATTATCAATTTCCTTTTTTAGTATATCGTGGTATAGATTTTTACAAATTAAAGATAAATTATTGGGACATTTATCTATAGGAGTGATAATATAGTCCTTCTGTAAATTAATTATATTTTCTTTGAAAGAAGGAATGTCTGAATTGGGTTTTGTGTATTTAAGTGTATTATTATAATAATTTAAAATTTCCTTTTTAATATTATGTTTCCATTCCAGAAAAGTAAATTCTGGAATACTGTATTTTATACTAGTTTTATTTATGAAAATATCTATATCTTTTATATAGATTTAATTGTATTATTATAATTGTGTTTAATTTGAGGTATATATTTATACCCTTTATTTAAAATTTCTTGATATTCTGGATTTAAAAAAGAAAAGTTGCTAGTTAATATATGACCTGAGTACTTTATTTATCAATATAGTTGTTGCAATTACATTTAATTTTTTTAAAATTTGCCAAATTATTAATAAATTGGTTATAATTGCAAACTAAATTACCTATATTTTTTATTGTATCTCCAGATTGTTTTAAAATTTAAATTTTTTATAGGGAAAAGATTATTGATGATTTGGTTATTAAAAATATCATTAAATTTAATATGATTAAATAAATTGTTATTAAATTAATGATAATATTAATGTTATTAGTATTTTGTTTAATTTTTCTGTATTTAAAGATGTCGTGTGTGATATCTATTAATCTGTTAGTCAGATTATGAATTTTAATATATTCTATGAGTTTGATAAATTTATTATTATTTAGTTTAAATAATGTTTTAATAAATTTATCGACGAAGTTGTTAGTGTACATTTGTTTTGGGTCCAGTAATTCTTCAAATTCAATGTAACCTAATTTATTTGTAGTTTTACCTCTAGTTTTATTAGGTTTAGTTTTAAATTCATTTTTATATTTGCAACTGATTTCATAAGTTGAAATTTCTTCTGTTTGTGGTTTGTATGTGTAGTTTAATTCGTCGTTAAGTCCATAAGGGAATAATGTGTTGTGTTTATAAATGTAGTTGTTTTCTAATAATAGTCGTTGTTTTTTGTTTTGACATATGTCTAGTATTTCTATCTTAAAGTTGTTAAAAGTATGTAATTGATTGTGTTCTTTCATATATATATTACCAATTGATTTTTTAGCGTGGTTTCTATGTAGATTTATTCGTATATTTAATGGGTTACAAGTTTGTCCTATATATGATAGTTGACAAATTTGGCATGTTAATTTATAAATAGTATTCACTAATTTACAACTAGTTGTTTGAAAAGTGTCATGGTTCTTAAGAGAGGGACAAGTTTGACAATTTTTTCTTAGGCAATTCTTAGCGAGTTTAAATTAACATAAAAGAGGTGCTAACACTAATATGTTTGTAGTTTTTTTTAGTTTTTTTAGTTTGTTATTCTTATGAATTTTTTAAATATATTTTACTTAATTGTTTTTTGTGGTGATAAAATTTGTAATAAATTGAATAATTAATCTATAAATATATAGATATTACTGTTTGTTATCTGTTATATTTTTAAGAATAACTAATAAAAAAACATCTTTAAACTAACAAAAACACTGAAAAAAACAAAAGTTCTGAAATTATTTTTTTTTTCTAGAATTACTTTTATAATTTAATTTTTAATAATCAAACAATGAAAGATAATTAAAATTTGTATGAAGATTTATTTATATTAGAATATCTAATATAATTTAATTTGTATATTATGTTATATATAAAAAAATATATCATAGAGCAAGCTCATATGAATTAATATAGTGTAGAAACTATATAACAAAATTATAACAGTGATTCTAATTTTAAAAAATTTAAGGAGCAAACTGATAATAATGATAACTTATATCAGTTAGATTTGATTAGATTAGCAAGCTAAATCTAAATTAATTATAATAATAAATAGTTATTTAATTTTATAGTCCAGTTTTGTATTAAAATTATCTTCACTATTATGATCATTTAAATACAAATTATAAAATTTGTAAATGTTATTAATTTGTAGATAGAGAGAGACAAAAAAAAAAAAATCCATTACTTCTTTTACATCCTCAAGTTAATTATATATTTATAATTAATAACAATAAAAAAAATTAACAAAGTAACGTCTATTACATCGGCTTTTACACGTCATTCAGACATACTCTAATCCTATATATAGAATATCGAAGAGATAATATATATAATAGTTAGAAAAAAGAGAGAAAGACAGAACCATGCTACTTTTAATCAAACTAATAATAAGGGAAAAAAAAAAAAAGAGTTTTATAAAGAAGGTAGATAAAATTGTTAGTATATATATATATTTTTTTTTATGATTTTATGTTTTATCCTTTTTTTTTTTTTTTTTTTTTTTTTTAAAGATTTTAAAGGTTTTTTTATTTTATAATATGATTATAAATAGTTGTATTTAGTAATATATCTATAGTATGAATTAACATTTGTTATAAGTTTGGATATTATGTTTTGAAACCCTAATGGTAGACCAGACATACACAAAAAACTTTAATTGAAATAAATTGGAAAAAGAGATCTGCTGAAACGGGGATCATCAGATAAAATTTCAGCGACATTTCAACCCCTCCTTTATTATGTCATAGATCTCTTTTAAACCGTATTTTATGTGTTAATATTAAGTTGTTTCAGTGAAATATTTAAATGAACATATAACAGATACCAGTGTTAACAAATTCAAACTGTAAACCTACCTTGAACGCTGCGTCCCTCCATTGTGTATATCTATTCTGGCTTGCACATGTCGCGGGAGGGGAATGTCCCCCCACATTTCAAATTTAGACCATTTCTTCAGAATTTTTTTGAACAACAAGAAAATTAAAGAAGATAGGAAAAATAGTTAAAGGAAGAAAGCTAAGTTTTATAATCTTTACAGATAGTTATATCAAAATAACTGATTTAACACTTAATCATCTTTTAATATTCCTTTAAAAAGGCAAATTATAAGAGTTTAATAAAGCTATTAATTGTGCAAGTTCATCTTTATTTAACTTCCATTTTCCTCCCCAGAAATTGGAGATTAAACAAAAATGAAATATATACTTTAAAACTTTAAAAATCTTGTGAAAAAATCTTTTAATCAGTTATTTAATAAAAGTTTAATTAACTGTTAAAGATTATAAATTTGTTTTAGTTAATATTAAGAGAAATTATAGAAAGTTGATTTCATAAATGGATATTTCCATTTATTTTTTTTTAAATATTTTATAATTGATATACTGTTGAAATATTTTACTTGTTTGATACTAAATTTGTTTTTAATAAATTCATTGTTTAAATTTTTAACATCTTCTATGAAATTATCTAATATATTATTTATTCTATAAAATCTTAGAAACTGACCATAATATATACCTTTACAGCAATTTAATGATATATTAGAATTCATATTACAGTATTTTATAATATTGAAATTATAATTACTCTTTTTATTATAAAATCTAACAGCACTATTTGTAAGGTCTATATTCAAGTCTAAAAAGTTAACTTTTTTGTTTCTATAAATTTTTTTCATTGTTCTTAAGTTTCAAGTATTTAGGATATATTTCAGGTATTAATTTTTTAAACAGTGGATTATTAAATATTATTATGTCATCTACATATCGGAATATTTGCCAATTAATATTATTTTGTAGAAAGTATTCTCTTTCGTACCAGAACAATATTAAATTTGCTAGTAACGGACTAGAAGAAGTACCCATGGGAACGCCTTCTGATTGAATATATATTTTATTTTTAAATTCTATATAGTTAAAATTTAAAAATGTTTCCAGTAGAGTTTTTGCTGTTTTAAGATCTAATTTAAATGTTTTATATTTGTTATGAATAATTTTAATGTAGAAAGTTTTGTCATTAATTAATTCATTAAATAAATTGGTTATTTTATTATTTAGATCTCTTAAATTTATTTTAGAATATAGGTCCTCAAAGTCAAATGTGTGTACTGTTTCAATATTTGTCCAATTGTTCATTAAATAATTAATGATTTTTTTATTTGAGTCGATAAATTTATAATTATATTTATTAGTTAATTTAACTTTTTTTTCCTATCTTCTTTAATTTTCTTGTTGTTCAAAAAAATTCTGAAGAAATGGTCTAAATTTGAAATGTGGGGGGACATTCCCCTCCCGCGACATGTGCAAGCCAGAAATAGATATACACAATGGAGGACGCAGCGTTCAAGGTAGGTTTACAGTTTGAATTTGTTAACACTGGTATCTGTTATATGTTCATTTAAATATTTCACTGAAACAACTTAATATTAACACATAAAATACGGTTTAAAAGAGATCTATGACATAATAAAGGAGGGGTTGAAATGTCGCTGAAATTTTATCTGATGATCCCCGTTTCAGCAGATCTCTTTTTCCAATTTATTTCAATTTAAAGTTTTTTGTGTATGTCTGGTCTACCATTAGGGTTTCAAAACATAATATCCAAACTTATAACAAATGTTAATTCATACTATAGATATATTACTAAATACAACTATTTATAATCATATTATAAAATAAAAAAAACCTTTAAAAATCTTTAAAAAAAAAAAAAAAAAAAAAAAAAAAGGATAAAACATAAAATCATAAAAAAATATATATATATATACTAACAATTTTATCTACCTTCTTTATAAAACTCTTTTTTTTTTTCCCTTATTATTAGTTTGATTAAAAGTGCATGGTTCTGTCTTTCTCTCTTTTTTCTAACTATTATATATATTATCTCTTCGATTATTCTATATATAGGATTAGAGTATGTCTGAATGACGTGTAAAAGCCGATGTAATAGACGTTACTTTGTTAATTTTTTTTATTGTTATTAATTATAAATATATAATTAACTTGAGGATGTAAAAGAAGTAATGGATTTTTTTTTTTTTTTGTCTCTCTCTATCTACAAATTAATAACATTTTACAAATTTTATAATTTGTATTTAAATGATCATAATAGTGAAGATAATTTTAATACAAAACTGGACTATAAAATTAAATAACTATTTATTATTATATATATATATATATAAAAAATGGCATATCCTGACCAGGATTTTTTTTATATTGATTTCAACACCTGATCTTTTTATCTTTTATTTTTTTATTTCGTTTTTTAATATATATATATATATATATATATATATAGAAGCGTCCACTAAAAGACCATAGTTTCGGAATAATGGCCCCTCTTCAGTCTAGGGCGAGCTCTATTTCTTGACATCCACAAGAGATCAAATGAAATCTTCACAATCTGCCAAAGAGGTGTCTGGATGTTAGAGTAGTGACTAGGCCAAATCTATGGCCAAAATATAGATGGGAATTTATCCGGAAGAAAATTGATCTTTACAAATAAAAGACGCATATCCCTGCAAAAAAAGACGTTAAACTAAGCTGGTGTCGTGGCTTTGTCACTGACTTGAATCCGTTAGTTCGCGGAGACGGTCAATAGATGGCGCTTAGTTTTAGCGTCATTTTGCCGGAAGAGGCGACATTTATTTTTATAGATCAATTTCTTCCCAGCCAAACTTCCATCTATACATATATAAATTCATTGATGCGTTCAATTGAATATATTTCACAGGTAGAGATGATGTTTGTTCACATAATTGAGAGCTGTGTGTGTGTTGGAACAAAATAAACTACAATTCTAATACACAGAGTTTTGAAGTCCTGGCCCCTTCCTACTTCGACCTAACTGAGACTCCGTGCCTACTTTCAGCATGGCTTCTTGGAGGTATAATCTCTGCTCTTGTATCAACCCTTCGCCGTTATTTTGTTTAGATTTTATTGGCATATCTCTACACAATGGCTTAATTCTATATACATAGCTACAAACCGTTGACCCTCTCTTCCCCACATGCTCTCTCTCAGCAGGCTGATACCAAAGAGTTCCGAAAGATGGCTTCTTGGAGAGTCTTAATCTCTACCTAGAATATCTAGACACCTTTCCTAGCAACAATGACGCTACAGCTTTAGTAAGACCACCGGTCTTAAACAGATTCACAGCAGTAAGGAAGTATAGAAGGAGCTCCTATACTCCAGGCAGCACAGAACCCAACAACAGCCTCCAGGTCCGACGCATGTCCAGTGGCCACAGATTCCACCGTGCATACGTCACGGTTAGCCTATCCCCGAAAAGGCGAGTGTGGAATCAGCCGCGTTCTAGTCTTCGCTTACCTCATCCAAATAGACCACGACATTCGGCGAATCTATTAATCTCCACAGAACGGTGCTTGCGGCCTTGTGGAATTTATATATACTAAAAAGGAGACTTTGAGAGATCGAACATCATTATATTCATCCAGTTATATATTTATCAACTATCGGATTGGGCCAAGGATAAGTCACCCAATAATTCTTCTCTCTCTTGCTCCAAGCAAAAGCAACCAAATATTATATGCATGATTTCATCTTATATTCTTCTTTCATAAAAGACAATCAAGCTTACTGCGCTTTTGAAATATTTTTTTGGAAAAAACACCCACACAATCTCCCTTTTTATAAACGTTTATTGTCTTTGATGCTTTGGAGACCCACTTTTCGAAAGATTAAAATAGATCAACAATATTTTACTGAGATTTCCATCTTTTAAAAAGGGTGGCAGGGAGTCGCCGAAACGCCAGAACAATAAAAATTGAAAAAAAAGTTGATAAATCTACAATATGAAAATAAAAATCTTTAAAAATTTAATCTATTTTAACCTGAATCACAGCCCAGGTAGTGAACGACATTTCTACGTAACTCCAAGAACCTGATAGGTTGTTGGTTAGTCGATTCAGAGATGGTCAATAGATGGGGCGCTTAGTATTATACTCAATTTTAATGAGATAGGTATAGCCTTTTATATAAGTGATTATTATAAATATATGCTTTTAACTTCCCAACTTTTACCTTCATCTTCCATTTATTTCTCCAATCAAAACATATATAGGACGCATACATTTTGGTAATAAAACATGAGACAGCGCTAAATTACGCCACATTTTATTTGAGCTTTCAAAAACCTCATTTTTCAAATATTTTATAAATCAACTGGATGAATGAACAAAATTAATTAACGCCTAATACTATATATTCTGACTTTATACAACCCTCAAACCTTGATACCTCCATGTATATGACTAGGAAGATGCCTGCTAATTATGTATATTCCTGTCAATTCTTCTGATTATTGTTATTTGAAAAAATGAATCGCTTGTTCTTAACTGCTTGTATATAGGTTTATGCTAAGCCTTTCCTTTCTTTTTTACTTATTTGATACACTGTAGATAACATTGCTGATTACTGGTACTATTACTTCTACATGTATCTTACATTTCTGCTTGGGGAATCTGTATAGGACTAAAAGATCTTTATAAAGATTTTTGTTGTGTTGTTGTAAATATTTTACAAATTGTGAAGAAATAAAGGCAAATACATCTCTCTCCCGTATGACATTGTGGATTTGATAGACGTTGATGCTACAGGCATTTGTTTCTGTGAAACTTTAAACTGGTTGGATCTTCTTAGAGGCTATTTGGTTCAGTATAGGGTTTCATTTCTCTAGAAATTTAAATATTCTGAAAAAAGGTTATTCCCAAAGCTCAAATGAGAGTTGGAACAATTTAGCGCCGCATCAAAGTTTATGAATTAAATTTTTATTTCAATTCTAACCTCTTTTGTCTTAAATGCTTTGGAAGTATTATATAATTTAATCAATTATTTGTCAAAAGCATTTTAACAATTCTCTTTATCACAATCATTACAGATCACTTTTATATATCTATATATAATGAAAATTATTATAACGGGATCTCTCTTATAATGAATAAAACTTTGATTATATTTATTTAATGAAATTGGTCAAAACCTTTACTTGATTAATTAAGAATACAGACCAGCAGTGTTTAGATTGTCTAACATGTAGTAAACAAATACAATAATGATTTCTGTAGATATTTTCTAATGGTCGTGACTAGGGAGAGCGTTACTTCGTCTTACCTCAATAAAGTCCACATCTATGTCTTCTGGGAGTGAAGAATGATGACATCCAGTTTTTAAAGGGCTTCTGGCCTGTGTAGGGATTAAATGAATCAAGTCACACAATGCGAGTACAGAGGCTTGCAAAATTGCCTCATACTTAGGTTTTTAACAATATGGACAAAAATTAAAGAAGTGAAAAGTATTTGTGTGTGAGTGACCAAAATTAATAAAATTTGATATATAAATTCGTTTTAATGCGACGGGTTTCTTAATTATATTCTTATTGGCTATCTGTGAGCGACCAAGAAGCCATTGAACAGGTCTTAAATCAATGGTTCTATCATCCGGTTTTATTTTGTTGTATGGCCTGGTAAAGCGCTTCTTGGATGAAAACTAGCTAATGAGAAGGAGAAGGAGAGTCAATTAAAAAATATTTGGCATTGAAACGAAGTATTGTAGCAGAAAATTAATTAATTATGATTTTTTTATGTATAAATTGTTTTGTTGCTTCACATTTCTCAAGTCTTCATATCTCATATTATAACGGACGAAAATCCCGCCCAGAAGTCCCACCCCTCCTATACGTGGCGGGCGGGCGGGAGAAGCAGCACAAGTAAGGGACTTCCCTGTAGGGCGAAGTACGGTGTCGTGAGCCCCGAGCGTCTACGGTAACCGTGAATAGGGAACTCTGAAATGTGGCTGCCTAACGGGGCAATGGCACCCCCCTTTCCATGGATGGACAAGACGCCACCACCAAAGGACGGAAATTCCACGAATATTTCACATCACGTATATGGAATATTCAGCCCATTCTTGTATAAACCTCGCATACAGTTCTTGGCTACGATAGGGGGGTATATATAAGCATGCTTATTCATGGAAATTTCATCGTTATATTTAAGCATGCATTAAAATTACATATTTTCTTTTGTATTCTTTAGTGATGTTAAAATGGTTGTTTTTTTTTTTTATATAAGAGAGACTCTTAATCCTTATTTATTATTTATTAATAAACAAGCGCTCTCTTTTCTTAATCTGATTTTCCATTAAATTAAAGAAAATACACAGGTAAAGTTTTAATTATAAATTCTCTAATTAGTTTTTACAGAGAGAAACTCTTGATTAAAATATTAATTTGTTTCTCAAATGAGAAAATTTATTGTTTTTGCAATAATTAGAAATTAATTATTAATCTAGGAAGTCTTTGGCAGGTTGGTTCTGGTAAACATCACGATCTGAAAAATCCCTCCTTGTACGACTGTTGAAGTCAGAGGAGAAATTTTAAAGGCACAAAAATATGGAGGGAGATAAAAATCATCGGGAAGTTTAATAAATATCTCTTTTATAGTTACCTCGATATTAAATTTACCTCCAACAAGGCTGATTTAAAACTCAGTATTTCTCCGGCAGAAAAATGTAGTGTCAATAGTTGCGTTCCTTCTTGTCTTCTAAGGTTTATTTAGCTCTTTGCTCTTCTTCCGGATTGGATGCTACGTTGGTTGACATCAACATCGGTGAGGACGCTTTGTTTGCTCAGGTTTCCCAGCCTTTGAACATCAGACGCTTGATAATTATTGGCCGATGATTGTTGTGGGTATATTTGGGACTTGAAAGGTAAAATTCCAGGTGATGTAGTATGTGAATATCTAAACCTATCAGCTTTCTTACTTATATATAAAATGAAAGGATTTAAGGACGAATGTTTCTTTTATACACAAAACAAACGTTTACTGTCCTTACTGCGATGTAAAAATATATTGGAAGTCTTGGTTCGTCAGTAGCGAATTTTCCTAGCGGTTTTGCCAATTTAATCACTAGACTGCTTCTTAGAGATCTAATACTGTATTGGACGATTCTGCATATAAACGCAACACTAGAGGGTAGAATCTCAGAAATGGTTTTCAAGAAAACTATGTACATAAGCTTATAGGACAGTCGAATTACATTTAAATATTTGCATCGAGCAATGCTCTTCCGTAAACAATAAGGACAAGGACATTTTCTGTTTTATATATATAGGCTTAATATTTGACTTATAGAGCTTTTATAAATTTCCGTAAGGCTTTGTGACTTTATACAATTATAAAGGCACATTGTGATGGTCAAAATAGAAAACCATTTCAAAAAGGGTCAGATGCTGCGGACCAAAATAAACGCCTACTATATACAAAATACACACACGCAATATATATCTTGAATGTTATCTTTTATGCTACCTCAGTCAGACATAACATTGAAGTTCTCCAAGGAGGTTAACGTAGTCCATTACTAATCATATGTTTCCTCATAGCAGACTTGCCACAATTCCTATACTCTAACTCCCAAACCAAATATTACTCGTAACGAGCCCGAGATACGAGGACATTATTATAACTTACTTAATATCGAAGAACTACAAGATGAAAAATTAATAATACAAAAAGACAAAGTTGATCAATTTAGATAAAGGTAGAAGATTGAAATAAAAAAACGATATCATTTATATAAACAGAGCTCAGACATTAGGGTTTAGAAATCCAAACAAATAGTTAGGTATCACTCTAAACTAAATTATATCAAAAAATTAAAATACAAATATTAAATCAATCATTGCAATTAACATTGTGTAAAGAAACTTAAGCTAGAAACTGCTCTTTAAATACATCCCATATATGAAGGACTTGTACTCCGCACTTCTAGAATTCAGAGAGCATTCTTTCAGAACTTGAGAATATTTCGATCAAACATCCATATTTCCATACCCAAATATATCTTATATTGAATGTGAGGTGTTCATATATACATATATATAGTATATTTTAAACTGTACGACACTTTTAGTATATGTCGCATATCTTCCAATTAGTTAAAGCCGATACCTTAAAAGATCCTGCCCTTCTTTTGGAATGTACACCGTTTCTGTTTGCTGCCACCCCCATATTTTGTATATATGCTATATCTTTATTGATAATATCTGTAAACCCCTATTTGTATGTAACACTAAAAATGTTGACGTCAAAATAAAGATCTAAAGAGTGTTCGGTCAGCTGGTGGTAGGGATATAGGGGAGGAAAAAAGCCAACGCCCAGCCCATGTGGGGCCCCCAGGGACTCTTTATAAACGACCCCTGTAAACAGAACATTTTTTGGCAAGGGGTCAGCAGATGGTTCTAGGAGATGTCTCTCGGCAGACGGCGTCTGTCTAACATACACTTTCTCTCTCCATGTCTCGGTGATAAGCATCCAAGTTTGTGTCATGGCCTCTACCTCTGTCCCCGTGGGCTGTCCCCGATCACTTTCGGTGCTAACATCTAGCCCTGCCTCTGCTTCTTGTTGTCCGCATGTGGGAAGAACATCAACATTCGCCTCACGTACACGACTGCCATTTTATCCATACGTCGACATTTGCAACAATATTACATATATATATGAAAAAACAATAGAAAAAAATAAAAAGATCAGGTGTTGATATTAAAAATTAAAAAGGCATATCCTGACCAGGAGGTCATTTTACATAGGGCTGTCACCATACCCCCTCTAACTATTTCTACAGAATTTACTTCAATGAGAAAATTTATAGTTTCACGTTTCAAATTGGCGAAGAAAACATTGAAAATGAAGAAAGACATGGCCAAGAGATTTCCGTAAACACCGCACACACTCGTCACAAAGATAATAGAGCATAAGGATAAAAGAGGATCGATGTTTGACTATCAGAATGCTTGCAGAGGAATTAAATATCAATAGGGAGACCATTCTCCAAATTTTAGTTGAAAATTTGGGAAGAAAAAGGTTGTGTGTTATGCCAGATTTGTATCACACCAGATGGCGCTCTGCCTTCTGAAAAGCACATGTGCTCCTGGTCAGGATATGCCTTTTTTATTTTTACACACACACACACACACACATATATATATATGCAATGGATCGCCTGATTTACAACATCGATATCTTGACTGCACAATTATACAGCCGATTTTAAACGACGCTATTTTGAAATGCTGTGCTCTAAAGAGAAATTACGTCTTTGACCCTATGAAGTTTATCATGAATGATGATGACGACGCCATCAATGACATCCTTAACGAAGCAAAGTTCTATATATACAAATTATGGCTCGATGTAGATTTTTAACAAGTGTTATCCCCTCCCCCCCCTAACAAAGTTTTCCTGTAAAATTTAGGAGTGTTTGAATAAAAAGACCGTTTTGCGTTTTTATATATATATATATATAGTGTAAAAACTCTATATAATAAAAATATAACAGTGATTCTACATTTAAAGCTTAAGGAGCAAACTGATAAGAATGATAAATCATATCAAGTAGATTTGGTTAGATTAGCAAGCTAAATCTAAATTAGTTATAAAAATAAATAGTTGTATAGTTTTGTAGTTAAGTAATTTTAATAAAATACTTAACAACAAAACTATACAACTATTTATTTATATATATATATATATATATATATACTAGCGGATGTACCCGGCTTCGCCCAGGTTTTTCTCGAGGGAATGTTTGTAGTCTAGTAATAAGAAAATATACTACACCTAAAAACTATCAGAGAAAAGAGAAACCACGGAAGGTGAACAGAAAAATGCTTACAATGGATGTTATGTTTACGATATCAAGTTAAATAAAAACAAAGATAAAATTTGCATATGTTGGTCACTATAAATTTGTATATTTGTTAGGCGAAATTAGAAACATGATAAAACAATTGGGTATTTAAAAACAAATGTAGAAATATAAGTTGAAGTATAATAAACAATGTTAAAGATTAGTTTTAATTATTAATCAAGATTGTGTGTGAATATGTGAGAAAGATGTAATATCGTTGTTGTTTTCTTGGCCGACTGTTTTACATATGGAGTTATCTTAAAATTGCTTGTTTTGAATATTTTTTAGATTGAGATTATTAGCTAGTATGTAAAAAAATTAACTCTGTTGAAATTTAATTTTGTATTTATATATAAATAAAATTAACTCTGTTGATTTTTTTTGTATTTAATCGATAACAGCGAAGTTACGCATGTTAATGTTAGGAAATATATTTTGATGTTAAACAAAACCTGCTCCATCTCGTTTTACATAAATGTTGAAAATTTGGTTGAAATTGATGCATTGTAACGAAAGTTTTTAGTGATGTCCACTTATGAAAATTCCATTTTATTAATATATATATATCAGTCTGTATATTAAGTAATATTGTAGATTTTCTAATTGGAGTTATCTAAGACTTATAAATCTTTTTTTTTAATTATAGATCCTTTTTTACTCCTTTATGAATCACTAGACGAAAGGCCCGGGCAACGCCCGGGGTTTACCCGAGTGCGAATATATTTTAAAAACGTTGTCTTGGGTGGTCGCTATTGACAGGGTGGTCTGTATAGACAGGTGGATGTATCACACAGCTGATAACAGGGTTGTCTAGAGTGGTCGCTATAGACAGGGTGGTCTGTATAGACAGGTGGATGTATCACACTGCTGATAACAGGGTTGCCTAAGGTGACCGCTATAGACAGGGTGGTCTGTATAGACAGGTGAATGTAACACACTGATGATAACAGGGTTGCCTAAGGTGACCGCTATAGACAGGTTGGTCTGTATAGACAGGCAGCTGATAACAGGGTTGTCTAGAGTGGTCGCTATAGTCAGGGTGGTCTGTATAGAAAGGTGTATGTATCACACTGCTGTTAACAGGGTTGCCTAGAGTGACCGCTATAGACAGGGTGGTCTGTATAGACAGGTGAAATTAACACACTGATGATAACAGGGTTGTCTAGAGTGGCCGCTATAGACAGGTGTATGTATCACACAGCAGATAACAGGGTTGTCTAGCATGGCCGCCATATACAGCGTGGTCTGTATAGACAGGTGGATGTATCACACAGCTGATAACAGGGTTGCCTAGAGTGACCGCTATGACAGGGTGGTCTGTATAGACAGGTGGTTGTATCACACAGCTGATAACAGGGTTGTCTAGAGTGGCCGCTATAGACAGAGTGGTCTGTTTAGACAGGTGGATGTAACACACTGCTGATAACAGGGTTGTCTAGAGTGGCCGCTATAGACAGGTGTATGTATCGCACAGCTGATAACAGGGTTGTCTAGAGGGGGGCAGGGAGGCCACGTGTTCGCTGGCAGCCAATGGGCGCGCATTCTATCCGTGAGCTTCAGACATACAGACAAACAGACAGAATAAGGCAAATATATAAGTAGATTGTGCAGGCATAGATCAGTCTGCGATATTTCTCACAAGTTTAATGAGTGTTTATTTTTGTTTAATAATATCTAATAGACAACATGAACGACCATCAATTATTTTAATCCATTATTGTTCAGTGAAGATAATAATCTATCTTTATAGTGTTAGCTATATACACAGTGTTAGCTATACACACTCCTTTTATAATAATAATAATAATGGCCTCATTTAAAAAATGTTCAAAATATTTCTCCAAAAAGCGTATTGAATCGTATAATTACACACACATTCTTATTAACATTTTCAAAAAGAAAAGAAAGCTTTAATATTTCGACTTCTGGTCACTTCTGGGTTCTTAGCCCTTTCAAATAGGTTTCTATGATTCACCTTGATTCTTAGCTGTCAGGTCTCCTGTCATCTTGTCGTTATCCTGGATATCTTTTATTGGGCTGTCACCATACCCCTTCTAACTATTTCTACAGAATTTACTGCAATGAGAAAATATATAGTTTCACGTTTCAAAATTGGCGAAGAAAACATTAAATATGAAGAAAGACATGGCCAAGAGATTTCCGTAAACACCGAAAAACTCGTCACAAAGGTAATATAGCATAAGGATACAAGAGGATCGATGTTCGACTATTAGAATGCTTGCAGAGGAATCAAATATCAATAGAGAGACCATTCGCCAAATTTCAGTTGAAAATTTGGGAAAGAAAAAGATTGTGTTTTCTGCCCGATTTGTATCACATTTTCTTTCTGATGACCAAAAACATGAACGCATTGAATATTCCAAAGTCATCCTTAAAATTGCTCTAGTAGAAACAAAAATTAATTAATTCAATAATGACAGGTGATGAAAAATGGGTTTTCGCTATGATCCAACTACTAAACGACAAAGTGCTAAATAGAAGTCGCCCTCATCACCAAAAGGCAAAAAGGTTCGTCTTCAAAAGTCAAAAGTGAAGAAAATGCTGGTGTGTTTCTAAGATAGCAGGGAATTATCCACCATGAATTTGTCCCTAAAGATCAATCTGTTAATGCTGCTTATCATTTAGAAAAAATTAAGTGTTTCATGAATAGAATTCTTCGAGTACGACCTGAATATTCAAAACCAGGCAGTTGATCACTTCTTAATGACAATGCTCCCTCCTCACAGGGCAGTAGCTGTTCAAGAATATTTAGCCGTTAAACAAGTGTGTGTACTCAATCATTCACCTTATTCCCAGATTTGAGTTCCTGCGATTTTTTCTGTTCCAAAAACTTAATATCTCAATGAAAAAACGTACGTTTGAAGATTTTAAAGATATTCAAAGCTCTGTAACATTTAAAATAAATCTTTGATTACTAGTTGGACCGTGCCACTCAGTGTATCAATAAAAAGGGTCTCTTATCTTGAGTAAAACGTTGCAATTATTTTAAGGGGATTGTTCATTTTTAATTTATGACCTCAGTTTTACTATTTAATTGTCGGACTGTATATATATATATATATTAAAATAAATGTAGTACACACCAATAATGTTCATTTATCGTTGTACACAGGGGAACACCTAGAGAACAAAGGCGCCTTAGCCCCAGTAGCATATTTTGGAGGTGCGACAGGGATTATAAGAAGAAGCCCTGGAAATTGGCAAAAAAATCTCCAGAACCCAATTTAGAAGCTGCTGCTGGGCAGAAAGATTGGAGCGCAGGTGTGAAGGGGCTAATCCAAGGACCGGGTCCCGCGGGGGACCGGCCTCTAATGCCGAGATAATGGTCAGATTTGGAGGAGGAAAAGGAGGAGATGATTTTGACCAGGACTTAATCATATCGGGCAGTGGAGCCTCCTGGGACGGGACTTGATAGGTTTTGTCGCGGGCCGGGAAATGGCCCTATCGACCGGAACATTCGGTGTGCCATTCCGGAGGAATAACATCGCGTGGGGTCAGTGCTACATTCTTCAACTATATATTCGCCTGCGTTTTATTCTGACAAAACATACAATAGGTATTTATAATAAAATATGACTTATACTTTAATTGTTGTAAATGAATCACCGGTCCCCATTGTTGCCAGTAATAAAGGAATGAAGGACTTTGATACACACACAGGTAAAATGTCGAAATACGAAGGCCTCCTCTAGTCCAAGAAAAAAAAAAAAGAGCTCAAAATTGATGCTAAAAATGTCAGGATACGTTATCTTTCTAGTTAATCATTATCTACCCATATGTGTGTGTGTGTGTGTGTGCAGGTATTTTATGTTGTGATTCTTGTCAATATTTGAGAATTTGTTTTAATAGATTATGAACAGTGGCCATCTTATCTAGATGAGATGACCCCTGAATATCTGGAGGAGGTATCTGTGTCGTTGTTGAGAGAGCATCCCCCGACTGTTCTTAATTGTAGAAGAGCCTATTTTTTATTGATTTTCTTTTTTAATTAGCTTTTATGCATTGCTTTTGGTGGATGTCATTAAAATTTCTTAAAATATAAATTTAGGCGAGAGATGAAGTCGAGCAGGCACACTTGGCTAGTTCCGCGACCTCCGTCGCAAAACCATTCTCTTTTACCTTCATCAATCACATATTTATAAATACACATTCAGAAGACGATTCGCTTATACAACTTAATAAATGCCCAAAATCTTTCAATACATCATAAACCAAAAATTGAGATTCCGGAGACTCTCCTGAATCTGCATCTATTATAAACTGTATCAACAAGATGTTGAAATTAATTTCAGTATCGCGACACAATCCATATTGGGTGTCTCCGATATATATATACATATTTATTATTATTATTTTTTTTTTTGGCTTAGGATGCACTAAATGAATTGAATTCCAATGGAAATTATATGCCTTAAATTATAAACATTTATATGACAATAAATATTCAAGTTAGGCTGAATGCGGAAAAAAAGTTAAGATTTTAAAACAACCATCGTTATGGGGAAATAGAAGCAATTTACAGAAAGCAGTAAAATATTCCAAGACTTGACCAATATTAAACAAATTCGCCTGCTCTTCTGTCGATCCAATATCAAATACTTCGTGCGTTCTCTCTGGACTTTTTCCACGTGCCAACGTGGGACTGCAGGTAATTCACTTAAAGGATGCCGACAGCTAGTCCACTCCTCTGGTCTTTTAACAAAAACTCCGGCTCCGTGGCCCTTGGGACAATTCTCTAACACAATTTTTGTAATCTCCGCGCTGCCGTTTTTACCGCTTTAATTAATGCATTTAAATTCCATCTCTAAGTGAAATCTTTCACCTTTTAATTGCTCTTCCATTACCACTTCGCTGTGGGTTTCCAAAGGAAAAAAAATCCTCCTTTGCAGAAATGCATTAAGATTAATTTTTTTTAAAAAGACTTAATGTGACTCGCAATTCATTTTGATTTTCGGAGAGTGATTTTAATATATATAAATGTGTGTTAATTTCTTTTAGCAAGTTTTTGTCAATCGCGTTTTGGAAGCTAAATTGGAGGATAAGGTATTGACGCAGTTATCGTTCGTGAGGGTCTAGAGGTGAAGGAGTTTCAGCACTTTTCCAGACATGTAGCGATTTCATCAGCACTTCTTGCTGAAAACTTGACATAACCTTGGGAGGTCTCGGGACCGGGCTCAATGTATACTAACCCTAATCCAGCGTAAGGTGCTCATTTTACAAACATAACTTGTGTGTTATTTTCTAAAGAATTATGAATTCTGGCCAGGTAACTTCATTTTAAAGTTAAATGTTTCAAGTTTTCTTGAGTTATAATGTTTCCCTCAGCAGAGTATATTCTCCAAGTATAACTGTTGCAAAATGATTCAAAGACCTCCGTTGGCTTTCTAAATCAGCAATATGGTGTTTTTTTTTCACCGCAGTCAATCCTTTCGTGACCCTAACTTCTATTCGGGATAATTATAAATTGGTCTCCATCAATACCGATCTTTATATTAGGAATAAAGACTGGTACATATTGGGAAGCCCTATTTTTTCCGACTCTATGAGTGGAGCCTCTTATTTGTCGAATGTCCAGTTTTTTTTATAAAACATTGTAAAGGAACATTAAATATATATCCTCAAAACAACTCTAATTTTCATTGTCAGAAAGGTTTTGGCTTTTGAAAATTTCAAAAATAAGTATGCGAAGTTGTAATTTTTTTATTAAGTAGAATATACTGTAGTATTTTAGACAAGTATTTCTCCAGTTGAAATGTCAATCTAATCATCGTCGGTAATCTGTAATGTATACGCCTTAGTAGAGGATTTCTATTCTTAGTTTATCACACACACAAAAAACCCTAATTTTATCTTTACTGTGATATCTTTTCCACCTCCTTCTTTATTGAACCATAATTGTAATGTACCAATAATGGTCTATGATAACACTTTCAACAGATTCAGTAGTACTGTAGCCACATAAATTGCTTCATTTTCACTATTATCATTTTTAGATGGTAAATGTGTTTACCTTTTACAGCGAAGAATTCTTCTTTGAACTTGGTAGTCAGATAGCGAAGAAAATCCTTGCTTCTTTACAGAACTGGTGCTGGCATTTGTCCAAGGTGACGGCAATAAATCCTCACTTGAAAATCAAACGCGCGCGTAAAATATATCTCTAAAGTATTTATTTCAATATATAAATTTATTAATCCGTCTTCAGAATTATTCTCTGGGTACAATTATAAATTGCTTTGAGGACCTTAACTGTTTTGATTGTCTAAGGGCGTCCAGTTCTTAGCTTGAAATCCATTCTCTTGTATTAAAATCTTTATTTAACTTAATACTCTGTTTGTCTGTCTCGTTCTGTTTGTTTGTCCACAAATCTTGTAATCAATATTTAATATACTTACAGATTACACACCTAGAAGTATGAAATTGGGAACACTTGCTAAAAACCTGATGACGATGCAAGTTGACAAAGTTTCAGGACTTCTGGTTAGCCGGGATGGTCGGCTATTGTCTAATTCCTTTTAAATATAACGATTGATTTTAAAATACTTAGAACACCTAGAAGCCTGAAATGTTGTACACTTGTTAAAACCTAATGACATCAAAAGTTGACCAAATATGAGACTTCTGGTGGTCGGCAGAATGGGAACTAACTTTAATTTGAAATTTTGTTTCAATTTTAATATATATAATTCTCTAGGGCAGAGAGAGGTCTGAAAATTATGTATATTGTATACTCGCTCAATATAGCTAACAATTCAGGTCGCAAAATTCCAGATTTCTGGGTGGTCAGTAATGGATTTTCTTTTCTAAACTTTGTTTAAATTTTGTGATCATTTTTATATACTTTCTGACCACGTAGAAGTCTAGTAGTTAATAAAATATTTCAATACAAATAACTTTGCAAGTGTACAAATTTCCTGACCTCTATGTGGTCGCGAGGGTCGTTAATAAACGAGAAAAGATAATTTCTTTTAAACGAACTAAAATAGGCGCAGCCATTTCTTTGGTGTAATGAGCTGCTGAAGTTCATGAAAATGTAGTATGGGTGGTCGGGATTGGGGTAATTTTTATATTTCCATGCAGTTTTGTGATAAAAGTTTTATATACTTCCAGACCACATAGAATTCTGAAATTTTTTACACTCGCTCGATCCTGCTAACAATGAAAGTCTACAAAATAGGTTTTCAGGATTGGACAAATTTCTATATTTCTTTTCAAATATTGTGGTCAATTTTTAATATACTTCCAGAACACATAGAAGTATACAATTTTGTAAGATCACTCGATCAAGCTAACAGCCCAAGTGTACAAATTATCAGACTTCTAGGTAAACGCGATGGTCTGGAATACAATAGAATTTGTTAATATTGCTACGACGACGTCCAAAGGAAGCTAAAACCGTCCACCACATTTGGACCGGGGGCGGACGGACCAATCAGGAAGAAGAAGCCATCTGGCCAGCAGTGGAGTAGTGCTTGCCCTCGTTGACGGCGGTTTTGCTCTCTGCATGTGACTTGCTTTGTCCTCCATAATGCATGAAGGTAAATAAAGAGGAGTCGAACAGAGTTCCTTACCAATTACTGCGGGCTTATTTGACCATCCTTGACACAGAAGCGGGTAACATTATGAAAAAGAGAAAATAGGCGCAACCGTTTGTGGCGTAATTAAAGGTTGACCTTCCATAAAATAAATCGGTAGTTTGAACTATAACTATAAATAATTGTGAGGGTATTGTCAGAAAAAAATCATATATAACCCTTTTTAATATATATTTTTAAATATAAATTTAACTAAATTTAAAACTTAAATATATAATGATAAATTTGTATATTCAAAAACCAGAACAAATAAATACATAAATAATTGATCAATTAAAAGTTTTTTCCAAAAGGTTTTTATTAAAATGCACCAAAAAGGGTAAAATAAATATTTCAGCTTCCGCCATTAAACAATTAGATCTATATTAGTCAAAATAAGAGGCGCGGGCGATGATAATAACACAGGTCTACAACAAAAACTTTTTTTTTTTTGCACAAGAGAACCTGATGGTGTTTCTAGTGTAACTTTTCATGCAGAACTCAAAAATCTAATCAGAAATTTCCCATCACCCATGGTTTTTGCCCGATGGTCTTTTTTTAGTATTTGGATAAATACAGTAATAAATGCTTGTATATATGAATATATATGCCATAATAAATGAAACTGCTTTTGAAAAAGATAGAATATGAAAGATACGGTTGGAAAATATGCAGCGATTTGAAAGTTGTTGCTCTCTTGCTTGGATTACAGCTTGGATATACAAAATTTTGTTGTTTTCTGTGTGAGTGAGATAGCAGAGATAGGGAAAGGCATTACATTAAAAAAATCTGGCCAAACCGTAAAATCTTTACTCCAGGATATAAAAATATTGCAAACCTACCCCTGATCGATTCAGAAAATATTTACTTACCACCATTACATATTAAACTGGGATTAATGAAGAACTTTGTCAAGGCAATGGATCGAAATGCCAGTGGATTTGCCTACCTAAAACAAAAAAATTCTAGTATAAGTGAAGCGAAGATTAAAGAAGGCATTTTCGTTGGACCTCAGATTCGAGAATTGCAGCAGGATGGAAATTTTCAAAATAGTTTGAATGAAGTTGAAGCAGCAGCATGGAATTCCTTTAGAAAGGTTTGCAAAATCTTCTTAGGAAGTGTCAAGGTTGAAAATTACCGAGACATAGTTAATGATCTGTTGCTTTCCTACAAGGCACTGGGATGTAACATGTCCCTCAAGATCCATTTCCTGCATTCACATCTAGATTTCTTTCCAGACAATCTTGGCGCAGTTAGCGATGAGCATGGTGAGAGGTTTCATCAAGATATATCAAGCATGGAGAAGCGGTACCAAGGTAAATGGAGTCCCCGCTATGCTTGCCGACTACTGCTGGACACTCAAGAGGGATCTACCACAAGCAAAGTATAGAAAAAAATCCACTGTCACTGCTTTTCAATAAATAAATATGTTTCGTTCATATATGCCTATATATTAACAATATTTCCAAATTTCAAGTAGGTGTATCTCAGAAATATTGCGTAATAGAAAAAAACTAATTCTATATTTGGATTCAGGACATGTAGATAAGATGCTATTTCTTTGTGGACAAAGAAAATATTTTTTTGATGAACCAGTGTAATGTAATAAGGGTTGTGCAAAACTGTATTTATCCCAATACTAAAAAAAGACCCTCACGCGAAAACCAATAGGTGATGGGAAATTTCTGATTAGATTTTGAGTTCAGCATGAAAAGTTACACTAGAAACATAATCAGGTTCTCTTGTGCAAAAATCTTGTTGACCAGTGTAATGAATTTTAAACTTGTATGATTTAATATGGAGGAACTGATAAATAGGTTTTTATGTTTCACTAAAGATAGTTTACCTCTTCCCTCAATATACGATGGTCATTATATGTATAAACAATAATTATTGTTTCTCTTCACACATAAATCGAATTACTACTTACTTACTGCAATAAAAAATATATATTGGGAGGGCTTGGCTCTTCAGTGGTGAACCCTGCCAGCAGTTTTGCCAATTTAATCAACCAGACCGCCTTTTAGAGCTCTAATACTGTATTGAACGATTCTGCTTATATACCATATAAGGTATGCTTTACTGAAAGGTGTTTTTTTTTTTTAATAAAGGTGGGGTCTTAGAAATTGTATTTAGGTATACTATGGACATAAGCTTTCAGGACAGTAGAATTACATATAAATATTTGCATCGAGCAATGCTCTACCACAAACCATAAAAATAAAGCCAGTTAGGCATAAATAATTAAAAGACAATAACGCGTCAGTATGGACAGTAGAAATTTGATTTATGTTCAAAAAGAAATTTCGTGCGTAAAAGTTTTATTTTCTTATGTATAGATGACGTGTTATTATTCTATAATTATATTTATTGTATTGATCAAATACAATATGGCGCTGGTTTTCGATTTTATCTAAAAAAGAAAATATAAAATATATATTTTAAAATTTAAATCTGAAAATAGTTCTGTTTTCTTTGTCTTCAATTGTTGCATCATATTGACTGTGTATCAAACCTGAATGTTTCCTACAATGGTTGTAAATAGAACAATAGTTTCTAAGGAGAAAGAAAAAAATGCGTTTGAGAAAGTCACGATTTAAATAAAAATATGATTTTATAATAAAAATATACTTATGAAACGATGATGATTGGTCGTACTTTCCATCTCTAGCCGTAACAAGTCATCGTTGTTTATATGCGTTTATATTGAGCTTCCGTTGTTGTGATCGTTTTATTGCTATTACCATTTCTTTCATGTTATTGCCTTTATATTTGCTTCCATTGCTATTCTATTTGATCCTATTGCTCTTTTTGTTGTAATTGCTCTTTCTCTTTTTGATGTTGTTCTTTATCTGTTGCTATTGCTCTTCTTTGTTTCTATTGCTCTTCCTTCGTTGCGATTTCTCTTCCTTTGTTTCTATTACCGTTTTTTGCCTATGCCTTTCCTTTCTTGCTATTATTTTTTTATCTTTTCTTCGTTGTTATTGTTCTTATTTTTCTGCTTTGGTTATTCCTTTGTTGCTTTCATTCTTTATTTGCTTCTATTGCCCATCCTTTGTTGTTATTTTTATTTTGTTACTATGGTTCTTCCTTTGTTGCTATCGTCCTTTTTTTTTTTTTGTCAATATTCTTTTTTGATTTCTATTGCTTTTTCCCTTTTGTTCTTCTATGGCTGATATTCCTCTTGCTTTGTTGTTACTGCACTTTGTTAGTTATTTTTCCTTTGTTGGTATTACCAATTGTTTGATATTTTGTTTGTTTGTCATTTCTATCACCTCTTGTGCTATTTCGATTACTTTGATTCTATTAAAATGTTTATCATATGCGCTAATAGATATTCCTATCTATTTCCCAAACCCCCAACAAACATACAGCCCTGCAAACTTGGAATCAGAACCTAGCCTTCTTGACCGGACGTGTCGCGTACAGGATAAGAGAGTAACGTGAAATTTCTTGGCCTGATAATGAACGACTCAGATTTTCTGTTGAAAAACATGCTTCTACATAATCTCTCTTGACTTAAACACACTTGTTTCAGTGTTTCTCCAATATCAGTATTCCTCCCCGGAAATGATTGTCTGGAAGGCCGTTAAAATATTCATATACAACTCTCTAAACTTCTTCATTGGATGCAAAGTGCTTTCCAGAAACAAATTTTTATCGGTGTGGGATTAGATGGAATTCTTAGGGTGCCAAATCAGGAGAATCGGGGGATGGCTGAGAAAATTGTATCTATAATCCCGTATATTTCCCATTGCCAACACTTTTATGAGCAGATGCGTTGTCCTGATGAAAAGGGATTTTTCAAGCCAGGCCTCTTCTCGCGAATTTTGACATCAAGCGATCAGAAGGCTATAGAGTAATATTCACCGGTAATATAGTTCTGCCTTTTTCAAGGTAATTAATTATCAGGATTCCTTTGGCATCGTAAAACGCACTGGCCCTGACCTTTCTCCGGAAGTTGCGATCGACTTCGCTTTCTTTGGCGCTGAACTACCGGGTTCCACCCACCTGCTTCGACTGCTTTTTGTTTTCGGCTGTAGTGGTGGACCCATGTCTCATCCATGGTGATAAATCGTCGCACAAAATCTGTTAGATTCCTTTTGAATCGGTTCAAACATTGCTTACCAATGTCCTTTGCGCATTTTGCTTTTGATCTGCATTCAGCAAATGCGGCACTCAACTTGCGCAGAGATTTCGCATTCTTAATTCTTTGTGCAAGATATCCCGCTCCCCTTTTCTTCCAATATTCCCCACGGCCTCAGGCTATCTCACACAACTTTACTCGCCTATCTTCCAACACGATATTGTGCACCTTTTCGATTGTTTCCGATGTGTTTGCAGTTTTTGGTCGTCCTACATACATGGATCATATTTGAGTGACATGCGACCACGTTTAAATTCACCAACCCACCTTTTTAACGGTTTAAATTGAAGGATCAAAATCCCCCACAACTTCTTCCACTTTGGATGAATTCTCTTCAGGAGTTAATCCATCCAAAACGAAGAATTTAATAACTGCACGATATACGAGGGGTGTCCCATAAGTCCGTGGCCCGACTATGAGAACGAAATCTTAGAAACTAATAAATTTTACCATATATACCTTAAAGCCTTGTATAAAGATATGTACATTTTTAAGTTTCTACAACTAACCGTTTTTTTTTTTTGTTGTTATAGGTTCTGAAAGAGGACAAGAAACAGGAATCATCTAAAATGTAGACGAACGAGATTCGTGCTGTAATAAAATATCTTTGTAAGAAAGAAATGTCGCCGAAGGAAATCTAAGAAGATATGGTGGATACATTAAGGGAAGATGCTCCTTCCTATAGCACAGTAAAAAAAATGGGTAGCTGCGTTTAAATTAGGGAGGATCAGCACCGAAGACGAACATGGACAGGAAGACCTGTTGAGTCAGTTACTCAAGAAAACATCGACAAGATACATGATTTGGTTAGGTTGGATAGAAGAATGACAGTTCGTCAGATAGAAGAGACCTTGGGTATTCCCAAAAACAACAGTGGATCGGATCATGAGAGAACACTTGGGCCTCAGGAAGCTTTCTGCCCGTTGGGTTCCCAAACTTTTGTCACCCGATCAAAAGGCTGTAAGGAGAAAGTTATATTCGGACAACTTGGGCCCATCACTTTACACCAGAGTCCAAGCAACAATCCATGCAATGAAGACACTCCGGTTCCCCTTCCCCCAAGAAAGCCAAGACAGTTCCATCAGCAGGGAAGGTTATGGTATCTGTCTTTTGGGATTCCGAGGGTGTACTTCTAGACTTTCTGAATAAGGGTCAAACCATCACTGGCAAATATTATGCAAATCTTGTGAAGCAACTACCGAGAAGCTATTAAAGAAAAAAGAAGAGGAAAGCTGTCCACGAAGATTGTTTACCATCCAGACAATGCTCCGAGTCATCGGTCGCTTCAAGCCATGGCTACTATTTATGATTCTGGCTTTAAACTTTTACCACATGCACCCTATTCACCAGATCTAGCTCCGTCTGACTTCGACCTATTTCCTCATTTGAAAAAATCACTTTCTGGCATTAATTTTAGGTCAGATGAAGAGGTCATTGATGCTGTAACCTCATTTTTTGAGTCACTTGAAACATCGTTCCTTTTGGAAGCATAAAAGCATTAGAACATCGCTGGAAAAAGTGTATAGACCTTAAAGGGTATTATGTTGAAGGATAATTCATAATCATTTTATTAGTCATTTTCTTTATATGTCGGACCACGGACTTATGGGACACCCCTCGTATTCAAGTTTATCCATTCTAACGAAACACGTGCAAGACGTGCAATGCAATACTCGTTTACACAAACTTCTTGAACGAACAAATTGAAACTTGTCCTATGAAGTAATGACATAGGCGCGAAGGGAGGAAATGTAATCTTTTGCCGATTGGAATGCCACCTCTGGGTCAGGTTGAGAACTTTACAATAAACACGCGTATAACACTCAATTCTTAGAAATATTACAAATTATATTCGTGATCACTAAACACATAAAGTCAAATAAAATCACATTGCATGTACTATATTAAATATTACAAATATATAAATATAGTTAAAATGAAAATTAAATTATTCTTTTAAATTAAAAAATAAACGCATCTCTCTCTCCCCGCGGATGGTTTTAATTTTCATTTTAATATTATATATAGCGATATAAGGGATTAATTTATTGAATATATGTATTAGATTTTGTCAGTTTATATTTTTTATATTTTTTAAAAATTAAGATGTCAAACAACGTTTAGACATTGAACAGAAAAGCCCAATGACAACGATTTTTAATAAAAAAATCTAAATCTCAAATTGAGAAATCATCAATAGCCATTTCCAACTCCCGACCTTGTCCCGAGTATGTCGAACATTAAATTTCTAGACAGCGCCATGCGAAGATTTCTATTTTTCTTCTGCAGACAATAGAGTAGCAAAAGATAAAGAAAGCAGACGACGCCAATATGTGGAGTTAAAATGGAAGTGTGACCGGACTGGACTGTCAGCGCCTGTTACAAACAAGGTTATTGGTTCTTGGTTCTGGCGCATGCGCCGGATATTGAGAGGCCGCTGTCGATTACGTCAGAGACAATGACAGCGCTGTCACCCCCCGGGCTGTCACTGCTGTCACAACTCCTCTCGGCCCCCACTGACGATGATTCCACCGGCTAAAAGGAACATCTTCGGGCCGTCACAGAATGGTCACTTGGCTCTCTGGACAATTTTTTTCTGACAAGTCGCTCGCCGCTTTTTATTCTTAAAAGTTTTCTTCCTGGGCTTCTAAAATATTTGTCTTTTCTTTTGGCCGGCGGACTTATGTTGTCTGGAGGGAAATATTCAGCCTGACCGGCTTGTTCTAATGGAGCAGGTGTGGAATTCTTGGATGCGCGGCATTTTTCTGGGGTCGTTCGCCAATCTGGATGCAGCTGCGGAACTGACTTTGTTTGTTTTTTCTTAAACCAACTGCAAATCCGTTAACCTCTGATAGGCCAACAGAGGACCATTCGGTCTGAAATCCCGGCAGGTCAGAGATATCTCATACTTGGAAAATGTTCATTCTTTAATCTTCATCTTTTGTTCAGAGCGCTGGTCTGTTTTTCTGGAGGTGCTCATGTCTGCATTCGGCAATGTATGCATTCACGAAGTGTCTGATCAAAATGACCTAGTGTTAACAGGATATTAAGAAGGTTATTCAACTGTTTTTACACTTATGTGCAATAATAACATATTTTTACGTGTTTCTTTTTTTTAAATCTCTATTTACACTTATACAACGGTGCAGCTTGCCGGTGAAACAAAGCCTTCTTAAGGAATCTGAAATTCGAGAAATTAATGTCTGGTGGCACACACAGGTATTCATTCACTGAAAAATGATCTTGCTCAAATCCGGCCTTAAGATAGGGTCAACAATCCCTGTAAGACATGCAGACTGAGAAAGTACTTTGTCGTAATGAAGAAATGTCTTGTACACTTCCGCTTGGTAAAACATACCTTGGTAAAACTCAGGAATACAAGTTTTACAAATTGACTTTCAAATATTGTCTATATCTAATGGGATGAATACATATTTACATGTTAATTTTTAAAGATCAACAAGATTAAGGCTCCGAATCCTGACAAATACAATCATAAACTTCCAGGAAAAATTTTCGTGCATTCATATATCTAATTTTCTGGTATTTTTAGTACAAAAACTTTATCCTTTTTATACTTTATGAGTTGAATAAATCTCCTAATTACCTGATGAAATTGCATATTTGTATCGTCTGCTAGGTGGTCTCACTACAGATTTATGGAATTGTAGGGCCGATTTATTGGCAGTTTATTTTCAAGACACTTTTTATATTGTGATTCCAGACCTTTGTTAATTATATATTTATGGTGTGCTGAGAGACACACATCGTATTATTTAATTACACTCAAAGACAAAACTTAAGGAAAAGGAAACCTCTTTTCTTGAAATAAAAGACACTTCGGCCAGTGAATCTTTTATATTGTGATTCCAGACCTTTGTTAATTATATATTTTTGGTGTGCTGAGAGACACACATCGTATTATTTAATTACACTCAAAGACAATTATATTATATAATTATATATATATTAATAGTCATTTTCTTTATATGTCGGACCACGGACTTATGGGACACCCCTCGTATTTCAAGTTTATCCATTCTAACGAAACACGTGCAAGACGTGCAATGCAAATACTCGTTTACACAAACTTCTTGAACGAACAAATTGAAACTTGTCCTATGAAGTAATGACATAGGCGCGAAGGGAGGAAATGTAATCTTTTGCCGATTGGAATGCCACCTCTGGGTCAGGTTGAGAACTTTACAATAAACACGCGTATAACACTCAATTCTTAGAAATATTACAAATTATATTCGTGATCACTAAACACATAAAGTCAAATAAAATCACATTGCATGTACTATATATTTTCACTGGCCGAAGTGTCTTTTATTTCAAGAAATATGAATGCCGGCCAGGCAGCCTCTATCTTTACGATAGGAAAACTCTTTGATATCGCTGTTGTCGTCTGCTTTTTTGAAGGAGACAGAAGCAATTTTGTTCACACTTGTTTATCTTGTGTCTTCAATAAAGGTCACTGTGTATCAAATATATTCAGATTTATTGTTTGAATACAGATATACATGTTACGATGTACTAGAGCGCCATCTGTTATCAAATTATAAAACTATTTAAGAGGCGTAATATTCTTTTTAAAATAAAACAATTTCTACTGTCCTTACTGCGATGGAAAATTAAAGGGAGGGCCTGGCTCATCAGGGAGGGTTCACCACTGATGAGCCAGGCCCTCCCTTTAATTTTTCCATCGCAGTAAGGACAGTAGAAATTGTTTTATTTTAAAAAGAATATTACGCCTCTTAAATAGTTTTATAATTTGATAACAGATATACATGTTAAAAAGTACCTCTTCCTCAAGTTTTGTCTCTATGAGTGTATTTCTTCTATTACTAGAAGTTTGCGGACCTCATAATTCTCAGGATTGTTCAGTGACGTGGGAGTAGTGAAGTGTGTGAGGTATTTTTTCCACCCTCCGTGGTCATCTAATATAATAAGAAATACATAGCATAGTTTGGGTAAATGATTTTTTTTTGTTAATACATTTCTCAATATTAAGCACGATATATTTCTTTAAATATCTATCAGTATATATCCACCACATTTATTACACAAAAGTGACGACTTCGGGGCATGCCTACCAACAATTACGGGATAGAAACGGCTCTACCTTATATGTTTGTAATCCAAGGAAATATGCAAATAAGTCTAACAATTAACTACTTCGCATATTTCGAGCTCGAAACTATGACAGTGATTTCTTCAGATCTATCTCTACATCCTGTCGAAGTTCCATCCGGATATTGGTCAAATATTGTAGAAACATATGCCTACCAAACCCACAAACACTCATTGACCAAACTTAGGGAAGTTGTACATTTTAGCATGTACATTAAGAATTCAAATAATAACTCTGAAAGATATTTGACACAAAGTGACCTTTATTGAAGACAAACGAGAAACTAAGTATGAATAAATTTGCCCGTTTCCTTAAAAAAAAAAAACCTACGGTGATACCAGAGACTTTCCCCTTCCTTAAGTTTTGTCCATGATTCGTATATAAACACTATTAAACAATCTTTTCATCTTATTCAGATTAGATTGCTTACATTTCTGTAGTAAGTCATCTTAAATACGTATTTAACAATGATACACGATATTCCTAAATTGGAATGTTTCTTTACAACCGCTTCATCTTTTTCATAAGAATTTCAGGATTTTAAAATAATTATACCAATAAAAGTGAAGAGTTAGCAATATTTCTCGGATAGGAATCACGGGGTGCACTGTTTCAGAGTTTAATATTCGTTTTACAAATAATAGCAAAAGATTCAAAAACAAATGTATATATATCTATCTTTGTATCAGAACGCTATTTAGGGAAGCAACTTTTTAAAAGTGTTTCACTTAGTGCGCAAGGAAAATATTGCACACTTCTTCAATTTTTGTTAAATTGTCACACAATTAATTAAAATATTATTGCATATATTTTAGAAAATATTTATTATTTTATTAATTGATTATCAATTTTGATATTTTTAAATGTTGCTACTCTGTAAACTTCCCTTATTACATCACTTGTATTTTTTATAAAATTTTGACTTTTTCTTGCATTAAATAAATTGCTGTGTCATCCTGAAGTTTTTCTTTCCATACTATACATTACATTTAGGTAGAGTTTCTGGGTATATTTGGGAAAGGCAAAACTGAAGATCGCTGAGAAGACTCTGAGGTTATGAATGCTGTGAATCTACATTTTTCCGAAACTGGCTCCAGGATTCCATCCCACCCCCCCCCCCCCCCCCCCACCCCCCCCCCCCCCCCCCCCCCCCCCGTGTTAAAAGCCTATATTTCCCTCCAAGATGAAACTGTCCATATAGATGATATGACGACAAAGCCGATTTCCACGCCGCAAAGAAAGGACACAAGCTACCAGGATAAAGTTTTAAGACTCCGAGGGAATCTTTGGCAGAAGCACGTCAGATCCATGACGGTAACTACACTATTTGAAAGCTGTGAGTCACACATAGGGAAGGCGCTATGTAGCAAATGTTTATTATTTTATTAATATATATCAATTTTGATATTTATATTCTGCTACTCTGTAAATTTCCCTCATCACCTCTCCTGTTTTTTTTTATGATTTTTTATTTGTTCTTGGAGTTTATAAATCGCCGAGTCATCCTTTAGTTTGTCATTCCTAATTTTATCTCCATTAATGCATGTTGATATGTCGCTATTCAGGAAAAGTACAAAATTTGTTTGAATAATATTGTCACGTATAAGGCCTCGGAATCAAACTACAACCTCGCCAATAGATGGCGCTTTCGCCTGTTTCCTATCTGAAACTGGTGTGGGATCGCCGACTGCTGTGGTCATGTTTCCTGGGGAAAATGTATGTAAATACACTTTTATATTGGCCCTAGGAGTAACATAATGTAAATACCTGTTGTTTATTATCCCATTTAAATGTAATGTTTAGTAGTAAATGACAATAAAGAGTAGTGTTTGAAGTCTCCGTGCCGCTTGCTGTTGTTCCTCTCGCCATCGCCCTCATTGGCTGCTGCTACTATTCTGGTAAGTCTCTCGAGTCTCCCCCACCAGTGGTAAGGAGTAGTCCCACTTGAGGCGGTGGTTCTCGGACGTCCTTGGGTACTCTGCAGGGTCCAGCTGCAGAGGGAGAGCAAACGGGAGCCCGGGTAGGTGATCCACGAAGGAAGAAGCGGCGTCCGTCGCGAAGAACGCTGAGGGTCAAGCCGCGACACTGGTGTCAAAAGTGGGATTCTTCCTCGCTGAAGGTCATCAGGAGGCTCTTTTTAAGTTTTTTTTTTTTTTGGTTGCAGTCAAAGGCCCATTGACGTGAGAGGCCAAGGGATGGCCTCTGAGCAGGACTCGCTGGCCGAGATCGTCTGGAGGCTACAAGGATATCAGGAGGAGAGGGACGAATTAAAGCGCCGAAGAGAGGAAGAAAGACTTTGGAGGGAAAATTAATTCGAAGAAGAAGGCTTCTCAGAAGCAAAGAAATACAGAAGTTGCTGTCTCAAATGGGGGCCCACTTGCAGAATGAGACAGGTACGGCCAAGACAGCTTAGGGTGATGTCGGTGAGGGCCGGGCGGAGTCCGGGGGCTGAAGGTCGAGCCGGCTCACATGGAGAAAGTCCATAGGGCAGAAGGCCTGATTGTGGAAACCTCCAGGACAGACCCTGAATCTTCTTCAGGGCGGAGCCGCGAACGAAGCGGCCCCAGCGAAAGAAGCGGTGCCGGCGAGAGAAGCGGTGCCCTCGGGAAGAAACGGTGCCGGCAGGAAAAGCGGCTTTGGCGCGAAAAGCGGTACCGGCGAGAGAAGCGGTCCCGGCGAGAGGAGTGGTCCCGGAGAGAGGAGTGGTCCCGGAGAGAGGAGTGGTCCCGGAGAGAGGATTGTCCCGGCGAGAGGAGTGGTCCCGGCGAGAGGAATGGTCCCGGCGAGAGGAATGGTCCCGGGGCGAAAAGGAGTACCGAAGAGAGAAGCGGTATCGATATAAAAAAGCAGAACCGGCATAAGAAGCGGTACCAGCATGAGAAGCGCCTCCGGCGTGAAAAGCGGTTCCAGCGAAAAGGGCGGCTCCGGCAAGAGGGGCGACTCCAGCGAGAAAGATGGCTCCAACGAGAAAACGGCTCCAGAGAGAAATACGGCTCCAGCCAAGAAAGACGGTTCCAGCAAGAGAGGCGTTCCAACGAGATAGGCGATTCCAGCGAGATAGGCGGTTCAGGCGAGAAAGGCGACTCCGGCGAGAAAGGCAGTTCCATCAAGAGAGGCCGTTCCAAAAAAAAAAAAAAAAGAGATGCAGTTCCGGCAAGAGGAAGCGGCACCAGCGAGAGAAGCGTGACATCTAGGCGACGGGACCGGATCGGAACGATCCGCCTTAAGGGGGAGGCAGCAGTGTCACGTATAAGGCTTCGGAATAAATACAACCTCCCGCAATAGATGGCGCTTTCGCCTGTTTCCTATATGAAACTGGTGTGGGATCGCCCGACTGCTGTGGTCCTGTTTCCTGGGGAAAATGTTTGTAAATACACTTTTATATTGGCCCTAGGAGGTAACATAATGTAAATACTGTTGTTTATTATCCCATTTAAATGTAATGTTTAGTAGTAAATGACAATAAAGAGTAGTGTTTTGAAGTCTCCGTGCTGCTTGCTGTTGTTCCTCTCGCCATCGCCACATTGCTGCTGCTACTCTTCTGGTAAGTCTCTCGTGTCTCCCCACCAGTGGTAAGGCCGAGAGATACTGCCAGAGGAAGGGGAGTTCCACTTGAGCGGTGGTTCTCGGACGTTCTTGGGTGCTCTGCAGGGTCTGGCTGCAGAGGGAGAGCAACGGGAGCCCGGGTAGGTGATCCACGAAGGAATAAGCGGCGTCGTCGCGAAGAACCGCGGAGGGTCAAGCGCGACAATATGTTTTAATTAACAAGTTGACTCATTATGTACAAGAAAACCACATTATTTAGTTCTTAAGCCAAATAAAGATATCTAATTAAAGCAATAACTAATTTGTTACATGCGCATCATCTGATCATTTAAGATTGAAACCATGGGGATCTACTTCTGAAATCAATTTTTATAATATCTACGACCACCCATCCCTATCTTTATGATCTAAAATGTCAATAAGTAGGATATAACATTTCTTGAAGCGTCATCTTCAGTACCTGATATAAGACTCACAAACAATTAAGCTAGCTAAATAAGATTTTGAAAACTGGAAACACCTTTAAATCAAATTCTTTACTGTTGGACACTATCGATTGTTCGATTTCTTGCAGTGGAACGTAACAAGCCTAGCAAATTTCGTCGAAAATAATATTTTTCAATTTATAGCGAAGGTTGTGCATACATTTAAAATAAGGATATATGTTATACATTATGAATAGACCTTGTTCTGGGATACCGAAGTCAGTAAAAACGCTTACCGTTGTGGCTCATGTTGATTATCTTATAAAAAATGAGATAAACGCCTTACAACAGTCGTGATTTGTGGTATACTTCTCTTTCTACACGTAAATACCTCAACACGTAAACTCGGCAAACAGTTCAACTTTAATTCCAATAATCTTCCCTAAAACATCTATTTTGATACCAACGCATCTAGAAGTATCTTCCGGGAATACAGCAGCAAAACTGCACTTTTCAGACATTTGAATCAATATATTTCTTTTGAGGAAAATTCTATCTTGTGCATATCTAGGGTAAAATTGACAGATGAAGAAAATATGTTCTCTTTCATAAGGTAACTTGTTTCAACAGATCTGATGGTTGAATGATCAACTCTCTTTATTTTTCATAATATTTACATCTTTTATATACATGTCTCACTATTCACATAATTATACAATATATTGCATGTACCCCAATTCTATGTAATTTAATATTTATCTACCCCCCCCCCCCCCCTCCACAAGTAAGGTACTGCCCTGTAGGGCAAAAGTACGGTGTCGTGAGCCCCGAGCCGCTACGGTAACCGTGAAGGCCTACAGGGAACCCTGAATGTGGCCGACTAACGAGGCAATGGCACCCCCCACCCTTTCCATGATGAACAATACACCACCACTATAATATTTATCTATATTTAAAAACTGGAATATATATATTTATTACACAACTCAAACAACAGAATTAGCTAGAGTAATTACATAAATTCGGATGTTTACGAAAGATTTGCTCAAGTCGAGTATAAAAATAACTCGTTGAGAGCCTACAAAGTATGTTGAACTCTGCACTCGATCTATTGAGCTGTTCAATCCAAAATATGGAACATTTCTGAGTGAAAATGATACAGGAGATGGAATCGGGATAGATCATTAAGAAATAAAAACCCCGAGTCTATAGTTGAAGTCTTGATAGTCGTTTTTACAAAAGAAAGTAGATCCAAAGCTTCTCTACGGCAGGAAAAGTGCTTCTATTTTTTATATTCTGATGGGATAACCATCGAAGCTTACAAAACCCAAATATGAAAAGAGTCAATGCTACCAGATATAGTCACATGCCTACTGATGTATTTGGGCTTAATTAATCTAAAAGTTGAAGGCTGTTATCAACATGCTTGCTTTTCCACGATGATAATGCAAGGCTTTATTATTGGGTATAAAACAGTACTTTCATCTCACTTACATTCCTAATTGTTTCACATGCTGTTTTCACACACCTAAATCACTACACCTCTTTGAAAACACCGAATAGAACATCAGATCTAATAAAAACAATGCAAAACTCTAAATATTAATCGCGGAAATTGATTTATAGGTAATCGTGAAAAATACAATGCCTATTGGAAAAATCGAATTAATAAATGAAGCAGGATTTTACTTTTCAATCTCTCATTCAAAATATACTTTCCTAGTCTATTATTTATGGTATTAATCGAGAGATGATAATACATTGGCAAATACAAAAACATAATTAATTCAGACTTCAAAAGTATATGTAAAAATTCTATCTAGGTTAGAATTGAAAGAACCATATTACTTGCCATTTAAGTTGTCATTCCACGGGGACCTTCCTTCCTCTCTACAACCTCTCTTTGAAAAAGAGTTGAAAAAGTCAAAAATATTTATTAAATTATAAATTTAATATGGCTTATATCACCAATAATTTAAAAATGCATTAAATAATTGTTTCAATTTTGTTCATAATTGAAAACTGAGAATACTTTTAATTAAATTTCAAAGGACCACATAATTTGACATAATTAGAGTAAAACTAAATTAAAGGTTAATTTAATTAATTATTTTACCCCGTGTGAATATATATTTGACTGTTTACTTGCACATATGAATCTCCAGATGCACATACAAGACTAACGATCAGAAATCAGAGACACACAACATCACACGCAAAGATCTAAATTTCGATTTAGGAATGTAAAGTGATTTTAAGAGGGGAGATTTAAAGGTAATTTATATATTCAGACATTACAAAAATATATAAAACATATACAGCGTATATTCAAAATAAATAAATATATTATACAAAAATGGTTTTAAAAAAAGGCCCCAAATGCATTCATATGGAGTAAAATTCTCCGACGCGAGGAAGGAGAAACTTGTCAAAATAAAACCCCTATTTTATCTTTACATTTCTATCGGTTTTCCAAAATGGAATACGCTTGTTTTGCCCTTGGGTGCAATTCATTTGTCCCATGTTCGCCGCGGGAATCATGGATTTTCTTGTGAGACGCTAGTTGTCGTCTTTAGATTATTTCGACGTGGTGCGTTTGGTTCTTAATAAATATTGGAGAATATTGCTTGGTTTGTATAGTTGCTAGCAATAACCCGCTTTGTCATATTCACTTTGGTAAAATAAATTTAAAATATAGAAGAAAAACATTGTTTTGCGCATTAAAAAAAATCTCTCTCTTTTAAAACATTTTTACATTTTTAAAAATGAAATTCGTGTGTTTAAAGGTTATATTATTAATGGTAATAAATTTTGATTGAGTTATTTTAGATTTAAAATACTTTTTTTGCCAATATATACATTTTTCATCACAGTATAGACAGTTGAAGTTTGTTTTTATGTTTAAAGGAGGCTTTCGTGCTTAGATATTTTCTTTTCTTAATATATATACTATATCAAATAATTAAAGATGAAAAAGGTTTGTGCAGAAAGTCCTGAAATATTTTAATGAAAAAAATATATAAACAATTGAAATTAAATTTGATGTGTCCCTGCGCACAGGTATAAATGCAGCATGAAAAACGTAAAGACTTTAACGTGTAGTATATATGTACTATCAAAATGTGCAATAGTTTTTTAGATCTATATATATATAAATGACTGTATGTGTGTGTGTGTCCTTTATGCCTGACCAAACCACTCATTGGAACGCCATGAAACTTAGGGAAGTTATTTAGTATAGTACTGGGAAGGTTTCTAGCAAATAAAATTTTTGAAATAACTTTTCGCCTAAAAATAATCAAGATAGATATTCTAATTTATCTGTATAATTCAACAATCTGCTCTAAATATTATCATGATGATACGATGATTTTGTAATGTAGAAAATTAGGAAAGACAAAATTCAGGATGACACGGCAATTTATTTGAGACAAGAATAATGATACAATTACAAGGCAAGATACTATTCCTTTAACTTCCAATTACCGAGGGAACCAATTAATATTGATTTTATTCAACTTATCGAGTATTTTTCATGGGACCGGGAAAAAATGTTCACTCTATCGAGAGATTCGTTAGACAAACCTTTACTCGGGTAAAACCCGGGCGAAGCCGGGTACATCCGCTAGTTTAAAATAAAGGTTCTATTGAATGTTTCTACGTTTTCTAATGTATTGTTTTTGTTAAGATAAAAAACAACAAAAAGTTTTTCTTTAATGCCTTTCGTCCTTTAGAGAATCGCCCCAGTGTCCAAGAAGAAGAAAGATCAATGGTAGGAGTATCAGTGAATAAATATGGAATCAGCCAGTCTTGGCTGTAAGGCATAACAACCACTGTGTGTCTTCTAATATTTCTTTATCATTGTTTAACGATATTCTCAACTTTTCTGCTAAACTGGTAGTACACAGTAGTAGACCAAGCTCTCTTCGACCAATGAACTAATGAAAATGCTTGCAAATCTTCCCCTTGTTAAGTTAATACGTATTAGTTTGTTATTCTCCCTGAAGCTGGGGTTGCCATAAACTGTCGTTACTCATCCTTCACGGATCTACCAGTCTACCGTCGCCTTACACACATATACAGTAGAACCTCCCTTTAGCGGATACCTCTCTACAAAGGACAGTTTTTATTTGCAAAATTACCATTTTTACAATTTAGCAACTCTCCGGTAAGAGGACATCTCCCTAAAGGACACCTTGGCTCTGAAATTTAGTGTCCTTTACAGGGAGGCTGTGTTGTAGTTCACTTCCACTTTACATATGTATTCACGGATTTTTTAGTAATTAAAAGACAAATCACTCAGGAATACACAACAAGACTAATTTGAATTTTGAAAATATGATATAAACTCCTTCTAAACCTAAATCTAACTCGTGCTCAAGTTTTATCAGGATAGGTCAAATATTGTGAGAACCTTTTATAAAATATAAATATTAAATTTGTTTTTGTATACAGTTAATTAACATATCCAGGGGTCGAAATTACGAAAATGATTCCTTTCAGACTAAACTCTTCACCTTCTTCAAATTTCAATCAGATAATTTACATATTGTGGAAACATTTGCGGAATAATGGGAATATACCTACTAATTAGTATATTTCGGGGTATATATTATGACACAGTAACCTGCTTCTTCTAACTTACTACATCCGGATAGGTCAAATATATTTTAGAAACTTATGTGGAACAAAAACTTCTCTTCTTTATTTTTAGAGCTAGATTCTAGTTTTGTACTTTGAATTTTGCACCGCTCTGTGTGTGTGCTATACACACCATAATAATAAATAAAGTTTTCTCTTACTCTCTTAATTATTCTACAATACCTCCATGCACGGCATCATTGTCGCCACACGTCGTGTCCACACGCCTGGCTTTCCAAGGTATAGCAAAAAGAGGCAAGCTTCAGTTCAAATAGTCCAAAAGGCAGGTGCGTGGCTCGAGTTTAAAATTGGTTGTGATCAGAAGACCATTGTTGTCTCTCAAGTCCAAATACTTTTTATTTTAAATATGATCCAACTGTAGGATTTGGAATATACAGTGCTCTTCTATGGTAAACTGCAGTCGGCCTCTGCTGCTGGGGACACTATTCTCTTGTCACTTCAGCCCCCAACTGTCGAAACAGGGTGTCACTATTCCTCTCCGACTGGGACTTCTTTTGCTTCTGATTCTTCAAATATCTTCTTCATTGAGCTATCTCGACCTTTTTAAGCATATTCTGCCTTGAGCTCGCTCGATCTCTTCAAGCAACTTCTGCCTTGAACCACCTCGATATCTTTGAGCATATTCTGACTCGAACTCGCTTGACCTCTTCAAGCATCTTCTGTCTTGAACTATCTCGACCTCTTCAAGCATCTTCTGCTTCAATCTCGCTTGATCTCTTCGAGATCACTACCAATCCTGGGACCCACGAGACAATCCAACCGATCGATCCGATCAAACGTGGCTATTGTCCGTCAGTACTATCTACGACGACATGTCAGTTCCTGCGGTTCTCCACTGCCAACTAAGATCCAGTCTTCAGTTAGTGCTCTTCCTTACTTTTCCTCAGCTCCAGCACCGCCATCACCGCATTTACTTCTGCATACCATGATATTGCGCACGTCCCCGACAGTGTCTAGAGCTGGTAGTGTAGCCTCTCATTCACACTCCAATCACTCACCCCGATATTTCACAGTATTGATATAGGGAACACTAGGGAACACCTGTGTGCGGTTAGAAAGCTATTTCAACTGCAGCCATTAACTCTTCCTAAACTCCCAAGTAGTATCCATAGAGAGTAGGCGTAATTTACGACAAAGGATGGTCACACAAACAATTTTGTTTGGGAGAACCAATCATTTTAATAGTTAACTAATGTGTCAAATGAATAGCCACATAACATCAAACATATAAACAGTAATCTTCTTGCGAATGTTATTTTAATTTTGGACAGCACTGTGCCGATCTTACGGCTAGATGGAACTTCACCGTTGATTGCTGCTAATCACTGTCACAAATTGTATCTACGTTTGAGATGCATTTAACGGTACAGCAAATACTTTCTGAGGCCATGTGAGGCGTGGTACGTTATTTATTTACTGAGAAGAGTAAATCTCTTGAAATTTATTTCTGGCCACAGGAAAAATGTCAGCTTGCTCTAATACGTTAGAGTGGAACCATTAGCGTTTGACCATCGGCTGCTAGGTAAAAGTCGTCAGCTTGAGGTTCAAGATTATATTACGTCACAGGCATTATATTTTGTGAGGCCCTGCGGAATGATACAGATGATTATTGCTTGCAACTTCTGGCTACAAGGTAAACCAGCTCTCACTCGTTCCAAGTAATGTTCCGCTACTTCCTGGTGAAGCCGGAGGGGACCAGCGCTGGTTCCAGCCAGTCTTATCTCGTGGCACGCAACGTAATTTAAAAACGTTTATTGGAGTCGGCGTCATAAATCTCTGGAGGATTGATCCGGCCAGAGTAAATAACCAGACAAAAAGCTGTGATAAAAGTTGCCCCAAATGAAGGGAAGTTTTTTCGGGTTTGACTAATTAGGCAATGGGGAATGTGGAGAGGCAATTATAGCCCATACCTCAAAATTGCGAGAGAAAGGCCAAAAAAGCGTCATTAGAGTTTTTAATTAGGTAAATAGTGGGAAATGATCGTTTGGGTCATTTGAAAACTTTTTCTACCTCTCTTCTTTGTCCTTTTTTTTCTGTCGCTCATTTCCATAAAACACTTAACCAGGGACTTTCTTCTGTCACAGAAAGTATTTTCTCGTTCTCTGTATTCCTATTGTTGGAGGGATGTTAAGTCAGCCAACTCTTGCAGCATATCTGAAAATGTTGTAGAGCATTTTAAAATATCATTTATTTCTAGAAGAAGTTATTCAAAATCATGCACAGAAAATATCATAACTAAATGTGGTAACTGCCAGTACGTGAATTTAACCGATGGCGACTTGCATTGTCCCTTTCTGCAAAATGGGGAAATTTCAACGTCTTAAAAAAATCAGAACGATGCACTGTTCATCACCCTAGTAAAGACTTCACTAGTGAAGATAAAGAATGAACCGCACAACACCAGTTTTGGAAAATTCAGACAAAAAGGCAACCTGTATACAATTCTTTAGGTACATGAATATCATCCTCCCGCAACTTTATGTTGTATATATATATATGTGGTACCAAAGGATGTGATATGTTAACCAATATTATAACTAGAACTAACAATAAGGATATTTATTAAAAGCTAATAAACTAGAGAGTCTATTTGACTGAATTTTCAATCATTAAAACGAGACCAATAAAAAGCAGACTCTATATGCAATTTTTATAAGAATTCAATGTACATATTTACAGTTGGAAATGGTTATATTTTAGAATATATAAATATATGTACACACACACCAAAATAGGCACCTCTTTCTTTAATTGGTACAAGAATATCAACCCCCCGCAACTTTATGTTGTATTCTTGCTTGAAAATCGGCCCTTGCCCCTTCACCAGCTTCAACACCTTTTTGGGAAATTCGACCGATTTTATAACACCTCTCGTAGGATGTTATGAAATCGAAGCCGCCTCTTTATATTGATTAGGGCCAAAGCCCGAAACCATGGTATACACGTTGACTTTTGTCTAAATTAGCCAAAACTGGTGTTTTAGCTCATTCTTTATCATCACTAATACATTTTTACTAGGGTGCTGCACAGTGCCATCGTTCTGACGCACAATTAAAGGGAGAGATTCCTTTTTAGGTGCCGAATATCATCCTCCCGTAATTTATGGTGTATCTAAATATATGTGCTGAGAGATTTTTAAGGTTTCTTACCTAGGTGCAACAGTGTCTTCAGAAAGCTGAAAATAATTGAAAAATATTTGGATTAAGAAGTTTAATATATCAACTATTATGGTAGAAATATATATTCGATCATGCATCAATTTTAACATAGAATTTGTTAAATAAAATTATTTTATATGGAAATTTTAAGACAAATATTTACATATGATATTTACAATCAAAATTAATGAATCAATTAATTTTAACAATGGTATCTCTGAGAGATGTAGGCCGTTATCAACGAATGAGAGAATATTAAATATATTTTATATAAATCATATAATATATATGATCATATATATGTGCTATATATATTGCTTGTTCTGCTCATAGAGTCAATTTTTTGGTTAAATTCCAGCTGGTGGAAATATATTGAAATAGCACCATGTTTGCATCGAGCTCTGATCTTCAGTGTTTTATATCTTGTTATATATTCTAAATATTTCATTGTATTATCTCTCCATATTTGGTATGTTTCTCTCTGCAGAGGGTTCTCCCATCAAACATATTGGACTAGACGTTAGAATTCCCCCCATGTTATATATTGTAAGAACAACTATATATCTCCAATATATTATTTTGCTCTATACGCTTTTTAGGTTTTAGGGAAAAACCTCCACCATAAATATACAAACTACTCTCTATAAATAATCTGTTCTATATTATCCAAAACGTGATCTCTTCAGAAGTTTACCAGATGCCCTGCATATTTCTGGGAACAGGGAATTTTCCCAAGATTAAAATCCTTAGAATCAAAGAATCAACAAATATAAAGAGTTTAGGATAGCGCTTTCTTTTGAATTTTCTCTAAGAAATAATCAACTGTGTATGATGTATAGATTAATTAAATATATATACAAGTTGTACAGGAGGATGGTACCAACAGTGACACCTCTCCCATCAAGTTTTATACTGGGGTGATAAACCAAAGGCATTGTTTTATTTCATTTTAAGAAGGAGGAGTGTCAATTTTGTTATATATGTATCTATATTGTATGTCCCCATAGACGATACGACGACAAAGCCGCTCTTCACGCCGCAAGAAAAAGGACGCAAAGTTACTAGGACAAATTTCCAAGACTCCGATGGAATCCTTGGCAGAAGCACGTCAGATCCATGTCAGTAACTACAATAATTGCAAGCCGTGAGGTCACAGCTCCCATAGGGAAGGAGCTATGTAACAAGGTATTTATTATTTTTATTAACAGAGTATCAATTTTGATATTTATATTTTGCTACTCAGTAAACTTTCCTCATTGCTTAACTTTTTAAAAATTACTATTCGTATTTTGTATTTGTCCTAAATAAATTGCTGTTTCATCCTGGAGTTTGTCTTTCCTAATTTCCACGTGGCAATATATATAGATGAAGATTTTCCAGGTGGATAATCCCTATATCCCTATATATAAAAAAGTCAGTGTATGTATGTATTTATGTATGTTTGTCGGCTATACATGTCCACAATACATAACTAATCTGGCTAAAATTTAAACAAATTATAGAGTTGAATCTGGAAAAACCTATAGGCAAATTTCCAGGCTTCTATCTTGAATATCCTTGGATTTATTATCAAATTATCAACAAACTTCCCCTATTTCATTCGCAACTAGCGCCTCACTGCGGTAACTTCGAGAAGTAAACAACAAAGTGGAGCCCTCACACGGCGCGTAATGGCAGCGTAGGAGCAAGAAATCACTTGCTATGATTTTATGTATATATCAAATTTAAAATATATTCATAAAAATCTAAAAAATGCAATTTTCAAATATCGTTGTGAAAATTTACATTTTTATTTTTATATTTTAAAAACAAAAAGTTTGGAGCGGGACATTTCACAAGAGTGACATCCACGGCGCCAATTTATAATTATAACGAATAGTATTTTATCTTTATATTTAAAAAACGTTTAAATATCTCGCTTCCGTTTTTTTTTTTTCGATCAATATCCTCCCTGCAGAATACCTATATATTAGCAATAGGTAATGCCTGGCCACTTTTAACAACTTTTTTTTCAGATTGTGAATATTTCATTATTAAAGAGAAAACATCAGGAATTGTGAGGATTTCATCTGATCCCTTGTAGATCTCCAGAAATAAAGCTCGCCCTGGACTGACCAAGGTCATTAGCCCCAAGCCATTGTCTTCAAGGATTAGTTTGCCAAAGCTGTTGTTGTGACTTTGTCACCGACCTGAGTCCGCTAGTTTGCGGAGACGGTCAAGAGATGGCGTCTATTTTGACGGGAGAGACAACCTTTATAATATACTAGCCGAATGACCCGGGCAACGCCCGGGTTTTACCCTATTCAAATACTATTCGTTACAATTTAAAATTGGCGCCGTGGATGTCATTCTTGTGAAACGTACCGCTCCAAACTTTGTGTCTGAGAAGCGATATTTTTATAGAAAGATGATCTGGCTTTTGTTTTCTGCTCGAATGAATGTTTTTCTGTTAGAATTTTGTTCCTGCATACAAAATAATGAACTGGTTTCACACCGTGGTCTCTGCTTTATGGAATTTTTCCCGTTATAATTTTGTATCTGATAATCAAACATGATACAGCAATATCATTGGGTGTTGTTCGTAATTTTTGCACGAATCATAATTAAAACCTTCTAAAAGTAAATTGGAAAGTCTATCACGCGAGTTTCGTGAGGCCAAAGTTCTTTCCCTGACATTCAGAATCCTGGCCGTATGTTCTTGTGGGGTTTCTGCCGCTCTCGAAGTACTGACCCTGTTTCTATTTTGCCGAAGCCTGTTCTCACGCTGTCCCACGGATTCCGCCGCTCTTGAGGTACTGGCCCTTTCTCTATCTTGTTGAAGCCTGTTCTCACGCTGTCCCACGGATTCCGCCGCTCTCGAAGTACTGGCCCTTTCTCGATTAATCCTAAGACGATGCTCACGTTGCACAGCAGTCTCAGCACTTCGCACATTTCTTTTTTTACTCACTTCTGGTAGGACTTTTCCAATAGGTTTGCGTTTCTTGGGAGGCATCTCAGATCTCTAAAAGCTAAACAAAAGAAAAGAGTATAAAACAGTAATAAAAATAGGCAAAGTAGAGAAAAAATATGTTATTTAAAAGCTAAACAAAGTAAAGAGTATAAAGCAGCCAATGGGCGCGCGCCGCCGTCAGATCCCACGCGTTCTAGAGGGCGCTGTTTGTGAGCTAAGTTGAATAATTTGAATATATAGTTTTAATAATTGATTTATATATTTTTTAAAATAGCCTATCGTCTTCCCCGTATTCTTTACCTATGTATGGAAATTTGGTTTGAATTAGTGAACTACTGCGAATTTGTATACCGGACACATACAAAAGACTACAAACATTCATTTATATATATATATATTGTAGCGGATTAAGGCCTGTAATTAATTAAATCATACCAAAAGAGGAAACAAAGAGAAAGTATAATACATGCCGCTATTGTGAGGGATTCTATATTCCCTTTCAATCGTCTGTTATTAACCTAAAGTAAATAACTCAATATGCTACAATATGGTGTGTACTGAATATAGAGAATTATGATAAATATCACAATATTCAATAATAATTTAGGCTAAAAGGTACATTAACTCTGAATTTATTAGCATTAATTTTATGGCTAATTCGCATTTTTCTTATTTCATGTGAATACAACCTCCCCAAATGTAAGAGAATCAGAGGCTGGGATCTCAGAAAAGATTGTTTAATTATCAAGATGACAAGTAAAGAAAGAGAGTCAAACAAAACAAGCGTAGTAGCAAACAAAACAAATGCAAATCTGAAGCCTATATACATGTACGCCGGCGATTGGTGGCGTCAGGTCACGTGATGTCCGGCAGGAAGTGGCCGTTGCCATGGAACAGCCAATGTGCGACGTTACTTTTTCCAACACTCCCACCTAACGTGCACTCCGTTGTTTCAAACAGTCCAAGTTGGCTCCTTAGTCTTCTATACCTTTCTGGAGGTAGAGCTTTCGTAAATATGTCTGCAGCAAAATCAGCATCGGAAAAACCTATCAGAGTTGTAGTGCAGGAACTCCCACCAAAACAAATACCGATGTTTTTCGTAGCTTTTAAGTATCCAAATATTTTCATTACTGCGGTCCAATGTGAAGGTCCTGGGTTGTTCATAAATTGGCTCACCCTGCTGACTGCGTAGGCAATATCAGGTCTAGTTCCAGTCATGAGGTACATTAAACTACCAATTGTCTGTCTGTATGGAATCTTGTTCATTTCCAATTTCCTGATCATCCTTTGGGCACATCTCTTTTGTTAGTTTTGAGTAAGGATCAGAAGGTACAGATTGCAGCTTAATTTCAAGAAGGTTGTAATGTTCAAGTGTTCTTTCAATGTATGAGGCTTGATGCAGAAATAACATTTTAGTTGTTCTATCTCGATATATTTGTAGGCCAAGGAAATAATCGGCAGTAAAAGTTTTTATTTCAAAATTGGAATTTAAGTACTGTACTATATCATCTAAATGTTGTTTATTTACACTGCAGATTAAGCAATCATCTACATATATTGCAAGTAATATGTAAGCCTGTTTACATTTCATTGTATAGACACATGAATCTGATATGCTAGGTTTAGATCAAACTTAATTAAAAACTCATGAAATTTCTTGTGCCACATTCTGGGGGATTGCTTAAGACCATAGATGCTTTTCTGAAGAGAGCAAACATGATTTGGAAAATCTGGGTTTTCATAACCTTGGGGTTGTTCCATGTAAAGTTCTTCTTCCAAATCACCATTCAAGAAGGCAGATTTTACATCTGATTGAATCATTTCCATATCAAGTAATGCACAAAGTGATAAGATTGTTCTAATTGAATCGAATTTTACTACTGGAGAAAAGTTTCACCATAATCAAGTCCTGGTTTTTGTGAATAACCTTTCGCAACTAGTCTAGCCTTAAACATTTTATTTGATCCATCTGCATTTTGCTTATTTTGCATACCCACTTGCATGCAATAGCTTTTCTGTCTGATGGTAGTGTCACATAAGTCCATGTTTGATTTTTCATCAAGGAATTGAATTCATCGTCCATAGCTAGTTTCCACTGTTTTGAGTTTTGTCCTACAATTGCATCTTCATAGTTCAATGGTTCTTGGTCATGGACATAACAAGCATATGAAATAGCTCTTGTACAGCTGGTTGATGTTTGTTCCTTTTCTCTGATTCTATTCCTGAGAGGGTATCGACATGATTCTTCTGGTTTGGAACTGGTATTTGTGCTATCAACACTTTCTTCACTATATATAGTTACCTGCTCTTGTTGGTTATCCTGAATATTTTCTGATGTATTAGCTTCAGTAAATATTACATCTCTGCTTATGATAATTTTTCTAGCAATAGGAATCCACAATCTATAATTTTTTGTTAGTTTCAGTATATCCAACAAAAATGTACGAATACTCTTTTTGTCTAATTTCTTTCTGTTATCTTTTGGTATATGCACATAAGCGTTACATCCAAAAGTTTTCAAATGTAAGATGGAGGGTTTTTCTTGTACCATATTTCATAAGGTGTCGAATTTCCCAATACTTTAGTAGTACATCTATTTAAGAGATAGACTGCTGTGTTTACGGCTTCAGCCCACAGTTCAAGCGGCATTTTTCTTCCATGTAACAAGCATCTAGCTGATTCAACTATTGTTCTGTTATCTCTTTCAGAAATTCCATTCTGTTCTGGGGTATATGGAGCAGTGAGTTCATGAACAATTCCTAGAGATTTTAGATAATCAGAAAAATTTTATTTAAGAATTCCGTGCCATTATCTGTTCTGAATCTTTTTATTTTATTTCCAGTTTCATTCCTAACTCTTTTTACAAATTCTTTAAATTTCTCAAGTACATCTGATTTATGCCTAATGAAGTAGGCCACTCTAAATCTCGAAAAATCATCCTTGAATGATACAAAATATAATGATCCACCTGGTGATCTTTTACTCATTGGTCCACAAACATCTGAATAGATCAGCTCTCCTGGATAGGTCGAATTTGGACTTGTTGACGCGTGAAAAACTTTTCTATTTTGTTTTCCATAGATGCATGCTTTGCATAGTAAAGAATCAGGCTTTTTCTAATTTTAATTTCTTCAAAAACATTATTTTCAAACATTTGGGTTAATTTTATAGGATTTACATGACCCATTCTTTGATGCCATATATCTAGACTTAATGAGCAACATGAGTTTGTGAGGATTGCTTTGCTTTAATAAAAATTCTATAAAGATTTGAATTGTCCTTTATTCCAGTAACTAGCACTTTCGAATTTTTTTGTCAATTTTATCTGATTTTCTTTACAAATGAGCGTCAAACCATGTTTTGTTGCAGTAGATATTGAGAAAGATTGGTCTCCAATTCAGGTATATAGAGAACATCCAAAAGAGTTGCATTAATTTTCTGACTATCAACATAGAGAGAATATCAATATTTCCCTTACCTTTTGCATAGATCTTCTTTCCATCTCCAAGGTACACGGGATGAACACCTTCTGGTATTTCTTCGAACGTAGAGAACCATTCTCTTTGGAAGTCATGTGATCCGTTGCTCCAGAATCTGCAATCCAGGAATCCTTTGTTTCAGCGAGGAAGACACTTGTCTCAGCTGAAAAAGCACAGCTTATCATCTCTGGCTGAAGAACTTGGCTGTTGTCCTTTTTGTTCTTCCTTTCTTTTATAGCATTCTTTCCACCAATGTCCTTTTTTTCTTGAAATATCCACAGTGGTGTGTGTTCTTCTTTTTATCTTTAATGGATTGTTGATGCTGCTGTTGTTTGTTGGAAGCTGTTGAACTTTGAAAAAGTCATCAAGGCATTATCTGGTTTAAAATTTCCTGAAGAATCCCAATGATCCTGTAAGCTTTCTTCTTTCAGTAATCTTGCCGTCAAGTTTTCTAGTGTCTTTTCTTCTGATGAAACTGAATCCCACGCTGTTATGAAATTCTTGTATTTATCAGGCAAGCTGCAAATTATCTTTGTAATTAGGGCAACATCAGAGATTGGCTCACCTAGATCTTTCAATTGTTGTGCCAGAGTTTCAACTTTGGAAATGTGAGTAGCAATGTTATCATTTGAATTCATTTTATATTCGAAAAATCTTTGTTGCAGCAAATATATGTTTGTTTCAGATTTCAGTTCATATATTGTTGATAATTTCTTCCACATTTCTGCTGAAGTCTGGCAATTAACAATCTGTTGAAGATATTTAAATTCTAGAGCAGTAGTGATCAGCATTTTGGATTTTGCATCTTTCTTTTTCCATTCAGAGAATTTTGCAATATCCTCTATTTCAGGTTTTACTTCAGAGCCATCAGTTATACTGAGAAGATCTTTTGCTTCTAGAATAATCTTCATTTGAAATTTCCATAGATGAAAATTATCGCCGTTGAATTTTGAATTTGTAGAAGTTCAGTTGTCATCTTGAGCAAGCAAACGAATTTCAGCTTAGATAAACAAAAATATT